>JARGCV010000287.1:382500-410000 GCA_034064705.1 Bothrops alternatus
GAATAGAATAGAATAGAATAGAATAGAATAGAATAGAATAGAATAGAATAGAATAGAATGGAATGGAATGGAATGGAATGGAATGGAATGGAATGGAATGGAATGGAATAGGATAGGATAGGATAGGATAGGATAGGATAGGATAGGATAGGATAGGATAGGATAGAATAGGATAGAATAGAATAGAATAGAATAGAATAGAATAGAATAGAATAGAATAGAATGGAATGGAATGGAATGGAATGGAATGGAATGGAATGGAATGGAATGGAATAGGATAGGATAGGATAGGATAGGATAGGATAGGATAGGATAGAATAGAATAGAATAGAATAGAATAGAATAGAATAGAATAGAATAGAATAGACTAGGATAGGATAGGATAGGATAGGATAGGATAGGATAGGATAGGATAGGATAGGATAGGATAGGATACCTGGAAGAGTCCCCTGAGGTCTTCTAGTCCAGCCCCCTACTCAAGCAGGAGAACCTATACCATCTCAAACAGGTGATTGTCTAGTCTTTTAAGAAAAGACTATCTATCTATCCTATCCTATCCTATCCTATCCTATCCTATCCTATCCTATCCTATCCTATCCTATCCTATCCTATCCTATCCTATCCTATCCTATCCTATCTCCAGTGACCCTGTGTGAACCCAGCCTTGGTGGATAAAGTATGGTTTTCTAGCCCCATACCTTACTAGTACTGATGATGTTACCTGGTTTGGTTCATGAGATGTCTGCAAGGAAACAACCAAACTCAGAGAGCATCAAGGACCCCACAGTCATTGTCGTCGTCGTCGTCGTCCTCCTCCTCCTCCTCCTCCTTTTCTAGACAAACCCTCCTCCCTTCTTGCACTCATGATGTTACCTAGTTTGGTTCATGAGATGTCTGCAAGGAAACAACCAAGCGGAGAGAGCACCACGGACCCCTCATTTCAACCTCAGCTACAAGTATTCTCCTTTGTGGGTTTCTGGATTGTCAAACCCCCCCTCCCCTGAATAAGATTCCTTCAGTGACCAGGTTAAACAGGTTGTGTGAACGCATCCAGTTGACCTCCAGCTGCCTTAACTAAAAACTGATCAGGTCCTCTCACTTCTGAGATTTGGGGGGGGTCTCCCTCCTTCTTGAAAATAATCTCTGATTTCTGCCCCCCACTCCATCTTACCTGCACTGAGAACCTTATATTTATTTGGTTACTGTTCTTATTGATGTTGTAGCATAAGTAATGAATTGGAGGGAAGGAAGCATGTTGGAAGACTCGCCCAGTCTGGAAACAAATACACATTTATAATCCAGACTATCAGCTTAAACCTAGGACATGCTGTCTGGCAAATATAGGGGTCCTTGGTGCTTTCTTGTTTTCCTACAGACATTTCATTACCCTAACTAGGTAACATCATCAGTGGTAGTAAGCAGTGTGGTTTGCTATCGGTTTATATTCTGGTGTCTTGTCTGTCTGGGTGGGTTGGGGCAGTCTTAGGGATTCTTCAGTTGGGCTGCTTACTATTGGCTCTTCGGCAGTTTCTTGACTGGGGTATTGCTTACTTGATTGTTGGTCTAACACAGCAGTTTTCAACCTGTGGGTCGCGACCCCATTTGGGGTCGAACAACCGTTTCATGGGGGTGGCCAAACACCGCAGTCCGCCATTTTTTCCCCCATTTTCCCCCCATTTCCCCTTGGCCGTCGCGTGCGCGCCGCGCATGTGCGATTTGGCCCGTTGCGCCGCACATGCATGGTTCGGGCTGCCGCGCGCGCGCTGCACATGCACGATCCGAGCCGTCATGCCGCGCATGCGCGATTCGGCCCATCGCGCTGCGCCTGCGCGATTCGGCCCATCGCACCGCGCATGCACGATTCGTCCCGTCATGCCGTGCATGCGCGGTTCGGCCCGTCACACGTCACACATCGCATGCGCGGTTCGGGTCATTGTGCGCATGCTGCACATGCGCGATTCGGCCCGTCGTGCTGCGCATGCGCGGTTTGGCCCGTCGCGCCGCGTATGGGTGGCACAGGTGGGGTCTCGGCCTGAAAAAGGTTGAGAACCGCTGGTCTAACAAATCAGCCATCAACAGACACATAGACATTAACATCTATAGACTATGCAAAAGAGACAATCAACCAGCTCCAAGGAGGAAAAGATTCCAGCATCTCCCCACCAGGAATCAGCACTCAGATCAGCATAGATTAACTCCAAGGTTAACTTCAGACCAACAATCAAGTAAGCAAATAGTACTCTGTTGAAGGAAAAGTCTTCATCATGGTTCAGTCCAAGCCAGGAATAAACAACATGGCGACTGCTTTAGAAAGAAGGTTGCAGTTTATTGAAGAAGAGAGCCAGACAGAAAGATGGCTCTGGCAGAAAAGAGAGAGAGCACATGTAGGGAGTGGGTTTTGATACCCTCTGGAGCCTTTTGTTTGGAGTTGTTTCCTGTGGCATGAACTTTGACCCAAGTCTGAGCATGCCCTTTGGCATCTGTGGGTTAATCCTATTATGTCCTGTCTTAGACTTTGGGTAGGGTATGTAGATTTTAGGTGTCTTTGTCTTCCTAAGCTTCTAGCTTCAACCTTCCTGAATGGATTACATCTGTATTTCTACAGAGCTGGTTTCTGCTTGGGGGAGGGAGACTTGGGGCTATTAAGAAAACTGGGAATGCTTTTCTGCCTCTTTAAGATCCTTTGAGAAAATATATTTTTCTGCCCTTTTAATATTTCCTTCTCTGGGGGGCTGATTTCCCACAACTCCTTACTCGCACTGATGATGTTACTACCGGTAGTTAGGGTAATGAAACATCTGCAAGAAAAGAAGCAAGCTCAGAAAGCACCAAAGACCCCTCATTTCAACCCAGAGCTACAGATATTCTCCTTCATAAAGATAGACAGTGGTGGGATTCAGCCAGTTCGCACCATTTTTGCAGAACCAGTAGCTAATTTTTTTGTTGCCAAGGCCCAGAATGGACTTCCGGAAGCGGCGTCCACACAGAGAACTGGTTGTTCACATATTTGAATCCCACCACTCAATGTAGGCATGTGCTTGACCTGATTAAGGCTCTGGTGGAGACTGTGGTAGAATGTAGTCAGGAGTCCCAGGAGGGAGGAGCTGCTTCCCAGAAGGCAAGAGACAGCAGAGTTTAGACTGTCTGGTGGGCAGGAAGAGAGAAAGGTTGGACCCTGATTAGCAACTCACAGAATATATCTATAGTTATTGCAAAGTATTGCTTTAATCTGCCAACATTTTGCTAGTAGGTAAGCAATAATAAAGGAACTTTGCAGAAGTAGCTACATGTGGGGTCCATGGTGCTCTCTGAGCTTGGTGGTTTTCTTGCAGAAATTTCATCACCAAATTAGGTAACATTATCAGTGCTAGAAGGGAGGAGGGTTTGGGAGGAGGAGGAAGAAGAAGAAGGAGGAGGAGGAGGAGGTCTGTTATCTGTTTATATACAAGCGTAGTAATGGTAGTAGTAGTAGTAATAGAACCATGGGTGCTCTCTAAGCTTGGTTGTTTTCTTGCAGATGATTCATTATCTATGTAACATGATCAGGGCTGGAAGGGAATGTGGTTTGTGAGGAAGTGGAGGAGGAGGAGGAGGAGGAGGAGGAGGAGAAGAAGAAGAAGAAGAAGAAGAAGAAGAGGAAGAGGAAGAGGAAGAGGAAGAGGAAGAGGAAGAGGAAGAGGAAGAGGAAGAGGAAGAGGAAGAGGAGGAGGAGGAGGAGGAGGAAGGGGAAGGGGAAGGGGAAGGGGAAGGGGAAGGGGAAGGGGAAGGAGGAGGAGGAGGAGGAGGAGGAGGAGGAGAAGGAGAAGGAGAAGGAGAAGGAGAAGGAGAAGGAGAAGGAGAAGAAGAAGAAGAAGAAGAAGAAGAAGAAGAAGAAGAAGAAGAAGAAGAAGAAGAAGAAGAAGAAGAAGAAGAAGAAGAAGAAGAAGAAGAAGAAGAAGAAGAAGAAGAAGAAGAAGAAGAAGAAGAAGAAGAAGAAGAAGAAGAAACAACAGATTATGAGATCCTTGGTGCTCTCTGAGTTTGGTTGTTTTTTGAAGACATTTCATGATCCAACCAGGGAACCCAATCAGTGCTAGGGGGAAAAGTGGTCTGTTATCTGTTTATATACAAGTGGTTTGCCCTGTCAATGTTGTTTTCTTCTTGGTGGTTCCTTAATTGTTTGACTGAGTTGGTAGACACAACAATTCAACTCTGCAAATATTCTCTTCACTTAGCATCTGCATGTGTCATTCTTGATTTTTTTTTTTTTTTGTGGCCAGAAATAGGTATGGTTATTCTGTGTCCCACAGGTTCTCAGCCTAAATTACTAATGGGATCCATTGGGCTTTAAAATGTGCTTCCAGGAAGATTCAGAGAAATGGAAATTGGCTCAGAGAAAGGCAGGAAGTTGATCAGAGGACAAAGTTCCAGGAGGAGCTATTAAAGGAGTGGGGTTCTTGGTGCTCTCTGAACTTGATTGTTTTCTGGCAGACTTTTCATCATCCAACTAGGTAACATCATCAGTAGTAGAAAGGAGGGGTTTGGTCTCTGTTTATAAGCAAATGGCTTGGCTGGTCAGTGGTGGTGGGAATGTGGTATTCTTCTTGATGTCTTTTTTTGGTTAGATTGCTGTTTACTGCTTGATTGTTCGAGTTGATAGTTCTTGATTGGGTATTTGGTATTAATCTCTGCATTCTGGCTGTTGATTGCTGGTCACAAAGTGTTGTGGTCATTTAACTTTTTGACTGTCTCTTTCGAATGGTGTGCAGATATTATTTATCTCTGTGTGTCTGATGATGGTTGATTTGTCTTCTGGTCTTTTCATTTACTTGAGCTATTTTGGAGGGCTTTCTGTTCTATTGTGAATGCCGTGTGGTTGCGATAGTATGTGGGTGGCTTCTGAGATGTTTTTGATGTATGGCAATGTTTTCCTTTTCACAGCTTGTGTTGGCTGAGCTGCAGTGGCTTGAATGGCCAACCTAAAGACCCCGCAGCCCCAGAAGAAAAAAATAAAAACAGAAATCACATACAATATATAGCGTAAGGACTTTTTCAGGCACTACTGCAGTGATGGCGAACCTTTTAAAGACTGACTGCCCAAAAACTGGCCCCGCCCCTGCTCCACCCCATGCCCCACCCCCGCTCCACCCCTTGCCCCGCTCCTGCCCCACCCCTCCCCCACCCCACTTGCCCACAGGGCCACTCACCGCCTCCAGGGCCTACCGCAGATTGCCCAGGCAGCTCAGCAGCACCATGGCGGTCATGCCCTCTGCCCGCGCACCACAGCATCAACTACGCTTCTTACCATGTCCTTGGCTGCCCTGCTCTGTGTAGGCCACACTTGGGGCCGACTCTCCTCCAGGGGGGCTGCTGGTGAGGAGGGGGTCATGGGGGGAGGCAAGGCTGGGGCAATGGCACGTATGCCCACAGAGAGGGCTCCGAGTACCACCTCTGGCACGCATGCCATAGGTTCACCACCAATGCACTACTGTATGTAGGACAGACAGGCAGAGAGTATCCAGCAAGCCAATGCAGAAAAGTACTGACAATTCTTCCAGGCCTTGATCTGACTTGGCAATTACATATTTTTTTTTAAAAGTTTTTATTGGTTTTTATAGGGTTAGGGATAAGATGGGATCAGGATGGGGTTAGGGTTTAGGCTGGGGCTGGGGTCATGATAAGGGTTGGGACAAGGTTAGAATCAACATTGGCGTTATCCCTCAGTAACATTTTCAATTTTTAGCAAACAGAATATTGTCTGGGTACATATGTTTAACTAACAATAGTTAATCTAGTAATAAACAACAGTAGTAAATATGATTGTTTATCATAAACAATATTAATTACTTAAATCAATCCATAACATTCTTCTTACTCACATGTTGTGAGCCGCCCTGAGTTCTCCGGAATAGGGCGGTGTAGAAATTAAATAAATAATAATAATAATAATAATAATAATAATAATAATAATAATAATAATGTATCCAGAATAACATATTGCATTCCTTTCTCCCTAATTCGTTTTCCTAGCCATTGATAAAAGTTATCCCGTGTTCTAAAATAAACTTCTTTCTCTTTAATCTCTAAAGTCAAAATCTATCTATTTCTGCACAATGTTATTCTCCTCCCTGCAATAACGAGCAGTGTTATCATTATTCCTGCTCATATCTAATGCAAGAGAAGCAGAGGGCTTTCCCACTGGCTGCTCCCCTGGCCTTCCCCCTTGCTAGCTTCCCAGTTGTTTTTTGCACTTGACCTTTTGCCCTCTTCCCAAGGAAGGCTCCGCCAAAGCCATAGGGG
Source organism: Bothrops alternatus (assembly GCA_034064705.1). NCBI lineage: Eukaryota > Metazoa > Chordata > Lepidosauria > Squamata > Viperidae > Bothrops > Bothrops alternatus. The sequence goes on from JARGCV010000287.1 coordinate 388,780, forward strand.
AATGTGCTGGCCAGTGGTGGAATTTTGTGCATGAAATTGCGCCACTCCTCCCCACCGGGCCCTCTGGCCATAAAGTCCTCCTGTCCTTGCATTAGTGCAGCTGTGTCTTCATGAAGGGCTGCCCTCGGTCAACTGATGGTGGGCGGGAGAAGCTGCTTCCAAGGGTGCCAACAGCAACATGGCCACGGAAGAAGCAACAGCCAAGTCAGCTTCCTGTTGCCTCAATATGAGGGAGACTGAATGACAGCTCTTGAAATATTCCTCCTCCTCCTCCATCTTCTCCTCCTCCTCCTCTTCCTCTTTTTCTATCTTCTCCTTCTCCTCTTCCTCCATCTTACGAGCCGTGGTGGCACCATGGTTAGAACGCAGTATTGCAGGCTAATTCTGCTGACTGCAGACTGCCAGCAGTTTGGCAGTTCGAGTCTCACCAGCTCAAGGCTGACTCAGCCTTCTGTCTTTCCGAGGTCGGTAAAATGAGGACCCAGATTGTTGGGGGCAAGAGGCTGACTCTGCAAACCGCTTAGAGAGGGGCTGTAAAGCACTGCGAAGCGGTATATTAATCTAAGTCAGTGTTTCTCAACCTTGACAATTTTAAGGCATGTGGACTTCAACTCCCAGAATTCCACAGCCAGCAATGCTGGCTGTGGAATTCTGGGAATTGAAGTCCACATGCCTTAAAATTGTCAAGGTTGAGAAACACTGATCTAAGTGCTGTTGCTATTCTTATCTTCTCCGCCTCCGCCTCCACCTCCTTTTTCCTCCTCCTCCTGCTCATCTCCTTTCCTTTCTCCTCCTCCTCTTTCTCTCCCTCTCTTTCTCCTCCTCTTTGGCTATCTTCTCCTCCTTCTCCTTCTTCTTCTCCATCTTCTTCTCCTTCTCCTTTCTTTCTTCTCCATTTTCTCCTCTTTATCTCCTCCTCCCCCTCCCCCCCAATTTGTTGAGCAGTTGACATTTCCAGGCAATGTGTTTCCATTTTACCCAAGCAGAGCATTCCCAGGACTCTTTGCTCTTCCCCATCTCCTGTCCTCCTCCTGCCCATCAGTCTGATGATTATTAGCTCCAACCTGGAAAGTGACAAAGAACATAAGAACATAAGAAGAGCCATGCTGAATCAGGCCAAAGCCCATCGAGTCCAGCATTCTGTGTCACACAGTGGCCCACCAATTGTACATCTTGAGCAGAAAGAGAAGGCAAAACCCTCCCTTTCCCTTGACCCCCAACAAATGGTACTCAAGGGAATCCTGCCTGCCTCAACCAACATAGAGGCGGCACATGGACATCCGTTTTAATAACCACCGATACACTTTGCATCCATGAATCTATCTAGCCCTGCCTTGAAGCTGTCAAGGCTGACAGCTGTCACGACCCCTTCTGGAAGTGAATTCCATAAACCAACGACCCTCTGGGTGAAGAAATATTTCCCTTTATTTGTCCTCACTTTCTTAGCTATGAGCTTTAGGGAGTGCCCCCTTGTCCTGGTATTGTGTGATAGAGAAAAGAATTTTTCTCTATCCACCTTTTCTATCCCATGCATGATTTTATACACTTCGATCAAGTCACCCCTTAAACGCCGTCTTTCAAGGCTGAAGAGACCAAGGCGTTGCAATCTGGTTTCATAAGGGAGGCGCTCCATTTCCTTGATCATTCTTGTTGCCCTTCTTTGCACCTTTTCCAGTTCCATTATATCCTTCTTGAGGTGCGGTGACCAGAACTGTACACAGTACTCCAAGTGTGGTCTCACCATCGAAGAGACTAATCGCCTCTACTGACTACAGCTTTGAGGGTGATGAAGTGTCCTTCAGGTGGCATGGCCATCACTTTTTTTTTTTCTGGTGCTCTTGTCTGCACAGGCTAATCATGACTTGCGCCAAGCACACTTTTGCCTGGTCTGAGTCTCCCATCTATTAATTTCACCTCCTCCAGGAAAGCTGGGAATGTTTTGCTGCCTGAGGGTTTGTTTGTCAGGTCTGGAGAAGACAGTGAGACCTTCTTGGGGGGGGGTCACCCTGCCACACACTCCAGTTGATTGGGAGGGATGTCTGTGTGGGAAGTCAGCCCCCCTCCCCGAGAAGGAAATATTAAAAGGGCAGAAAAATATATTTCCTCCAAGGATCTTAAAGAGGCAGGAAAGCATGCCCAGTTTTCTTAATAGCCCCAGGTCTCCCTCCCCCAAGCAGAAACCAGCTCTATAGAGATGCAGATGTAAATCCAGGGAGCTAGGAGATTAAGAAGACAAAGACCTAAAATCTATATACCCCATCCAAACTCTAAGCGTCATTAGCCCCAGGGAAGGAGGATATGACCTTTGGACATAATAAGATTGAACCATCACCATCAGAGTTCCAAAAAGACTCAGGTCAAAGTTCATGCCACAGGAACAACTCCAAACAAAAGGCTCCAGAAGGTATAAAAACCTGCTCCCTACATGTGTTGAACCCTTTTTTTTCACTTCTCTTACTGCCAGAACCATCTTCCTGTCTGGCTCTCCTCTCCAATAAGCTACAACCTTCTTCCCAAATCAGTTGCCATGTTTATTGGATGAACCATGATGAAGACTTTTCTTCCAACATCTGGAAGTTCAGTCATGGCAAACTGGACTTCTTTTCTTTTTGGTTTGACCCATTTCCCTGCTGATCCAAGTCGCTTCTTCAGTCTGAGCAAGTTAGTTAGGGGGACTCCATATGTGTCCTCCAGAGAAGTTTCATTTCTCACCTAATCTGGAGAGGCTCCTTCGGTGAGTAGGCCAAGGATCCTTAAGGGCCATTAAGGGTTCCTAAATCCTTATTTTAGTTGGATCATTAAGTATGATCTCCCTGGTGAACCTATGAAGTGGTTCTGATCTTTCTGGGAACTGATGCAAGAGCTGCATAAAAAATGGGGTACAGGTTGTGTACCTCTGTTGAAGGAAGGACTTTCCACTTTAGCATAAATAAATTCCTTCACTTAGGACTCCTTGGTGCTCTCTGAGGTTGGTTGTTTTCTTGCAAACTTTTCATTACTCAATTAGGTAACATCATCGCTGCTAGAAGAGCTTGAGGAGAGGTGGAGGAGGAGAAGAAGGAAAAAACAGGAGGAGGAGGAGGAATGTGGGGTCTTCAAATGTTCTCCTTTATTGGATTTCTTCATTTCTCTCTCAAACCATCTATCTTCCCTGTCCTCAAATGGTCCTCAAAAGAGCATTCTTGTTTCTTAAGTGAAGGTATAATGCTGATTCTGGTTAGGTGGTGTTACTCCTATGCCAGGGATAGGCAACCTTGGCTCTTTTATGACTCATGGACTTCAACCCCCAGAATTCCTGAGCCAGCATGGCTCAGCTTGGAAACCTCTCCCTTTCCCCTCAGCGTGGCTGGCTCAGGAATTCTGGGAGTTGAAGTCAACGAGTCATAAAAGAGCCAAGGTTGCCTACCCCTGTCCTATGCTCTCCTCTTCATAGACATATTGGGAGAAATGGTTTAGCTGAACCATTATGAGCCTGGAGATGAAAACATAAGAAGAACAGTTGCAGGAAATGGATCTGGCTAGTCTAGAGAAAAAAAGAACTAGGGATGACATAATAGCAGTCTTCCAATATTTGAGGGGCTGCCACAGAGAAGAGGGGGGTCAACCTATTCCCCAAAGCACCTGAAGGCAGGACAAGAAGCAATGGATGAAAACCAATCAAGGAGAGAAGCAACCTAGAACTAAGGAGAAATTTCCTGACAGTTAGAACTCATGAATCCCAGCGACCGGTTAGGGCACATAGGGTTGGCCTCCTACGGGTCCCGTCTGTCAGGCAATGTCATCTGGCGGGGCCTAGGGCTAGGGCCTTCTCCGTTGCTGCCCCAGCCCTCTGGAACCAGCTTCCCTCAGAGGTTTGTACTGCTTCCTCCCTCCTAGCTTTCCGGAAATTGTTAAAGACACATTTATGCCGACAGGCTTGGGGCGTATGAGCTGTGCTCTGCCCCTGGGCCTAGGAATGTCCCTCCATCAGCGACTGTGAGCTGACTGTGCTTGTTTGTTGTATGAATGTGATTAATTTTATTGTAAAATTTTATTGTATTTTTGTGAGCCGCCCTGGGTCCTGGGAGAAGGGCAGCATATAAATTTGAGTAATAAATAAATAAATAAATAAATAAATAAATAAATAAATAAATAAATAAATAAATAAATAAATAAATAAATAAATAAATAAATAAATAAATAAATAAATAAATAAATAAATAAATAAATAAATAAATAAATAAATAAATAAATAAATAAATTTATCAGTGGAACGGCTTGCCTTCAGAAGTTGTGGGCGCTCTAACACTGGAGGTTTTCAAGAAGAGATTGGACAACCATGTGTCCAGAAAAGTATAGGGTTTCCTGCTTAAGCAGGGAATTGGACTAGGAGGCTTCCAAGGTCCTTTTTCCAACTCTGTTATTCTGTCTCTCAGCAGAGGAATTTCCCAAGACAGATAGACATTTCAAACTGTGGTGCCAAACTGAGAACAGTCTTAGCAAAACAAAAAAACAAAAAAACAACAACACCAAAAATGAGCAAGGAGGCCCCCTTTGTGACTCTCCAGAAAGCAGCCAACTTCATTGGTCTGTTGTACCAAATGTAACGAAAGAGCGTTGTGACATTGCAGATTCACACATTTGTTGTGGGCTGCATTCTTTGGACCACAATCCGCTCCATCAGATGTTCAGCCAGAGGCAGCCAACAAAAGCTTCCGGAGATTCAATTTGAGATGCCACAAGACTCCCTTTGATAAGAACCAGTTGCATTCAGTTCTTTTTCACCCAACTCCAATGCTTTCAGTGACATGTGCAGGGGTGGTATGTGTGTGTGTGTGTGTGTGTGTGTGTGTGTGTGTGTAACCGGCTGGAGTGGGAGGGTTGTGTTATCTTCACAATGCTTCCAAACTTAAGATATGGTTGGTGGGACAATACTGGAAGAAACCAGAATTACCATCTATTGAAGAATGGACTTTGAAAGTCATAAATATGGCAGAAATGGCTAAAATATCTGCATATTTGAAGGATCATTCAAATGAAAAATATATGTTGGACTGGAAACAATGGATAGACTACATACAAGAGAAACATCAATCAAAGAAAATGTATCTGGCTTATAGTTAAATCTTGATATACCGAGTGAAGAATGTTTACAAGTTTAAAATGATTGTATTAAGTTGAATAGCATTCAACTTGAATTTTTTCTTTGTTTACATTTACAAATATATATCTAATAAAAAATTTTTTTTAAAAAAAAAGATAGGGTTGGATGTCTTTTTCCCCTGCAGCGTCTGTGTCTCTGCTTTCATAGGAAACAGTCGTGAAGCCAAAAGCACACTGCTCCCACTCAGGGGGTCAGGATAAGGTTCATAAGTAACCGCTGATGTACTAAATTCCATGTAAAAAAAAGTCATAATCATTTAATATTGACAAAGTACTGAAATTTAAATGTTCAAAGCAAAGGCAGGGGGAACATGGGGGAGGAACGTGGCCACGGCTTCCAAAATAAATAGCAAACACCAGAGCAGAAAATATAGACTTTTTTTGGTCCCAAGCTTGCAGGAGGAAAAAAAATCAGAGAGGTCTTAGCACTTAGAAAATTAGGACCCTTCGGTTAGATGCTACTCAAGTCCCAGCTGATCTTGTCTTCCTCCATTTTATCACTATTACTGTGGGGTCCTTGGTGATCTCTGAGCTTGGCGGTTTTCTTGCAGATGTTTCATGATCCAACTAGGCAACATCATTGGTGCTAGAAGGGAGCAGGGTGTGTGGAGAGGAGGAGGAGGAGGAGGAGGAGGACAATGACTGTGGAGTCCTTGGTGCTCTCTGGGCTTGGTGATTTCTTGCAGATATTTCATGACCCAACTAGGCAACATCATTGGTGCTAGAAGGGAGTAGGGTGTGTGGAGAGGAGGAGGAGGAGGAGGAGGAGGACAACGACGATGACGATGATGATGACTGTGGAGTCCTTGGTGCTCTCTGGGCTTGGTGATTTCTTGCAGATATTTCATGACCCAACTAGGCAACATCAATGGTTCTAGAAGGGAGTAGGGTGTGTGGAGAGGAGGAGGAGGAGGACTATGTGGTTCTTGCTGCTCTCTGGGCTTGGTGATTTCTTGCAGACGTTTCATGACTCAACTAGGCAACATCATTTGTGCTAGAAGGGAGTAGGGTGTGTGGAGAGGAGGAGAAGGAAGAGGAGGAGAAGGAAGAAGAAGAAGAGAAAGAGGAGGGGAAGGGGAAGGGGAGAACTGTGGTGTCTGATCGAAGTAGGTAACATTATCAGTGCTAAAAGAGAGGGGGTTTGCTCTCAATTTATATTCTAGTGGCTTGTCCTGTCAGTGTTGGTGCAATGGTTGTTTCCTCCTTGGTGGTTCCTTGATTAGGCTGTTTGCTTGTTTGTCTGAGTTGGTAGTTCCTTGATTGGGGTGTTCTTTACTGTTTTATTGATGCTGTAGCATTAATCCTGGGGTTAATCTCTTCTCATATGAGTATTGATTGCTGATGAGGTGGTGTTTTTGTGTCTTCTTCGGTTTCTTGATTGTCTCTTTTGAGTGGTATGATGATGTTGTTTATCTCTATGTGTCTGTTGATTGCTGATTTGTCTGAATGCCTGGCTTCCAGGAATTCTCTGGCATTTTTGAATTTAGCTTGGTCTGAGATGCTGACAGGTTTCCAGTTGAAACTATGGTGAAGTCTGTCCTTGTGCTGTGCAATTAAGGAGTTTTCACCCTGTCTTCTGAGTGTTAGTTGGTGTACATGGATGTGCTCCGCTCATCTTCTATCTATCTGTCCTACATAGTGACTGATACAGTCCTTAAACTATATGTTGTAAATGACTCCTGGTTTTTTTTTTTTCTGGGGCTGCTGGGTCTTTTGGTTTACTTAAGATACCAAAGTACATTACATTTTCAAACAGAATGCCATCAGATCAAAGACAGGATTCTGCCTAAGACTTTTGACCCTGGTCTGCAGGAGGAGCAGCAAGGTGAAATGAGGAACAACAGGTGGGAACTTTTTGTGATATTCATATTGACAAGTTGTAGTCGGTGTAGTTTGATGGCACTACAAGAAGATAGGTCCAGAATGGTTGACTGCACTCTGAGAGTCAACATGGATGGCTCAACAAAAATAGATAGCAATTGCCAGTAGAGTCCTTCAGGAATCTTTCTTGAAGGTGTTATTCAACATGTTTACCAGTAACATAGATAATGCCATTGATGGGTTGCTTCTCATAGTTGTGAGTGACACAAAACTGGGAGATCTAGCAAACACCCAAGATAACAGAATGAGAAGAGAGTCTAAACTGGGCAGGTTGGAAAACTGAATGGAAAAGATCAAGAGAATTTTAATAGTAATAGTAATGATGATGATGATGATGATGATGATGATGATGATGATGGTGATGGTGATGATGATGATAGAGTAGGGACCTTGGAGGTCTTCTAGTCCCACCCTCTCTCAGGCAGGAAACCCTATACCATTCCAGACAAGTGGTTGTCCAATCTCTTCTTAAAAACTTCCAGTGTTGGAGCATTCACCACTTCTGGAGGCAGGTTGTTCCACTGGTTAATTGTTCTAAATTTTGAAAAGGAAAGAATATTTAGGGAAGAAAAAGATACACATAAAATATGTGGGATTCCTGGCTGAGGAAATACTATATTTGAGAAGAATTTGGTTGTGGTCATTGACAACAACAAAACAAAACAAAACAAAAAACAACCTGAACATCAGTCAACATGTGAGCCAGCAGTTACCGGTAGAAGAGGTAACGCAGCTCTGGGCTACATTAGAAGTTCCATATTAAAGATACATGTGGTCATTATTCTTTTTTGTTTGTGCTGGTGAGACCACACCTGGAATATTCTGGATGATATTGGCCACCAGGTTTCTAGAAGGATGTTGGTAGGCTTGGGAAGGTTCAGAGGAGAGAGAGAAATGTGAAGACATACCCTGTGACTGGGATTCTCAGCCTTAGCAACTTCAAGATGGGTGGACTTGAACTCACAGAATTGCTGGCTGAGGAATTCTGGGAGTTGAGATCCACTTTACAATGCCTTGGTAAGGCCACACTTGAAATACTGCATCCAGTTTTGGTCACCATGATGTAAAAAAGATGTTGAGATTCTAGAGAATGCAGAGAAGAGAAACAAAGATGATCAGAGAACTGGAGGTTAAAACATATAAGGAACGGTTGCTGGAATTGGGTATGCCTAGTCTAATGAAGAGAAGAATGAGGGGGGACATGATAGCCATGTTCCAATATCTCAGGGGCTGCCCCAAAGAAGAGGGAGTCAAGCTATTCCCCAAAGTACCTGAAGGCAGGACAAGAAGCAATGGATGGAAACTAATCAAGGAGAGAAGCAACTGAGAATTAAGAAACTTCCTGACAGTTAGAACAATTAACCAGTGGAACAACCTGCCTCCAGAAGTGGTGAATGCTCCAACACTGGAAGTTTTTAAGAAGAGACTGGACAGCCATTTGTCTGAAATAGTATAGGGTTTCCTGCCTGAGCAGGGGGTTGGACTAGATGACCTCCAAGGTCCCTTTCAACATCATCATCATTATCATCATCATCATTATTATTATTATTATTATTATTAATCATCGCACAGTCAACCAGATGTTCAGACTGGATTTGGCATTTTTGTCTATCTATCGAGTCCTACCAAGGACCTGGGATAGGCAGATGTGGATGTTTGATGATATTACAGATTTTATTGCAGGATGGAAGCAGTTCCTAGTAAGGCCGCCTTTCGCAATTGACTAATAGCGAATTTGTCAATGCCAATGATGTTCAAGTGGTGCTCCAATTGTTTTGGGATTGCACCCAAGGCGCCTATTACTATTGGTACTACCCTTGCTTGCCTTTGCCACAGTCTTTCTATTTCTATTTGTAGGTCTTTGTATTTTGTTATCTTCTCCAATTCTTTCTTGTCTGTTCTAATGTCTCCAGGCACTGCCACGTCCACTATCCAGACTTTTTTGTCTTTCTTATCAACAATTGTTGTCCGGGGTGTTATGTTGCAGGTGCTTGTCTGTTTGAATTCTGAAGTGCCAGAGCAGTTTAACTTTATCATTTTCTATGACTCTCTATTTTATGATCCCACCAGTTCTTGCTTACAGGCAAATTATATTTCTTGCAGATCTTCCAATGCACCATTGTTGCTTCTTTGTCATGCCACTGCTTGTAGTCAGTCTGTGCGATCTTCTTGCAGCAGCTTACCAGGTGGTCCACTGTTTCTTCAGCGTCTTTGCATAGGCAGCACTTACTGTCTGTTGCTGCCTTCTCAATTTGGACTTTATATGCATTTGTCCTTAAGGCTTGGTCTTGTGCAGCCAGAATTAGTCCCTCGGTCTCTTTCTTCAACTTTCCTGCTCTTAGCCATTGCCAGGTCTTGTTATTATCTGCTTTCCCAGCTATTTTTTAAATGTATTGGCCATGTAGTGCTTTGTCTTCCTATGCCTCTATTCTGTTCTTCATTTGGTCTTTCTGGTAGGCCAGTTTGGTCTCTCCAGTAGTCAGTAAGCCTTCCTGATATACTAATTTCAGTGCATCTTCATCATTGTCCTTCAGATATTCAACCATCTTCTTCAACCATCTTCTTCAACCATCTGATGTACTTGCAGCATTCCACGTCCACCTATTTGCCTTGGTAGATAGAGTCTGTCAATGTCACTGCGTGGATGAAAGGCATGATTCATTGTCATTATTTTTCTGGTCTTCCTATCCATTGTTTTTAGTTCTGCTTGAGTCCAGTCCACTATTCCAGTTGTGTATCTAATGACTGGAATTGCCCAGGTGTTGATTGCCTTCATGGTATTTCCTCCATTGAGTTTGGACTTTAAGATCTTCTTCACTCTCTTGAAGTATTTACCTCTAATCTTTTTCTTGACTTCAGTGTGCTTGATGTTGTCAGCGTGAAGGATACCCAAGTATTTGTAGTAATCTTCCTCATCCGTACTCTTAATGTTATTGTCGTGGGGCATCTTGATTCCTTCAGTTTTCACTATTTTTCCTTGTTTGATCGTAAGTGTGGCACATTTGTCCAAGCCAAACTCCATTGCAATATCTTGGCTATATATACGGACAGTGTTGAGCAGTGATTCTATTTCAGATGATGTTTTTCCATACAGCCTTAAGATCATCCATCATCATCATCATCATCATCATCATCATCATCATCATCATCATCATCATCATCATCATCATCATCATTATATCTTGAAGTTACCAAACTTGAGTAATGTTCTATGACCTGAAGAACTGGAGATGTTTTTCTCTGAGAAAAGAAGATTGGAAGGAGACATGATGCCCGTCTTCGGGTACCTAAAGAAAAGCTGCAGACGAGATCTTCATGAATGGTCTTCCATGGCTACAGAAAGTAACACTAGAAACAACCAGGATGAATTTACCCTAGATTTCATTCAAGGAGGAGATTCCTGACACTGGAAGAGTCCACCTATGGAGATTATGTGTTCTCCATCTTTGGAAGTTTTTAAGAAAAGGCAGGACAGCCAGTTTGTGATGATGATTTAACTGGTTGCAGAAAGTTGGAGGATTTGCCAGCTCCACCACAGTTCCATGATTCAATGAGAATAGTGAATAACTCAGAACAGAGGGATTCCCCCCCCGCCATGGTTATTTATTACACTAAATAGCAAAATCAGTCGATTCACTTGGCCACAATGGGATTGAAGCAAAAATGAACTCCTGGAAAAAAAAAAGAATAAGCTGCATTTGTTGATTAAGTACCTTGTTTTAAAAAAAAACAACAACAACCCCAGTCTTCTTCCAAAAAACATTTCTGGGACAACTTAAGCAGATAGGCCATTTTTCAGAGAGCAATTCTGCTTGCAAATTTACCTGATACTAAAGGCAAAAGAGATGGAGAGGAAAGAGAAAATAAATACCGGTATGTGTGCATTTTATTATTAAAGCTCAGCTGTTGCTCTGATTCAACACTCGAGAACAATAGGAATGTCTCTGAAAAGATCTGTTCCAATTAGGATATCATAGCCTACTCCAAATTTCTATTGCATGTCTCCTTGTCCTTTTTTAAAAAAAATTATTTTGCTAAAGATGTTTCTGGTTGTTTTTCTTCCAACGTTTGTTTTCCAGCTGCCAAAATCTATATTCCGAGTCAGTTGAAAAATGACTAATAGCTCATCGCAAATAAATAGATGGAGAAAATGTGGACCTGGATGTTTAGATAGAAAATGACTCCACCGTTGTAAGGGATGATTTTGTTTCTCTTTATTTATTTTCACACCACAGCTCTCCAGCCGTGTTTAGCCTCTCTCTTACGGGGGATGAATTTTAAAAGATCTGTCAGGGTTAATGCGATGATCTCGCTTTTTTTCCTCCTGCCTCAACCCACAAATTTCATGTCAGTTCGTGCATGGGTACTTCTCTCTTCTTATCCAGTCAATGCTTCCATCATTGATATTTTTTTTGTCCTTATGCCTTTCCTTTTAGCTGCATAATATCCTGTTATTTATCCCTTAATTGCAACTTTTAATCTTGACTTTAGGACAAGGGAAATCCACTGGACGGAGGTCAGATTGAGCACAATGTGGGTTCCTTTTGAACTGCCAAACTGCCCACTCAGTGCTTAGCCTGCTGAAGTTGGAATGGAATGGAACGGAACGGAATGGAACAAACAGAACAGAACAGAAAATAGAATGGAGTGAATTGGAATGGAATGGAACGGAATGGAATAGAATGGAATGGAACAGAATGGAACAAAGTTGAACAGAACAGAACAGGTGGAATGGAATGGAATGGAACGGAACAGAACAGAATAGAAAATAGAGTGGAGTGGAGTGGAGAGGCATGGAATGCAATGCAATGGAACAGAACAGAACAGAACAGAACAGAACAGAAAATAGAATGGAATGGAATGGAACAGAACAGAATAGATAGGTTGGAATGGCATGGCATGGAATGGAACAGAACCTTTCTTGTTAGTTTTCTGTATACCCAGTGGCACACATTAAAATAACAATAGCAATAACACTTAGATATTGCTTCACAGTGTTTTACAGCCCTCTCTAAGTGGTTTACAGAGTCAGCATAGTGCCCCCAACAATCTGGGCCCTCATTTTACTGACCTTGGAAGGATGGAAGGCTGAGTCAACCTTGAGCTGGTGGATCAAACTGCTGGCTGTGGGCAGAGTTTCCCTGCAATACTGCATTCTAATCATCTTTGTTGCTCTTCCCTACACTCTTTCCAGAGTCTCAACATCTTTTTTTCTATCATGGTGACCAAAATTGGATGCAGTATTCCAGGGGTGGCCTTATCGAGGCATTATAAAGTAGTAGTAATACTTTGTGTGATCTTGATTCTATATCTCTGTTAATGCAGCTAGGACGGTGTTGGCTTTTTGGGCAGCTGCAGCACATGGCTGGCTCATATTTAAGTGATTGTCCACTAGGACTTCAAGATTCCTCTCACAGTTACTACTATTGAGCCAGGTACCACCTATTCTCCACCTGTACATTTGTTGTTGTTGTTGTTTTGCCTAAATGTAGAGCCTTACTTTTCTCACCACTGAATTTCATTTTGTTAGATAGAGTCCAGTGTTCAAATGTGTCGAGATCCTTCTATAACTGCTGTAGCTGTGAGACCAGGCTGATGCTGCCATGCCTAAAGGTGAAGGAGGCACCTGAGCAGGATGGATGATAACTAGGTATCAGAATAGAATAGAACGGAACGGAACGGAATAGGACAGAACAGAAAATAGAATAGAATAGAATAGAATAGAATAGAATAGAATAGAATAGAATAGAATAGAATAGAATAGAATAGAATAGAATAGAATAGAATAGAATAGAATAGAATAGAATAGAATAGAATAGAATAGAATATATGGAATGGAATGGAATGGAAGAATAGAATAGAATAGAATAGAATAGAATAGAATAGAATAGAATAGAATAGAATAGAATAGAATAGAATAGAATAGAATAGAATAGAATAGAATATATGGAATGGAATGGAATGGAATGGAATGGAATGGAAGAATAGAATAGAATAGAATAGAATAGAATAGAATAGAATAGAATAGAATAGAATAGACTAGAATAGAATAGAATAGAATAGAATAGAATAGAATAGAATAGAATAGAATAGAATAGAATAGAATAGAATATATGGAATGGAATGGAATGGAATGGAATGGAATGGAATGGAAGAATAGAATAGAATAGAATAGAATAGAATAGAATAGAATAGAATAGAATAGAATAGAATAGAATAGAATGGAATGGAATGGAATGGAATGGAATGGAATGGAACGGAACGGAACAGAACAGAATAACAGAGTTGAAGGGAACTTGTAGGTCGTCTAGTCCAACCCCCTGCTCAACCAGGAGACCCTGAACCATTTCTGACAGATGGCAGTCCACTGCCTTCTCAAAAGCCTCCACTGATGAAGCGCCCACAACATCTGAAGGCAACTTCTGTTCCATTGGTTGATTGTTATCACTGTTAGAAAATTTCTCCTTATTTCTAGGTCGATTCTCTCCTTGATCAGTTTCCATCCATTATTCCTCATCTGGCCTCCTTGACCTCCAATTCTGTCACTCTGAGATGGGCAACCATAGAAATTGAGCAAACAAGCAAATAAAGGAAACAGGGATGGAGGATACCTTCGTCTTGAATCAGCAGTTAGGCAAGGCTTGGCTAAGCCTGATCAGGAAGATTCTTCACGTTCTCCTCTTCTCCTGTGCTGCGGTGGCCTCACAACTCTTACAGTTTTAGCACAGCTGGGGGCTGCTGAGGGATCTCTGAAAGGTTTTGCATGCAGGAAAAGCAGCCAAACGTGTTTTCGTTTCTCTTCTTTTCCCAGAAACTAATCCCCTGCTGAGATATCGCTGGGCCTTCAAAAGTTGAGAAGAGAAAAGAAGAAAGTCATGAAAGGAGGAGGAGGAATATTCAAACTGCCTTCCCCACCCCACCCCACTTCAAGGAGCAGAATTGCAGAGGAGGGGAAATGAGTACACCAAAGGCGGTTTTTTCCGTTTATGGAGATGGGACTGTAAATCAGAAGTGACTGGCATCTGTCGCTCTCCCTTATGCTGCAAAAGTGATCTGGACTTTTCCCGAGAAGTGCCTTTAGCTGCCTCCTGTCCCCAGCAAAGGGACTCTTCTGCAAGCTGATCTCATGGAACCTAGAATAATGGGTTTAGATGGGACCTTGGAGGTCTTCTAGTCCAACCCCCTGCTCAAGCAGAAGACCCTCTATCAGAGGTCCCCAACCTTTTGGGCACCAGGGACCGGTTCTATGGAGAAAGGTTTTTCCATGGACCAGGGTGTTGAAGGAAAAGTCTTCATCATGATTCATCCAAGCCGTGGATAAACAACATGGCGACTGCTTTAGAAAGAAGGTTGCAGTTTATTGAAGAGCCAGACAGAAAGATGGTTCTGGCAGGAAAGAGGAGAGAAAAAATGGCTGAGCACATGTGGGGAGTGTGTTTTTATACCCTCTCGAGCCTTTTGTTTGAAGTACTTTCCTGTTCCTGTTTCAGACTTTGTATTTCCTGTGTCACGTATTCTGACCTGAGTCTGGGTGTGCCTTTCTAGTATTCTTGATGGTGGTGGGTTAATCCTATTATGTCCCAAGGGTTATATCCTGCTTCCCTGGTGCTGGGGCTAATGATTCTTAAGAGTTTGGGTGGGGTATGCAGATTTTAGGTCTCTTTGTCTCCCTAAGCTTCTAGCTCCAACTTTCCTGACAGTTTATGTTGTGTCCTGAGCCAGACTGAGTGGCACTGGCTTCATGCACATGCGCGAGATGCGAAAGCGCTCCGTTCTTGTTGCTTTTCTGTCTGGGGCTCTGGACAGATAAAGAGGGAGGCCTGCATGCCTTGCTGAGTTGTTGGAGTTGTTACTGTGATGAATAAAGAGCTGTTAGAACAACAATGAGTCTTCATCATTCGCCAACGATCAAAGGACTTAACACTGGCGACGAAGGTGGGATGATTTACAAGCGGAAGAAAGTGAAGCTGTAAAGACTTACCCACAGAAGTCCTGCAGAAGGGAAAAATGGCGTCGAAATCAGCGTCCCAGTCTGCCAGTACAGCGTCGCTGGAGGGTGAGTTGGCTGAAAGACCTTTTCTCCCAAGAATAGAGTAACAGGAGTGAGTGGTGAAGTTGTGACTGTAGGATGGCGAAGATTGGATGTATTTCCGAATTTGATGTCTCCCACCCAGAACGATGGGACTCATATGTTGCAAGAGTGGAGAATTATTTCAGGATAAGTCAGGTCAGAGAAGATGGCTTGAAAGCTGCAACCCGATTGTGTGTCTGTGGTCAGGAGGCGTTTGAGATTGCAGAGAACCTGGTGGCCCCTGCACCTCTGGAGTCAGTAACATACACTGACTTGAAGAAACAACTCAAGGAACATTTCCAGCCCAAATTGTCTGTGATTGCATGGAGACACACGTTTGAGCAAAGGGACCAGAGGGCAGGTGAATCTGCTAAAGACTTTATTGCAGCCTTAAGGAGAGCAGCCAGACCGTGTGAGTTCAAGGATCTGGAAGAGAGGCTGCGAGACCACTTTGTATGCAGATTAAGGAACAGAGACTTGCAGCAAAAGATTTTTGCTAGAGAGGATGTCTCTTTCCAAGATGCACTGAGAGAGGTGACAGCTGAAGAAGCAGCAGGTGGGGCTGTGAAGACTCTACGGCCCACCAGGAGCCCTCCAGAGATAGCTACCGTCCATCAGGAGGATGTCCAAGAAGGGGCAGATGCGAATCCTGAAAAAGAGGTGAATAGACTTTACCAGCCAGCTGGAAGGAGGCAGAAGGAGCGTCAGGACAAGGCGGCTGCATCTCTCAAATGCTTCGGGTGCGGAGGAAGTCATAGAAGAGTTGACTGCACGTTCCATTCCGCTATTTGCAGAGCGTGTGGCAAGCAAGGCCAAATTGCACCCATCTGTTTGGGCCACCAGAAGATTCAACCACGTGAAGAATTGCGTCTGAAAGGTACCAGGGTCCCCAGCCAAAATAGGGTGGGTTTTTGTGCATCACATAGGAGTGTATTAAGGACAGGCACACACAAACCCCTAAATAAGAAGCTGTCCCTTAAAGTAAGGTTGCAAGGGGTTCCTTTATCCATGGAGTTGGACACTGGGTCCGCTCTATCCATTATATCCATCAGTACATTCAACAAGATTTGTAGTAGTAGTGGCCTTCGAGCTAAACTAAAGCCATCCAATAGAGTACTCATATATTTTCAGAATTCTAAGGTGTGTGTTAAGGGGGAGGCCACCCTTAATGTACAGCACAAGGATTTTGATGGTCCTTTAGATGTGTTGGTTGTGGGGGGCGAACGTACGAGTCTTATTGGACTCAATTGGTTCGAGGCTCTGGGAATCCAGATTACTGGGCTGCACCATTTGCAAACGTTAAGCCTGGCAGAAGTCTGCAAGGAGTTTGCAGATGTGTTTAGTTCAGAGCTCGGATCCTATAAGGGGTCTCCAGTTTCACTATGGTTAGACCCAGCCATCACACCCATCAGGGTTAAGCCTAGGAGGGTACCTTTCGCCCTCAAAGGCAAGATTGATGCTGAGCTGGACAAATTGCTCCAGCAAGGTATTTTACAACCTGTAGATTCAAGACCATGGGAAACCCCCATAGTAACGCCTCTAAAGGCTAATGGGGATATACGTATATGTGCAGACTACAAGTGCACAATAAACAAGGCCCTGCAACAACACGCTTATCCAGTACCTGTGGTAAGCCACATTCTGGCATCCCTCAAGGGGGGGCCACATATTTGCAAAGCTTGACCTGGCACAGGCCTATCAACAGCTACCTGTTGATGAGGCAGCTGCAGAAGCCCAAACTATTGTAACTTACAGAGGGGCCTTTAAAGTCAAGAGACTGCAATTTGGGGTAAACATAGCCCCTGAGTATATTTCAAAGTGTCATGGAAAGCACACTTCATGGCATTCCTGGGGTCTGCCCCTACTTTGATGATATCCTCATTGCTGGGGAGTCATCCCAAAATTTAGCTGAGAGACTAAGGGCTGTCTTGCTTCGTTTTCGAAAAGCAGGCCTTAAACAAAAGAAGGATAAATGCAAGATAGGAGTCAATTCCACTGACTTGATTGGAATTCAGGATAGATGCTCAAGGAATTCACCCTGCTGAAACAAAATTACAAGCCATACAGAAGGCCCCAAGTCCTAAATCCAACAGTGAACTGCAAGCATTCTTGGGCTTATTAAACTTTTATCATGCTTTCCTGCCTCACAAGGCTGCTGTGGCAGAGCCATTACACAGGCTCTTGGACAAGCAGTCTCCTTGGCAGTGGACTAAAGTCCATGATAAGAGTTTCAATGAGGTTAAGACCTTGCTCACGTCTAATGCTGTTCTAGCTCATTTTAATGACCAACTTGCCTGTCTGCATTGCCTGCGATGCATCTCCTTACGGGGTTGGAGCAGTACTCAGCCATCTGATGGCTGATGGGACTCAGGTCCCTGTGGCCTACTATTCCCGGACTCTGTCTTCTGCAGAGTGGAATTACGCTCAGATAGACAGAGAGGCTTTGGCCGTTGTGGCTGACATTAAGAAATTTCATGGTTTCTTATACGGCCGCCAATTCACGGTCTATACTGACCATAAGCTTCTTCTGGGATTATTTACTACTACTAAGCAGACCCCACATATCATTTCTCCTTGTATGCTGAGATGGTCCATTTTCCTGTCAACATATGACTACATGCTAATTCACAAACCTGGAAAGGAAATGGGTCATGCAGATGGCCTGAGTAGATTGCCCCTGCAACAATTGGAGCCTGATCCTGCTCCAGTTATTCATATCCTGTCCATCCAGGAGTTACCAGAGTCTCCCCTCAATGCTAGGGATGTGGTTGCAGAAACCGCCACTGATCACACGCTTACACGCGTGCTGACATGGGTGTTGTCAGGATGGCCTGACAAGTGCCCAGATACTGAGTTCCAAAGCTTCTGGAAAAAGAAACATGAGTTGTCTACTTTCAAAGGATGCCTGTTATGGGGCAGCAGGGTAGTGATCCCAGCCTCATTGAGGTCTAGGATCTTGAACTCCTTACATGAGGGACATCCGGGTATTGTCAGAATGAAAGCACTTGCACGCAGCCATCTTTGGTGGCCTGGACTCGATAAAGCCATTGAGGCAAGGTGCACGGGTGCCAAGTGTGCCAACAGTCCCGCCCTGAAATGCCTCAGGCCCCAGTGCATAGGTGGGAGGAAACTCAATCTTCATGGTCCAGGGTGCATATAGATTACGCTGGGCCCTTTCAGGGGCAATTCTTCCTGGTTGTTGTTGATAGCCATTCCAAGTGGCTAGAGGTTGTTCCTGTTTCCTCCACTACCACTGCCAGAACCATCCAGGTATTGAGAGGAATTTTTGCTGCACACGGCCTTCCAGATGTTCTGGTTTCGGATAATGGTCCTCAATTTACATCTTCTGAGTTCCAGGGTTTCCTCTAAGCCAACATGATCCGGCATGCAACTTCAGCTCCTTTCCACCCTTCCTCCAATGGAATGGCTGAGAGTATGGTGCGCGCCACCAAAGATGCCCTCAAGAGACTGACTTATGGTAACTGGCAAGATTTTCTTCTTGCACACCTCACCACACCATGCACTGCCACGGGGAAGAGCCCTGCTGAACTGCACTGGGGTCGCCGCCTCATCACAAAACTGGACAGGCTGCACCCTGACCAGGTGGCTTCACAGGTGTCACAACCACGGGCACCAAGGAGACTTCAAGTGGGAGATCTGGTTTGGGCACGTAACTATGGGCCTGGTCATTTATGGGTAATAGCTGTGGTCTGTAAGGTCTCTGGGCCATTGTCATACGAAGTGACACTGGGTGATGGCTGCGTCATTTGCAGGCATATAAATCAGCTGCGTGTGAGACTGGACTCGGACCCTTCCGCTCTTGGCTCTGCACTGGGGGGGGGAGGATCATAATGTGCATTCTGAGGATCAATTTCAACAGTCAACACAGGGTTCCACAAGTGTCCATGACAGGAATTCAATGGATAGGAGGTCATCCCATACATCCACAACTACTACAGAGAGGGAGTCACACCGGGGGTGTCCACATTCTTCACAAATGACAGTTAGTGCTCCAGACAGGGAGACTGACCAGGGGTATCCAAATAAGTCACAAAATACAAGAGAACAAGAATGCTGGCTGGGGCAAAGGCCCAATTCTGCAATTGCTCCCAGAAGAAGGTCAACAGGACAGGGGGTAGCGTGGGAGGCATCTCCTGACTCTGACACCTGGGGCACAGCCTTAGGAGCTTCCAAGCACTGGGGCATTCCCGCTACCCAGCACTCTTCAGCTGCTAGCCGGGGGTTCGAGGGACAGTGCTCCCAAGAAAGGTCCATTGTGGAATCGGGGACTACCACCCGTCCAAGGCATGCTGGCTGGGACATAGAGGGTCCAGCCCCCAGCAGAGGGGCGGGTCAACAACCAGGTCTTGGGGACAGCAAAGTCCTGGTCTGCCTAGCCTGGTAGGCAAGCAAGTGGGCCAGATAAATTTACCAGGGTCCCCGGAAACCCTAAGGCAGCAAAGCGCTGGCCTGCCTCAAGTAGGAGGTGAGCAGAGGGGCCAGGTAAGTTCTCCTGGCCCTAGGAGGTCCCAGCGTGCCAAGTGCCAACCCAAACACCTTAGGGATTTTGTGACGTTGCTGTCAAGCTCAAAGGGGACTAACAACAAGGGCCGTTAACAAGAAGAGCGCTGTAGTATTTTTTTGATTTCGGATACATTTATGCCTAAAACAAGTGAAGGGGGGTTGTTTGTAGACAACCTCAAGTAGTCCACATTCCGTGCATTTGAGCGTTGAAATTATAACACTCTCCCAAAGGAACAATGTGTGGGGGTGTACAGGAATGTTCAATCTAGGGGGGAGGGGTGTTGTGTCCTGAGCCTGCAAGGGCAGGCTCGGGATGTTGCAACGATCCCAGGCTTTGCAAAAGCTGCCCGGGACCAGACTGAGTGGCGCCGGCTTTGCGCACATGCACGAGGCGCGAAAGCGCTCCGTTCTTGTTGCTTTTCTGTCCGGGGCTCTGGGCAGATAAAGAGGGAGGCCTGCATGCCTTGCTGAGTTGTTGGGGTTGTTACTGTGATGAATAAAGAGCTTATTAGAACAACAAAGAGTCTTCATCATTCGCCTACGATCAAAGGACTTAACAGTTTACATCTGCATTTGTACAGAGCTGGCTTCTGCTTGGGACAGAGAGACTTGGGGGCAGGGTTGGTTTCGGCTTTTAAAATCCTTTTGAGGAAATATATTTTTCTGACCTTTTAATATTTCCTTCTCTGGAGGGGGGGTTGACTTCCCAGAGGAAAGTGTGGGGTTTTGTGTCCCACGGATAGGACTTTGCTTGTTTATGCAGACAGGTTGCTGGCATGCTGTGGCCCATTACCGGTCCACGGAGCATGGATTGGGGACCCCTACCTATATCATTTCAGACAAATGGTTGTCCAATCTCCTCTTAAAAGCCTCACGTGATGGAGCACCCACAACCTCTGGAGGTGTAAGGTCCCTGGCCCTTAACTTAAATTTGAGATACCAAGTCTAATCAGGCAACTCAAACGGAGGCTTCTTGAGGAAACAGTGCTTTAATTGATCAAATAAGACAGCTGGGTGGCAGACAATCTGGAACGCTGGCAGAGTTATGTCCACAAGTGCCACACCTTAGAAAGTTAGTGTTGTGAGTGTCCCTAGACCAGCTTGGGAAGTATCAGAGGATGAGGATCAGCAGCCAGGCCCCTCTGGGTGTTTTCCCCTCCCGGCAGCCGAGGAAGAGCAGCCAGGCCCCTCTGGGTATTTTCCCCTCCCGGCAGCTGAGACAGACAGGGAGGAGATTTACAGGC
The DNA here is from genome assembly GCA_034064705.1 of Bothrops alternatus. Lineage (NCBI taxonomy): Eukaryota > Metazoa > Chordata > Lepidosauria > Squamata > Viperidae > Bothrops > Bothrops alternatus. The sequence goes on from JARGCV010000287.1 coordinate 409,642, forward strand.
AGTCTGGGTCAGATTCGCAAAGTGAGGGGTCAGATTTGGAGCAAGAAGATAGATGGCTTGATCCGAGATTCCGAAGGTTTGATAAACGAAGGTGTCAGTTAAGTGGGAAAAGGAAGTAATGGGGGGAAGTGACGTATCGGAAACTATATTAGAAGGGGACAGAGAGACTACGCCTTTGTCACGAGCAACGTTAATCAAGGAGTAGCCTGATATCTGGAGCCGTGCGTTTGAATTCAGTCTTCTGATGTTTTGGAAATCTACGGGAGAATAATGAGGCCTTGGACAATGTGATAAAGAAAGAGTGAGTTAATTGGAAGGTGTGGAAGGAGCATGTGTTAATCTAAATGTAAATAAATGAG
>JARGCV010000287.1:415000-480000 GCA_034064705.1 Bothrops alternatus
TGATTCCCCCAATGTGAACAGAGGAGGAGGAGGAGGAGGAGGAGGAGGAGGAGGAGGAGGAAAAGAGGAGGAGGAGGACTGTGGGGCCCTTGGTGCTCTCCGAGCTTGGTTGTTTTCTTGCAGACGTTTCATGACCCAATGAGGGAACATCATCAGTGCTAGAAGGGAGAGGGGGTTGTGGAGAGGAGGAGGAGGAGGAGGAGGAGGAGGAAGAAGAAGAAGAAGAAGAAGAAGAAGAAGAAGAGGAGGAGGAGGAGGAGGAGGAGGAGGAGGAGGAGGACTGCGGGGTCCTTGGTGCTCTCTGGGCTTGGTTGTTTTCTTGCAGACGTTTCATGACCCAATTAGGGAACATCATCAGTGCTAGAAGGGAGAGTGGTTTGGAGAGAGGAGGAGGAGGAGGACTGTGGGGTCCTTGGTGCTCTCCGAGTTTGGTGGTTTTCTTGCAGAAGTTTCATGACCCAATTAGGGAACATCATCAGTGCTAAAAGGGAGGGTGGTTTGGAGAGAGGAAGAGGAGGAGGAGGACGAGGAAGAAAAGAGGAAGAGGAGGACTGTGGAGTCCTTGGTGCTCTCCGAGCTTGGTTGTTTTCTTGCAGACGTTTCATGACCCAATGAGGGAACATCATCAGTGCTAGAAGGGAGAGGGGGTTGTGGAGAGGAGGAGGAGGAGGAGGAGGAGGAAGAAGAAGAAGAAGAAGAGGAAGAGGAAGAGGAAGAGGAAGAGGAAGAGGAAGAGGAAGAGGAAGAGGAAGAGGAAGAGGAAGAGGAAGAGGAAGAGGAAGAGGAAGAGGAAGAGGAAGAGGAAGAGGAAGAGGAAGAGGAAGAGGAGGACTGTGGGGTCCTTGGTCCTCTCTGAGCTTGGTTGTTTTCTTGCAGACGTTTCATGACCCAATTAGGAAACATCATCAGTGCTAGAAGGGAGAGGGGGTTGTGGAGAGGAGGAGAAGGAGGAGGAGGAGGAAGAAGAAGAAGAAGAAGAGGAAGAGGAAGAGGAAGAGGAAGAGGAAGAGGAGGAGGAGGACTGTGGGGTCCTTGGTCCTCTCTGAGCTTGGTTGTTTTCTTGCAGACGTTTCATGACCCAATTAGGAAACATCATCAGTGCTAGAAGGGAGAGGGGGTTTGTGGAGAGGAGGAGAAGGAGGAGGAGGAGGAGGAAGAAGAAGAAGAAGAAGAAGAGGAGGAGGAGGAGGAGGAGGACTGTGGGGTCCTTGGTCCTCTCTGAGCTTGGTTGTTTTCTTGCAGACGTTTCATGACCCAATTAGGGAACATCATCAGTGCTAGAAGGGAGAGTGGTTTGGAGAGAGGAGGAGGAGGAGGAGGAGGACTGTGGGGTCCTTGGTGCTCTCCGAGTTTGGTGGTTTTCTTGCAGAAGTTTCATGACCCAATTAGGGAACATCATCAGTGCTAAAAGGGAGGGTGGTTTGGAGAGAGGAAGAGGAGGAGGACGAGGAAGAAAAGAGGAAGAGGAGGACTGTGGAGTCCTTGGTGCTCTCCGAGCTTGGTTGTTTTCTTGCAGACGTTTCATGACCCAATGAGGGAACATCATCAGTGCTAGAAGGGAGAGGGGGTTGTGGAGAGGAGGAGGAGGAGGAGGAGGAAGAAGAAGAAGAAGAAGAAGAGGAAGAGGAAGAGGAAGAGGAAGAGGAAGAGGAGGAGGAGGACTGTGGGGTCCTTGGTCCTTTCTGAGCTTGGTTGTTTTCTTGCAGACGTTTCATGACCCAATTAGGAAACATCATCAGTGCTAGAAGGGAGAGGGGGTTGTGGAGAGGAGGAGGAGGAGGAGGAGGAGGAGGAAGAAGAAGAAGAAGAAGAAGAAGAAGAAGAAGAAGAAGAAGAAGAAGAAGAAGAAGAAGAAGAAGAAGAAGAAGAAGAAGAAGAAGAAGAAGAAGAAGAAGAAGAAGAAGAAGAAGAGGAAGAGGAGGAGGAGGAGGAAGAGGAGGACTGTGGAGTCCTTGGTGCTCTCCGAGTTTGGTAGTTTTCTTGCAGAAGTTTCATGACCCAATTAGGGAACATCATCAGTGCTAAAAGGGAGGGTGGTTTGGAGAGAGGAAGAGGAGGAGGACGAGGAAGAAAAGAGGAAGAGGAGGACTGTGGAGTCCTTGGTGCTCTCCGAGCTTGGTTGTTTTCTTGCAGACGTTTCATGACCCAATGAGGGAACATCATCAGTGCTAGAAGGGAGAGGGGGTTGTGGAGAGGAGGAGGAGGAGGAGGAGGAGGAAGAAGAAGAAGAAGAAGAAGAGGAAGAGGAAGAGGAAGAGGAAGAGGAAGAGGAAGAGGAAGAGGAAGAGGAGGAGGAGGACTGTGGGGTCCTTGGTCCTTTCTGAGCTTGGTTGTTTTCTTGCAGACGTTTCATGACCCAATTAGGAAACATCATCAGTGCTAGAAGGGAGAGGGGGTTGTGGAGAGGAGGAGGAGGAGGAGGAGGAGGAGGAGGAAGAAGAAGAAGAAGAAGAAGAAGAAGAAGAAGAAGAAGAAGAAGAAGAAGAAGAAGAAGAAGAAGAAGAAGAAGAAGAAGAAGAAGAAGAAGAAGAAGAAGAAGAAGAAGAAGAAGAAGAAGAAGAGGAGGAGGAGGAGGAAGAGGAGGACTGTGGAGTCCTTGGTGCTCTCCGAGTTTGGTGGTTTTCTTGCAGAAGTTTCATGACCCAATTAGGGAACATCATCAGTGCTAAAAGGGAGGGTGGTTTGGAGAGAGGAAGAGGAGGAGGACGAGGAAGAAAAGAGGAAGAGGAGGACTGTGGAGTCCTTGGTGCTCTCCGAGCTTGGTTGTTTTCTTGCAGACGTTTCATGACCCAATGAGGGAACATCATCAGTGCTAGAAGGGAGAGGGGGTTGTGGAGAGGAGGAGGAGGAGGAGGAGGAGGAAGAAGAAGAAGAAGAAGAGGAAGAGGAAGAGGAAGAGGAAGAGGAAGAGGAAGAGGAGGAGGAGGACTGTGGGGTCCTTGGTCCTCTCTGAGCTTGGTTGTTTTCTTGCAGACGTTTCATGACCCAATTAGGAAACATCATCAGTGCTAGAAGGGAGGGGGTTTTGAGGGAGGAGGAGGAGGAGGAAGAAGAAAAGAGGAAGAGGAGGAGGAGGACTGTGGGGTCCTTGGTGCTCTCTGAGTTTGGTGGTTTTCTTGCAGAAGTTTCATTACCAGATTAGGAAACATCATAAGTGGTAGAAGGGAGGGGGTTTGAGAGAGGAGGAGGAGGAAGAGGAGGAGGAGGAAGAAGAGGAGGACTGTGATGTCTTTGGTGTTCTCAGAGCTGGGTGCTTTTCTTGCAGACATTTCATGATCCAACTAGGTAACATCATCAGTGCTACTGATGATGATGACAAGCACTGATGATGTTACCTACTTGGGTCATGAAACATCTGCAAGAAAACCACCCAGCTCAGAGAGCACCAAGGACCACACAGTCTTACTCTTCCTCCTCCTCCTCCCTTCCCTCCCTTCTCCTCCTCTCCACAGACCCCATTCCTTCAACACCGATGATGTTCCCTAGTTGGGATATGAAACGACCAAGCTCAGAGAGCACTAAGGACCCCACAATGCTGTAATTATTGCCTTGTCTGTGGGTGTTGTGCTGCTTAACAGGACGGGTTGATCTCTGGTTCCCTGGTGTATCTTTTTCCAACAAAAGAATAGATTTTGCTGTCGCTTGCTTTACTCAAAGTTAGGAGGTGAGCTAGCTTGTGAATCTGCCCGAGGGATGATATATGCTGGCAGTTGAAGGTAACAAAGGACCGGCACAAGATCACAGATCACCATCCCGCTTAATCAGCAAAGGACCGTAATAACCCACCACATTTAACTGTTGACTTTGTTCAGCGAACTTGGAGGTGGCGCACCCCATTAGACACAAATTAAGCCAAGTATTTATCTAGTAGAGAACTGCTAAGGAGTTTGTGAATAGTCTTCTCAAGGGCTTCCTGGGCAGGAATGAATTTAGGAGGCTTAAAGTAGGTTTAATAACTCAAGGTAGGTTATTCTGGGTGGGGGTGTAGAAAAAAGGGGTTGTCATCGAGAACTAAACTTTTCCTATAAATATCCAAACTCATTAGGCTGATGAATGGAACTCATCTGTTGCAGCTCTGAAGCCACTTTCTTCCTTCAGGTCATGCTGTAATCGTGACTTTCCAAAGGGTGCCTTTATTCCCAAGGACATGCACCATTTTTATCTGTCAAATTCGGTTAATTGCAGTTCTCTCAAACTACGACATTAACATCTGGAAAATATGTCATCATAAAAGGTGGGGGTTTTTTAGGCACCTAAACATATTTGCTAATTAAAACCAGTTAATTTACACATTTTGGGTCCATGTAGTTAAAAATCAGGTGGAAACCAAGACCTCCTAATTAGATTAGGAAACGTTCGGTTTATTCATTTATTAAATAAATGAGAGGTTGATAATTTATCTGTGGGAATAAGGGGCCCTTCTTAGCAGGCAGTCCCTAAGCCTGATTTGCCGAAGACAGCTCAGATGAAATCAATTGGAAATACGACGAGACCCTCAAATCTCAGAAGGTTGAGGGTTCAAAGGGACCTCAGGAATCATCTAGTCCAGGGGTCCTCAACTTTGGCAATTTTCAGACTTGTGGACTGCAAGTCCCAGAATTCCTCAGCCAGTGTGCTTGGCTGAGGAATTCTGGGACTTGAAGTCCACAAGTCTTAAATTGCCAAGGTTGAGGACCCCTGATCTAGTCCAACCTGTGCCCAATGTAGCATTTTGGACAGACATCCATTGAGAGAGATCCTACCTAGAAGTAAGAGCTACTTCTAGCTAGAAAGATCTAAAGAGATATCCAACACAAAGAAGGGGTCAGCCTATTCGCCAAAGCACCTGAAGGCAGGAGAAGAAGCAACAGATGAAAACTGAGAGAAAGCTTACTAATTCAGATGTTTTCAATGACTAATACTTAGTATTGTATATCAGGTGCCATGATGATTGCTGCATAATATGTTTTTATGTTCAATGTTGATTGTTTTAATAAAAGAATTTTATATATAAAAAAAAAACTGAGAGAAAGCAAGAAGTAACGTAGAACCAAGGAGAAATTTCCAAAATCATGTGAAATGTTAATACTACTTTATAATGCCTGGAAAACACCACACTTGGAATACTACATCTAATTTTGATCACCATGATGTAAAAAAGATGTTGAGACTCTGGAAAGAGTGCAGAGAAGAGCAATAAAAGTGATCAGGGGACGGGAGGCTAAAACATATAAAGAACGGTGGCAGGAATTGGGTGTGTCTAGTTTAATGAAAAGAAGGACTAGGGGGGACATGATGGTAATGTATCAATATCTAAGGAGTTGTCATAAAGAAGAGAGAGTCAAGCTATTCTCCAAAGTGCCTGAAGGCAGGACAAGAAGCAACAGATGGAAACTAATCAAGGAGAAAAGCAGCCTAGAACTAAGGAGAAACTTCCTGACAGTGAGAACAATTAATCAGTGGAAGAACTTCCCTCCAGAAATTTTAGGCATTCCAACACTGGAGGTTTTTCAAGAAGACAACTATTTGCCTGAAAAATTATAGGGTTTCCTGCTTAAGCAGGAGTTTGGACTGAATGATCTCCTAGGTCCCTTCCAATTCTGCTATTCTGTTAACCTAAAAGAAAGGAGGAATTTCCTGACAGTGAGAGTGATTAATCAATGGGACAGCAGGCCTCCAGAGGTTGTGGTTTTCCATCCCTGGAAGTTTTCAAGAAAAGATTGGACAACCATTTGTCAAGGATGGTATAAGGACTCCTGCCTTGAGCAGGGGGTTGGATTAGAAGACCTCCAAAGTCCCCTCCAACCTTATTATTCTATGGTTCTATGATTTGGGCAGAAGAGGAACCCACCACTTCATGACATGAAGCAACCAGATCTTTCCAGATCACGAAATTCCTCCTGATATCCAACTTGAACCTATTTCCACCAGTTTCTGGTCCTGCCCTCTGAGTAACCAAGTGAAAGCATGCACTCCCCTCTTTTTTGACAACCCTTCAAGTATTTGATATCTCCCCCAAGTCTTCACTTCCGCAGGCGAAACAGGCCCACATAATCAACCATGCCTCAAAGGACCTTCTCTCCATCTTCTTACCCTTTCTCTGAACTTACTCCATTTTGTCAACGTCCTACTCGGACTGGAAGGACGCCAAGGGGGGCTTGACTAAGGCAGGAACCATTACTTCCTGCGATTTGGACACTTGGCGTTTGGCTAATGCCCCCCAAGAGAGTCATTATGTTTTAGCAGTTCCATCACTCTGCTGGCCGGTGTTCAGTTTGTGGTCGCCAAGGACCTACAGATCCCCATCCCACATTCGACTGCCAAGCGAGGTCTCTCCATTCCAGCCTTGGGCCTTCTGCTTTCCCATCCAAAGGCAAAGCTATACCTTTCTCCCTGTTGGCTTCCCTCTTCATTTCAGGCCACTGCCCAAGTTCTCTAGACGTTTTTGAATCTTTTGAATCACTTCAATAGGAGCCAGCCGTGTGCTGCAGCTGCCAAAAAAGCCAACACAGTTCTAGGCTGCATTAACAGAGGAACAGAATCAAGGTCACATGACATGTTAGTACCATTTTATAATGCCTTGATAAGGCCACACGTGGAATAGTGCATCCAGTTTTGGTCACCAAGATGTAAAAAAGGTGTTGAGACTCTAGAAAAAGTATAGAGAAGAGCAACAAAGATGATTAGGGGACTGGAGACTAAAACATATAAGGAATGGCTGCTGGAATTGGGTATGTCTAGTTTAATAAACAAAGAACTCACCTAGAACTAAGGATAAATTTCCTGACTGTTGGAACAATTAACCAGTGGAACAACTTGCCTCCAGAAGTTGTGGATGCTCCAACACTGGAAGTTTTTAAGAAAAGACTGGACAAGCATTTGTCTGAAATTGTATAGGGTCTCCTGCTTGAGCAGGAGATTAGACTAGAAGACCTCCAAGATCACTTCCAACTATTCTATTCTATTCTATTCTGTTCTGTTCTGTTCTGTTCTGTTCTGTTCTGTTCTGTTCTGTTCTGTTCTGTTCTGTTCTGTTCTGTTCTCTCTTCTACCTGATGTATAAGACACTCCTTGCAGGTTTGTCTCATCTGCAAACATGATAAGCACCCTGTCAACTTCCTCATCCAAATTCTTAATAAAAAATACTGAAGTGTCCAGGGCCCAGGACAGAGCCCATGATCCTTCCCTCAAAGTCCCTCTGGAGGGGTGACATGATAGTAGTATTACAATATCTGAGGGTCCGCCACAAAGAAGAAGGGTTCAAACCTATTCTCCAGAGCACCTGTGGGCAGGACAAAAAGCAATGGATGGAAACTAATCAAGGAGAGAAGCAACCTAGAACTAAGGGGAAATTTCCTGACAGTTAGAACAAATAATCAGTGGAACAATCTGCCTCCAGAAGTTGTGGGTGCTCCATCACTGGAGGTATTCAAGGAAAGACTGGACAGCTGTTTGTCTGAAATGCTATAAAGACTCCTGCCTTGGTCAGAGGGCTGGACTAGTCAGTCTTCCAATATCTGAAGGTCCACCACAAAGAAGAGATGGTCAACCTATTCTCCAAAGCACCAGAAGGCAAGACATGAAGCAACGGATGGAAACTAATTAAGTAGAGAAACAACCTAGAAATAAGGAGAAATTTCCTGATAATGAGAACAATTAATCAGTGGGATGACTTTGCTCCAGAAGTTGTGGCTGCTGCAGCACTGGAGGTTTTTAAGAAGAGACTGGACAACTATTCATCTGAAATGATGTAGGGTTTCCAATCTCAGCAGGGATTTGGACTAGGTCCAAGGTCCCTTCCAATTCTGTTATCCTGCTATTCTGACCATTGTTTGGAGCCTGGTCTAAAAATGGTTTGTTTGCCAATAAGGGGTGCTAAGATACCTAAAACGCTAAGAACCTTGTGGGATAACCTCAGCATGGGGTAAACCTCTACAGTAGTGGCCAAAATCTAACAATATGAAATTCAATAATGAAAAAAGCAAGGTTCTACATTTAGGCAAGAAAAACCAAATGTACAGGGGGCACCTTCCTCAATAGTAGTAACTGTGAGAGGGATCTTGGGACTCCTTGTGCACAATCACTTCGATATGAGCCAGCTGTGTGCTGCAGCTGCCAAAAAAGCCAACACAGTGCTGGGCTGCATTAACAGAGGGATGGAATCAAGATCACGTGAAGTGTTAATACCACTTTATAATGCCTTGGTAAGGCCACACTTGGAATACTGCATCCAGTTTTGGTCACCACACTATAGAAAAGATGTTGAGACTCTAGAAAGAGTACAGAGAAGAGCAACAAAGATGATTAGGGGACTGGAAGCTAAAACATACAAGGAACGGTTGCAGGAATTGGGTATGTCTAGTTTAACGAAGAGAAGGACGAGGCGGGACAGGATAGCAGTCTTCCAATATCTCAGGGGCTGCCCCAAAGAAGAGGGAGTCAAGCTATTTTCCAAGGCGCCTGAAGGCAGGACAAGAAGCAACGGATGGAAACTAATCAAGGAGAGAAGCAACCTAGAACTAAGGAGAAACTTCCTGACAGGGAGAACAATTAACCAGTGGAACAACCTGCCTCCAGAAGCGGTGAATGCTCCAGCACTGGAAGTTTTTAAGAAGAGACTGGACAGCCGTTTGTCCAAAATAGTATAGGGTTTCCTCCCTGAGCAGGGGGTTAGACTAGATGACCTCCAAGGTTCCTTCCAACTTTATTATTATTATTATTATTATTATTATTATTATTATTATTATTATTATTATTATTATTATTATTATTATTAAATTGTGGAAACCTTTTGGGAAAAGTGTACAGTAGAAATGCCACCTTTGGTTAAGTTTCCACCGATTTTTCTTCTCATTTCTTTATAACTGTAGCCTTGTTCACTTAATGATACTATTTTACATTGCTTTCTGGGCAAGCAGTCAACTCTTTGCCCCATTACTTTAATTTTATTACGTTTTACAAACTCACTAAATGAAAGAACACAGAAAAACCCAAACCAACTTGATAGCCATCACATAACACACTGACCAATGTCCTCCTCTCAGCTTCAATCCATGACATCCATCACTGAATCCTACTGTGATCGGATTGGCTCATTGCCAAAACAAGATGATACCCAATTGGCTCTCTAAACACTCATGCTCATTGGCTACAATCAGATGAAGGAAAGCTACGTGATATCAACCTAAGCAAGTTGTGCTTCCTTTTTCTGGTTCTTTGGCTCTAACTTTTCATAGAATACAGTACAGATCATTGAACAAACTTTGTTGCATTACGTTCTTGATTAAATTATCTTTCCATTCATATATAATTTTATGGTACTACTAAAAAAAAAAAGAGTGGTGTTATTAGCCATCCAAGCTCAAAAATACACTTTTCCCAAAAGGTTGCCACAATTTTGGCCACTACTGTAAGTCTTGCTTTTCACTTGAACCAGGATGTTAAACCCACCTCAGCCTCCTGGCCTCCAGTGAAAAGCTCTTTGGATCTCATGTTCTTCTCAAGTTCCTTTAGCCACTAACTGTCTCTGTCCACAAAACCAAACAAAACCAAACAAACCCTAATGTTGTCCAGCTGAGAACAATTTCCCATATGTGCATGCGGGAATGTTGGAGCCATAAATCACAACAGGCCCATTAATGTAACAAATTTGTTCTTATCAAAGCCAGCCATAAACCCCCTGGCCGAGTGAACAGCTGCACGTGGCTCAGCCTCAGAGGAAGCAGCTGAGGGCAGGGAAAGCAGTCAATTTGGGAAGAGGCAAAAAACTTAAGTACAAAGCAGAAGAGGGTCCCCCATGAGAATTTTCCCCGGGAATGGAACCCAGATCTGCTGGAGAGAGAAAGAGAGCGAGAGCGCGAGAGCGCGAGAGAGCGAGAGAGCGAGAGAGAGAGAGAGAGAGAGAGAGAGAGAGAGAGAGAGAGAGAGAGAGAGAGAGAGAGAGAGAGAGAGAGAGAGAGAGAGAGAGAGAGAGAGAGAGAGAAGTCTATTCTTGACTAACTCCCTGGACTTTTCAACCAGCAATGAAGGGTAACTGTGCTTTGTGCAAATCCTAAAAATTTGATGTATCTGCAGGCTTTCTTTCATTCCTGGAAAAAAGCTTGATCCCTTTTCTTGGCTCACTCGGTTTCCCCTGAGGTCTGAAGGAAGGGGTTGCATATCTAATCGGTCCGTTGTTTGGATGGAGGCGCACAGACCAAGGGAACAGAGAAACAATGGATTTGAATTTCATGGCAGGGATAGCAGATCTCTCCTTGTAGACCAGTGGTTCTCAACCTTCCTAATGCCACGACCCCCAACCATGTGGTCGTAAGTCGAGGACTACCTGTATTTCCCTGTGGGCGGGGGCAGGAGGAGGTGGAAACTTCACGACAGCTCGCCTTCACTGCAGACAACTAGTAGCAATGTTTTCCGACTGGGACTTTTGGCGGGCTCAACAGGGCAGATACAGCCTGGACAATTCCTATTGGCTTTAGAAAGCCAATAGAATTAGACTCTATTCAAGAGACTCTATTCTATTGGCATTCGAAAGCCAATAGATTCTACTGGCTTTCGAACACCAATAGAATAGACCAGCAGTTCTCAACCTATGGGTTGCGACCTCATTTGGGGTCGAACGACCATTTCGCAGGGGTCGCCGGACACCGCGGCCATTTTGTTTTTTTTATTATTTTTTTTGTTTTGTTTTGTTTTTTCCGTTGTGCGCACCCCATGCATGCGCGGATCGGGCCGTCGTGCGCGCCCCACGCATGCACGGATTGGGCCGTCGCACGCACGCCACGCTTGCGCGGATCAGCCCGTCACGGTCCGCCATTTTTTTTTATTATTATTATTTTGGATTTTTTTTTAATTTTTTTTTCGTCGCGCACCCCCCTCGCATGCGCGGATCGGGCCATCGCGTGTGTGCTGTGCATGCGCGGATCGGGCCGTTGCGGTCCGCCATTTTGTTTTTTGTTTTTTATTTTTTTAAAAAAATTTTTTAATTTTTTTTTTCATCGCGCGCGCCCCGCGCATGCACAGATTGGGCCGTTGCGTGCGCGCCGTGCATGCGTGGATCGGGCCGTCACGGTCCGCCATTTTGTTTTTTTTTAATTTTTTTAAATTTTTTTTTCGTCACGCGCACCCCGTGCATGCGCGGATTGGGCCATCGCGCGTGCCGCGCATGCACTGATCGGCCCGTCGCGGTCTGCCATTTTGTTTTTATTTATTTATTTATTTCGTCGCGCGCGCCCTGCGCATGCGCAGATCGGCCCATTGCGCGCGTGCACGCGCGCGCCCGGGTCGGGGTCGCGGCACGCATGGGCGGCGCAAGTGGGGTCTCAACCTGAAAAAGGTTGAGAACCACTGGAATAGACTCTCTTGAATAGAGTCTATTCTATTGGCTTTCAGAAGCCAATAGAATAAGAGGGAGTAGCACAGCTCATGAAAAAGGGGGAAATAAAACAAAACAAAAAAAATGCCGGACTGCGGTTCAAAAGGAAAGCATGAGGAAAAACTCCAGGACTTTGGCGACCCCTGTGAAATGGTCGTTCGACCCCAAAAGTGGTCGTGACCCATAGGTTGAGAACCGCTGTTGTAGACCAACTCCCAGAATTCCCCAGGCAGCCATGGGTAATATGAGAATATGAGAGGAAGAAGCTCAGGTTGAATTTGCATCCATGGCTGCAGGATAAAAAAACTTCGATCTTCTGGCTGGGGAAGCAGCCTGAATTCATGGTTTGCACCAAACTCCTTTGCTGTCCTCAGAAGTGGAGTATCCCCCTTCTGGAGGTGGAAGACGTGGTGGTGAAGGACTGTGGAATCCTTGGTGCTCTCTAAGCTTGGTTGTTTTCTTGAAGACAACAACATCAGTGCTACAAGGGAGTAAGGTTTGCAGAGGGGGAAGAGGAGGAGGAGGAGGACTATGGGATCCTTGGTGTTCTCTGAGCTTGGTTGTTTTCTTGAAGACATTTCATTACCCATCTAGGTAATATCATCAGTGCTACAAGGGAGTAGGGTTTGCAGAGAGGAGGAGGGGGAGGAGGAGGAGGAGGAGGAGGAGGAGGAGGAAGACTATGGGATCCTTGGTGCTCTCTGAGTTTGGTTGTTTTTATTTATTTTATTTATTTGTTATTTATTAAATTTCGATACCGCCCCTCTCCCGTAGGACTCGGGGCGGTTCACAGTGCTACAAGGGAGTAGGGTTTGCAGGGAGGAGGAGGGGGAGGAGGAGGAGGAGGAGGAGGAAGACTATGGGATCCTTGGTGCTCTCTGAGTTTGGTTGTTTTCTTGAAGACATTTCATTACCCACCTAGGTAATATCATCAGTGTTACAAGGGTTTGCAGACAGGAGGAGGAGGAGGAGGAGGAGGAGGAGGAGGAGGAGGACGACGACGACAACGACGACAACGACGACAACGACGACGATGACTATGTGGTCCTTGGTGCTCTCTGGGCTTGGTTGTTTTCTTAAAAACATTTCATTACCCAACTAGGTAACATCATCAGTGCTAGTAGGCTTTGCTCTCTGTTTATATAGTAGTGGTTTGCCATTATAAGCAGAAAGAAAACAACTCTCCCACCAACAGTCACAGGACCAACTGCTTGGATAGAATATGTATTTAGCTATGACAAAATCACATTGCACCGGGTGCACCACAAGGAAGCTAGTCTACATTGAGCCCCCCCCCACTTAATTAGGTTGATAATTCTAACCGTGACTGTGGGAAAGTCCCACACACTTTATATCATATTGCGATGGAAAGGCCCCTTAGCAGGTTCCCTGGACCCCTGCAAGAAATACAACATCTTGAGGGCAGTGCTGTCCAGTGGCTAAACAATCCAGATATCCGATCATAGGTTTAGTCACTCCGGTAACTGCTCATGCCTAATAATTAACTTTTATTCATACGTTTATTCATCACTCATTCTGTGTGTTTTTAAAAACAATTCACTGCCCTGGTGTTTTGCATTTTGATAACACATTTTGTAAGTTGCTTCTGTGAATTTTATGGCCCCATGTTGCATTTTGCTCTGCCTCATAACCTTAATAATAATAATAATAATAATAACAACAACAACAACAACAACAACAATAACAATAACAGTAGTAGTAGTAGTAGTAGTAGTAGTAGTAGTAAAGTTGGAAGGGACCTTGGAGGTCATCTAGTCCAACTCCCTGCTCAGGCAGGAAACCCTATACCATTTCGGACAAATGGCTGTCCAGTCTCCTCTTAAAAACTTCCAGTGTTGGAGCATTCACCGCTTCTGGAGGCAGGTTGTTCCACTGGTTAATTGTTCTCCCTGTCAGGAAGTTTCTCCTTAGTTCTAGGTTGCTTCTCTGCTTGATTAGTTTCCACCCATTGCTTCTTGTCCACCTCAACTCTCGTCTGCAGAATTAACCACCCTGTGATGCTCAAGAAACTCACACAGTTTACATAGGGGAAGCATGGTGGCTTGAACAGGAGAATGACCGCCCCCCCCTCTGCCCCATTCTCTGACTGATGGAATCCCCCCCCCCATCTGCCCCATTCTCTGCCCCATTTTCGAGCTGTTGGGTTCATCCACAAACAGGAACCCCAGGCATGTTCTTTGTGTGTCTGATAGAACAAATTGTGAATTCTGAGCACCGAGAGACCAGCTGCCTGCCTGTCAAACACCACTCTATACTTAGGCTATTAAGTTAATTTCAGCAGCCTATTATCAGGCCCAGCTTATTTACCGATTGCTGAGCTCAAGGTCCTTTTTTCAATTTCGATTTCCATATCCTTGGTGATCATCTTGCTGTTGGGCAAAGAATAACAGAAGAACAGATTGGGAAGGGACCGTGGAGGTCCTCTAGTCTGGTCCAGCCCCTTGCTCAAGCAGGAGACCCTGTAGCATTCCTCCTGCTTTGGAGCTAACTCCCCTGCAAACAAAGGTCTGGCATAGGGGTGACAACTGCAGTGCAGGCTTTGTGTGTGTGTGTGTGTTTGTATATGTGTGTAAGGTGGGGGGAAGGAACAAGGGGCTCTTCAGGACTTTGGGGCAAAGAGGGGGGTCATTTCTTCTTTCTGCAACTTCCGTTTCCCAAGTCTCTTTTTTTTACGCATTCAGCCCTGTGAAATTAATAGGCCCCGTTAGAGTATAAAAGAATAACAGTTGGAAGGGACCTTGGAGGTCTTCTAGTCTAACCCCCTGCTCCAGCAGGAGACTCCATGTACTAGGTTTCCATCTGTTGCTTCTGCCTTCAGGTGCTTTGGAGAACAGGTGGACCCCCTCTTCTTGGAAGAGAAAACTACACTTAAAATCACAGGGATGAAAGGGATCTTGGAGGTCTTCTAGTCCAGCCACCTGACCAAGGCAGGAGTCTTTGTACCGTTTCAGACAAATGGCTGTCCAATCTCTTCTTGCAAACTTCCAGCGAAGTGGAGCCCCCACCACTTCTGGAGGCAACTTCCATTCCACTGATTAATAGAATAACGGAGTTGGAAGGGACTTTAGGGGTCTTCTAGTCCAGCCCCCTGCTTGAGCAGGAGACCCTGTATCATCTTTGTGGTGGCCCCTCAAATACTGGAATTCTGCTATCATGTCAACCCAAGTCCTGCAACTGTTCTCTGTACTGTTAGGAAGTTCCTCCTTGTTATCCCATTCCAGTTAGGAGTGGCTCCAGGATGTGAACCTGTCCTTCTTTGGAGATGAACTGCAAAGCTACACCTTAAGAAGAAGATCTGCTCTTTGCTTCTGGTGTTCACAGAGACAGGCATGTGGACTATGCTTGATCTCCAGACTTCAGCAGGTTGGCCTGGAGCAATGCTTGAAGGGGGAATGGCCCTGAAGACGTGTGGATGTCACCTCCCAGAATTCTGGCAGTTGAAATCCATGCATTTTCAAGTTGCCAAAGTAGAGGAAAACACTTTTAGACTTTCCAAGATGTGTAAAATGGTGCCTTCTCATACTATCTCTCACTATCCGTACTATCATACTATTCATCACTCAAGGTTTTCAAACATAGACTGGACAGCCATTTGACTGGGATGGTTTGAGACTCCTGCCTGGAGCAGGGGGTTGGACTAGACTAGAGGACCTCCAAGGTCCCTTCCAGAATTTTGAGAGCTGAACTCCACACATCTTCAAGCTGCCAAGTTTGAAGAGCCCTATTTTAAAGGAAGCAGATGTTCCATACTGAGTGGGCAACTCGTCATTCTTCAAATTCTTAAGATACAGGAGGATCTGGGCAGACTTGAACACTGGGCACTATCTAACAAAATGAAATTCAATGGTGAAAAAAGTAAGGTTCTACATTTAGGCAAGAGAAACCAAATGTACAGGTATAGTATATGGGGTACCTTGCTCAATAGTAGCAACTGTGAGAGGGACCTCGGGGTCCTAGTGGACAATCACTTAAATAGGAGCCAGCCGTGTGCTGCAAATGAAAACAGCCAACACAGTGCTGGCTGCATTAACAGAGGGATAGAATCAAGATCATGTGAAGTATTAATACCACTTTACAAGGCCTTGGTAAGGCCACACTTGGAATACTGCATCCAGTTTTGGTCACCACAATGTAAAAAAGATGTTGAGACTCTAGAAAGAGTACAGAGAAGAGCAACAAAGAGGATTAGGGGACTGGAGGCTAAAGCATATAAGGAATGGCTGCTGGAATTGGGTATGTCTAGTTTAATGAAGAGAAGGACGAGGGGGGACAGGATAGCAGTCTTCCAATATCTCAGGGGCTGCCCCAAAGAAGAGGGAGTCAAGCTATTTTCCAAGGCGCCTGAAGGCAGGACAAGAAGCAACGGATGGAAACTAATCAAGAAGAGAAGCAACCTAGAACTAAGGAGAAACTTCCTGACAGGGAGAACAATTAACCAGTGGAACAACCTGCCTCCAGAAGCGGTGAATGCTCCAGCACTGGAAGTTTTTAAGAAGAGACTGGACAGCCATTTGTCTGAAATGCTATAGGGTTTCTTGCCTGAGCAGGGGGGTTGGAGTAGATGACCTCCAAGGTCCCTTCCAACTTTATTATATTATTGTTGTTGTTGTTGTTGTTGTTATTATTATTATTATTATTATTATTATTATTATTATTATTATTAGTCCCAGAAGTATGTACCTCTCCCATCAACCCTCTCTGATGCTGGCTACATCTGAGGAATTATCATTTAGCAATATTGGCAGCATGACTATCAACCTCACTCAGCAGACCAGACCATGAGTAGACTTCTACTCCTTAGAAGGCTAAAGCTACTGTGCCTGTACATTGGGGTTTTTTTTAAAAAAAAAATTGAGATTAGCTATAATATCTTGCAAATTTATGTCATTCTCCTTCTTATAATTCGGTGAATCAGGGGCACATCTGCCTGTATCACTTCTTATGTTAACTGGACTTTAAAAATGCTTCAGCCTCTTTTGCCCAAGTAAGCAACTACGGCATATCTCCATCAACATCATTTCATAGAATCATAGACTTAGAGGGCTAGAAGGGACCTTGAAGGTCTTCTAGTCCACTCCCTCTGCCCAAAGCAGGAGTCTTTAGTCTATCCTGGACAAATCGTTGTCCAATGCTAATCTCGAATAAACATGTGTGTTAGAAGAAAAATCAGTTCCAGTGCTAAGTTGGGAGTTCCAAGACACTGAAAATAAAATGGCGGCTAAGATGCTGGAAATAAAATGGAGGCTGCTTAGGAAAGAAGGTTCTCATTTATTGAAGAGCAGAACCAGCAACAGTGTGCAGTTCTGAGATAGCTGACCAAATGGAGTTGAGAATGGGTGGGGTTTTATACCTTCTTTGGACTTTGTATTTGAGGTGCCTGTTCCTGTGCAATGTACTTTAACCAGTGCTTGAATGTGCTTTTTTGATATTCTAATTATTGTTGGGGGGAGGAAATATAAATTCTTAATCACATCAACTGTGGGGGCTGAGGGCATTTTGCTTACGAATAGATTGGCCCCAGTCTTTCTGAAAGGATTGCAAATTCTCCATGTCTGCCTGACAGGGAGACTGGGGCTGTTTCTGCCTATGATTTTGCCATTTCTCCTTCTGGGAAAATATTCTATCCTGCCTCTTTTTAATATTTCTCAAAATGTTTCATTCTCTGGGGGAGGGTGCTAACTTCTTACATGTGTAATATGGAATTCATAGGGCTGGAAGGGACCTTGGAGGTCTTCTAGTCCAACCCCTTGCTTGGGAAGTGTATTTATTCCATCCTGGACTTTCCTGATTCTCTTCAGTTACACAAAGCACACAAACTACCTGTTGGAAGAAAGATCTTCATCGTGGTTCATCCAAGCTGGGAATAAACATGGCAACTACTTTGGGAAGAAGGTTGTAGTTTATTGGAGCCAGACAGGAAGATGGTTCTGGCAGCAAGAGAAGTGGGGAAAAAAAGGGGTGAACACATGTAGAGAGTGGGGTTTTTATACCCTCTGGAGCCTTTTGTTTGGAGTTATTTCCTGTTCCTGTTTTGAGGCTATTTCCTGTGTCATGTATTCTGACCTGAGTTTGGGTGTGCCCTTTGGCCTTTGTGAGTTAATCCAACCATGTCCTGTCTCAGGTGGGGTATGCAGATTTTAGGTCTTTGTCGTCCTAATTTCCTAGCTCCAACATCTGCATTTGTACAGAGCTGGCTTCTGCTTGGGGAAGGGAGACTTGGGGCTATTAAGAAAAACGGGCATGCTTTTCTGCTTCTTTAAGGTCCTTTGAGGAAAGATATTTTCCTGCCCTTTTAATATTTCCTTCTCTGGGGGGGGGAGGGCTGACTTCCCACATACCTATCTCAGGAAAATTCACTCAGATCCAACTTCTAGACTTCTGGGTGATGTGAAAGTGCTAAACTTTATTGTACAAGTGCAGTGAAAAGTAGGAAGTGTGGCTTGGCCCTCTTTCCAAAAAGGAGAACCCTCATTTCTTCCACCTTGTGGAATCCTTGCCTGGATAATTGTCATTATCCGCTTTATCACCTTGTACAATTTGGAGGGGGGGGAAGGGAAAATGTGTTACGGTGCAGTTTGGGAACGTCTAGGTAGATTACATGCTCTCTATTAGTTTTCCTTCCAGCTATTTCTAATTATCTTCCATTTCAGCTGGATTAAAATCCCCAAGTTTAGTGCCTTTTTAAAAAGCAGCTGTCAGCTTTCGTTCAAAAAGGAAAAAACAGCTATCAAAAACACTCTCTCTATACACACACACACACACACACACACACACACAAATATATATGTCAGGTTATATATATATATATATATACACACACACACACACACACAAATTCTTTAGGCCTTAAAATGAGCTCCGGATTCAGCAAATGATCTTTAAAAGCACACAAGCCCATTTGACTCAAATGACAGCTGACAGATCCTCTTTAGCACCCCATTCAGCTTGAGATTGTAATCAGGGAAATTGCTGCAAGGGGAGAGATCCTGTTCAGCATGTTCGTTTGGCTTTCTTGCTTGTGCAAAACTCCAGCGGGCAGCACCACGTCTTGGATCAGAGGAGGGGGACATGATGGATACACGGAGCAGAGCCAGAGCAACCAGCCGAGCAGAGGAAAAAGGAAGCAGGAGAGACTCACTGAGGAGGTGCACAATTAGACATGAGCAATTGTCAAGTGATTACGTTCAACACATAAAGGCTGTGAAAGCAGAGATGGATGTATAGAGGGAGGTTACAATTAAGCCAGGGGTAAAACACATGCTTTGCATCAGGATTGATTCATGGGAAGGTGCCAAAGAGAGTAGCAATCTCTCTCTCTCTCTCTCTCTCTCTTGCACCCTGTAAACCCAAATATGGGAGGAAGGAATCATTCTTTCCTTTTGCTTGTTTCAGCTCAACCCAGAGCCATCTTGCAAGCACAAATATATATATGTTGTTTAAAATTGTTGACAAAGAAATAAGGGATTTCTGATATAGCCATTTCGAGTTTCTTAACTCTCTTCAGTCAGAACTCACCCTTCCGGGATTCGAACCTGGGCAGTCTGCATGCTAAGCAGATGCTTTAACCTATTGAGCCACAAGTTCTCTCCCGCTTTGTCAGTAGTCAGGGAGTAAGGATATGTGTCAAGTGTTTATTTTTTAGATTGCACCCTGTAAACCCAAATATGGGAGGAAGGAATCATTCTTTCCTTTTGCTTGTTTCAGCTCAACCCAAAGCCATCTTGCAAGCACAAATATATATATGTTGTTTAAAATTGTTGACAAAGAAATAAGGGATTTCTGATATAGCCATTTCGAGTTTCTTAACTCTCTTCAGTCAGAACTCACCCATCCGGGATTCGAACCTGGGCAGTCTGCATGCTAAGCAGATGCTTTAACCTATTGAGCCAGAGCCAGGGGCTCTGAGGTTGTTTCCTGTTCCTGTTTGAGGTTTTGTATTTCCTGTGTCATGTATTTGACCTGAGTCTGAGTGTGCATCTCTGTGTTAATCCTATTATGTCCTGTCTTAGAGTTTGGGTGAAGTATGTAGATTTTAGGTGTCTTTGTCTTCTTAATCTTCTAGCTTCAAACTTCCTGGATTATTTACATCTGCATTTCTACAGAGCTGGTTTCTGCTTTGGGGAGGAAGACTTGGGGCTATTAAAAAAAAACTGGGCATGCTTTTCTGCCTCTTTAAGATTCTTTGAGGAAATATATTTTGTCTTTTCCAAAAATATTTCTTTCTCGGGGGGGGGGCTGACTTCCCATAATAGCGAAACTGCACCCACCCCATTGCCGGCAATGGCAAAAAAGTCACAATATGTTGCAACACGTCACGTGACATTGCAAGTTTGACACCCCTGATCTAGATTATCTATCTAGAACATCTATCTATCTATATCATCTCTTTCTTCTTTCATTTATCTATATCATATCTCTCTCTCTCTCTCTCTCTCTCTCTCTCTCTCTCTCTCTCTCTCTCTCTATCTATCTATCTATCTATCTATCTATCTATCTATCTAAATATTATACCAACAATCAAGCAATAAACCGTACCCTAAACAAGACCACTCCCACCAATATTGATGGAGCAAGACACTTGTATATAAACAGAGAGCAAACCTCACTCCCTTCTAGCACTGATGATGTTATCTAGCTGGGTCATGAAATGTCTGCAAAAAAACAGCCAAACTCAGAGAGCACCAAGGACCCAACAGTCATTCCTCCTCCTTCTCCTCCTCCTCCTCTATTCCACAATCCCCCCTCCCTCTTAACACCGATAATGTTACCTAGTTTGGTTATGAAACCTCTGTAAGAAAACAACCAAGTCAAACAGCACCAAGCACTGAATCCGCAGGAACAAACTGCATGCTGAGGTTGGCCCATTATCAAACATCTAATTGTCCGGGGAGAATTTGGAGAAGAAGTCAGCAAGAAAAGCTACAGGATCTTAGGTCATCTTAAAGACTAACCCTTTGATGATTGCAAAGATTTGGTGCATCACTGTTAACTTTATCAGATGCATGGTTGCCAGTTTATGTGAGCTGCCCATTTGTTAAATTTTATAGCTCTTCTTTCATTTCGGAGTATGCTTTTTAGCATTAATTATCTATGAAGTGCTTACTTAGTGCTGCAGAGAGGGAAGAGCAGGAAGCAACAGAATAAATACAGTGATGTTATAGTATCAGTGTAGCTGAAGGCCACAGCTGGTTTTACATGTACAATCTTCAGTATCCCCTTTGGAAATTACAACCAAATACAAACACAAATAGAGAAAAGGTCTGGGATTGCTTTATTAGAGTTGAAAAAATTGCAACTCTAATAGATTCGTCATCTCTAGGTGGAACTTCTCACTTACTAAACTGTGCCTGGAAGTTGTACCTTTTCTCTTTTTCTCTATTTAATTTCTATAATTTTTACTGTCTCTATAGTTTTTATATTTCTATTTTATTGCATTACAAGCCACCCAGAGTCACTTTTGATAGCAGGATGGGTGACATATTAAATCGATAAAGCAATGAATGAATGAATGAATGAATGAATGAATGAATGAATGAATGAATGTAGTTAAAGAACACTAAAATGCCTTGTAACAATTGTTCTTACTGGAATTGATAATAAATGTGTACTCAAGGCCATGGTTTTCCAAGTTGCAATGTATGGCTGTGAAAGTTGGACCATAAGAAAGGCTGAGCGCAAAAGAATTGAGGCCTTTGAACTCTGGTGCTGGAGAAGACTCCTGTGAGTCCCCTGGACTGCAAAGCGGTCAAACCGGTCAGTCCTAGAGGAGATCAACCCTGACTGCTCTTTAGAAGGCCAGATCCTGAAGTTGAAACTCAAGTCTTTTGGCCACCTAATGAGAAGAAAGGACGCATTGGAGAAGGCTGGGAAAGATGGAGGGCAAGAGAAGAATGGGACGACAGAGAATGAGGTGGCTGGATGGAGTCACGGAAGCAGTAGGCGTGAGCTTAAATGGACTCCAGAAGATGGTAGAGGACAGGAAGGCCTGGAGGAACGTTGTCCGTGGGGTGGCGATGGGTCGGACACGACTTTGCAACTAACAACAACAATATATCTGATATATATTACATATCAAAAAAAATCATGGATTACAGATTTCTCTGGAGAAGTCTTTTTCCCTAGAAAGATACAGAGAAGAGCAGCAAAGACGATCGGGGGGGGGAGGCTAAAGCATTTGAAAAACTGTTGCAGGAACTGGATATGTCTAATTTAATGAGAAAAAGGACTAGGGGGGACATAACAGCAGTCTTACAATATTTGAGGGGCTGCCACAAAGAAGAGGGGGGGGTCAGCTTATTCTCCAAAGCTAAAGCATGGTGTCAAACTCGTCACATCATGTGACATGTAGCAACGTATCACAACTTTTTCCCCCTTGCTGAAGCTGGGATGGGCACGGCTTTTGTGTGACGCATCCGGCCTGCCGGCTAGCAGTTTGACACCCCTGATCTAAAGGCAGGATGAGAAGCAACAGATGGAAACTAATCAAGGAGAGAAGCAACCTAGAACTAAGGAGGAACTTCCTAACAATGAGAACAATTAGCCAGTGGAACAGCTTGCCTCCAGAAGTTGTGGCTGCTCCAACATTGGAGGTTTTCAAGAAGAGATTGGACAGCCACTTGCCTGAAATGGCATAGGGTCTCCTGCTCCAGCAAGGGATTGGACTAAATGACCTCCAAGGTCCTTTCCAACGCTGCTATTCTCTTATGACTCTGTTAATTAGGGGTGGAGCTAATTAGTGGTGGAGCTCTGTTAATTAGGGGTGGAGCTTCAATCAGGAGGAGGAGCCTCCCCTCCTCCCTTTCCCCAGGCTTGCTAAAAAAAAATTCCCTAGCATTATTATTGTATTGTTGTTGTGAGCCGCCCTGGGTCTTAGGAGAAGGGTGGCATATAAATTTGATTAAACTTAAACTTAAAACCACAACAACAACCACAATAACAACAGTGGCAACAACAACAACAACAACAATAATAATAATAATAATAAAGTTGGAAGGGACCTTGGAGGTCATCTAGTCCAACCCCCTGCTCAGGCAGGAAACTTTACTAAGGATGAAGAAAGAACTTCCTCACCTTGCCACTGGTTCTCCAAGTAGCTTTCTTCAATAATTATGATTCTGATTTCTGATTTCTAAAAATGTGCCTGCTTCCCTCTGGGCCTCCTGGTGCATATACATAATTAAGAAGGAATTCATGAGGAAGATAACTTTGAGAATATGCATAAGTCTCCTGCCCAAAATTCAGCAGAGTTTGACCTTCTGCAACAAGCTTTACGTGTCTGGTAGATGGCCAAATGGAACACTCTTGCACTTGAGACTTCGACAAATATTTTGCTCCGTGCAAGTTAGACCCGGGTGGTCTTATTTTAAACAAAAAGCTTGTAATTTCATACCCATGTGCTTCATACTACCTCATTTCCCAGTAAATCTGAGCAGATCCTTGGGGAAAGTATTGGGAAAGGATCTAAGTAAGTAAAGCTTCCAAAGGGATCTCTGAGACATGGTGGACAAACAGCTCAAGGAAAATGTTGACTCCTGGCAGAAAAGCAGATTCCCTTCCAGGAAATTGTTAGGGAAAGATGCACCTGTCCAAAGAGAACATCTTTATCTAAATTAGTCATTCAGCCACATGTGAGTTTCAACAGAATAACTGAATAATATTTGGAAGGGACCTTAGAGGTCTTCTAGTCCAACCCCCTGCTCAAGCAGGAGACCTTATACCATTTCAGGTAAATGGCTGTCCAGTCTCTTCTAAAAAAAATCTCCCGTGATGGAGCACTCACAACCTCTGGAGATAAACAGTTCTGCTGATTAATTGCTCTCACTGTCAGAAAATTTCTCCTTAGTTCTAGCTTGGATCTCTCCTTGGTTATTTTGCATCCGTTGCTTCCTGTCTGGTGCTTTGGAAAATGGGTTGACCCCCTTTTCTTTCTGGCAGCCCCTCAAATATTGGCAGACTGCTATCATGTCACCCCCTCGTCCTTCTTTTAATTAAATTAGATATACCCAATTCGTGCAACCGCTCTTCCTATATTTTAGCCTCCAGACCCCTGATCATCTTTGTTGCTCTTCTCTGCCTTCTTTCCAGAGTCTCAACATCTTTTTCATAATGGGTTGACCAAAACTGGATGCAGTATTCCAAAAGTGTGGTCTTACTAAGGCTTTATAAAGCGGTAGTAATCGTTTGGTTTTTTTTTTTGCTAACTTTTGCTAACAAAGATGGCATCTTCCACCTATCTTACCATTTTACGGAGAAGAAGATTATGAGGCATGATCTCCAAGGCTTTGCCGAGCTAGGCTCTGTTTCCAGTTTTCCCCTGATCCCCCAAGCAAGCAACTCCCTCTGGTTTGGTTTATTGGTGACAAGCCCATCCTGGCCCCTCTTAATTAGAGCCTGCTTTTTCAAGTTCTCCCAAACCTGCTTTTTTTGAGAACTTTCTCCAGGACAGACATCAAGTTGAGAGGTCCCAGTTCTAGAGATGAAGACGTCATTAGCTCTCCTCCAGTTGTTCTCCGCTGAGGACCTCAGGATGTTCAGCGTCTTTCAGATCCCCACAGGACTGATTTTGCTTAAATTAGCTTGGTTCTCTCCTACCCTCTGCTTGTGTATCGAAAGCTGCAGTTCCCTCCTTCTCCAGGGGCCTCCCCATGATCATCCAGGGCTTCATTTCCCCCTAATTGTCTTGTGCATCGCAGTTTCACTATATTGGATTTAAAATTGTACATCAGCTGGAG
Source organism: Bothrops alternatus (assembly GCA_034064705.1). NCBI lineage: Eukaryota > Metazoa > Chordata > Lepidosauria > Squamata > Viperidae > Bothrops > Bothrops alternatus. The sequence continues at coordinate 439,103 of JARGCV010000287.1, forward strand.
TTTTTATTTCAAAGACATGGTGTGATCTACTTGCGGAAAATAAAGCAAACAGGGCAGGAGACACCAAAACTTGGTTGGGCTTAATAGCATTTCCCCCCCCCCCCCTCAAATTGGGGCGTTCATGGAAGAAGGTCAAAAAAAAAATCTAAAGATTGGGGCAGCTAAGGTGCAACTGAAGCTGCACTTTTAGGTGCCCCACAAGTTTTTTTTAAAAAAGGGCTATCATGTTCCAATATTTGAGGGGTTGTCATAGAGAGAAGGGGGTCAACCTATTTTCCAAAGCACCTGAAAGCCAGACAAGGAATAACAGATGGAAGAGAGAGCAAAGAGAGATTCAGCGTAGAAATAAGGATAACTTTTCCGACAGGGAGAACAATCAACCAATGGAACAGACTGCCTTCAGATATTGTTGGTGCTTCATCACTGGAGGCTTTCAAGAAGAGACTGGACTGCCATCTGTCCGAAATGGTGTAAGGTCTTCTCCTTGGACAGAGGGTTGGACTAGATGACCTACGAGGTCCCTTCCAAGTCTTCTGTTCTGTTCTGTTCTGTTCTGTTCTGTTCTGTTCTGTTCTATTCTATTCTATTCTATTCTATTCTATTCTATTCTATTCTATTCTATTCTATTCTATTCTATTCCACTTCATTCCATTCCACTCCACTCCGCTGCACTCCGCTCCATTCAACTCCACTCCACTCCATTCCATTCCATAGTTTTTATTCTATTCCATTCCATATTTTCTATTCTATTCTATTCTATTCTATTCTATTCTATTCTATTCTATTCTATTCTATTCTATTCTATTCTATTCTATTCTATTCTATTCTATTCCATTCCATTCCACTCCACTCCACTCCACTCCATTCCATTCCATTCCATAGTTTTTATTCTATTCCATTCCATATTTTCTATTCTATTCTATTCTATTCTATTCTATTCTATTCTATTCTATTCTATTCTATTCTATTCTATTCTATTCTATTCTATTCTATTCTATTCCACTTCATTCCATTCCACTCCACTCATTTCCACTCCACTCCATTCCATTCCATTCCATTCCATTCCATCCCACTTCACTCCATTCCACTCCATTCAACTCCACTCCATTCCATTCATTCCATTCCACCCCACTCCACTCCATTTCATGTTGGCTTTTTGGACACCCACCCTGCCTGCAGCAATGCCAATCCATGAACCCCTGCTTGGAGATGGCACCCAACATTCCCAACATGACTACAGCGTAGATGTCCATCAGGTACAAAGCTTGACAGTAATCCCTCACTTCCATTTTGAGTGTCCTAACTCCCGAACTCTTTGACAGCAGGTATCACAAAGTTACCCTCGCCTCCAAGGACTCCCCCCCACCAACAGGATGTCTCCAGGTGAGTGACAATAGAGGCGTCCACCCCGTGTGGTCAAAATACAGATGGTGGTCAGAATAGTGCATCACACACGAAAACCAGGTGGTGCCCTATTGTGGTGGTTGCCATATTTGTTGACCACCACCTAAGGAGACCCTTGAATGGGAGTCAGCTGATGGCTTTGTTCAGCCTTTGTTCAACGATAGCGTGTGGCTGTGTTTACCAGCCTGAGATGGCATATTGGGCACCAGTTTTTGGCATAACTGGAATGGATGCTGAGAGAGGAACCTAACCTTGATGCTGCCTGCCATTCGAAAGCTGGCACAAGTGAAGGAGGCAGCTGGTGGCTGGTGGGAGGCCCTAGCAGAAGATGGAAAAGTCTTCTTTCTCCACTGATGCTTGTGGAGTCTATCAACTCCACCCGTCTGCTTCTCTTTTAAACAATCTGGTGCCCAGAATATTTTGCAGAAGTTAACACTGTGAAAGAAGCGTAGAAGACCTTTAACTGAGCAGGACCTGAATCAAGGAGAATCAAAGTCAAAAGGGAAGGAAGGAAGGAAGGAAGGAAGGAAGGAAGGAAGGAAGGAAGGAAGGAAGGGAGAGGGAGGGAGGGAGGGAGGGAGGGAGGGAAGAAAGGAGAAAAGAAAGAAGGGAGAAGGAGGGAGGGAGGGAGGAAGGAAGGAAGGAAGGGGAGATAGGGAGGGAAGGAAGGAAGGAAGGAGAAAAGAAAGGAGGGAGAGAGGGAGGGAGGGAGGAAGGAAGGGAGGGAGGGAGGGAGGGAAGGAAGGAAGAAAGAAAGGAAGGGAGGGAGGGAGGAAGGAAGGAAGGGGAGAGAGGGAGGGAGGGAGGGAAGGAAGGAGAAAATAAAGGAGGGAGGGAGGGAGGAAGGAGAAAAGAAAGGAGGGAGAGGGAGGGAGGGAGGAAGGAAGGAAGGGGAGAGAGGGAGGGAAGGAAGGAGAAAATAAAGGAGGGAGGGAGGGAGGAAGGGAAGAAGGAAGGAAGGAAGGAAGGAGAGGGAGGAAGGAAGGGAGAAAAGGGAGGGAGGGAAGAAAGGAGAAAAGAAAGAAGGGAGAGAGGGAGGGAGGGAGAAAGGAAGGGAGGGAGGAAAGGGAGGGAAGGAAGGAAGGAGAAAAGAAAGGAAGGAGAGAGGGAGGAAGGTAGGAAGGGAGGGAGGGAGGAAGGAAAGCTGAACAGCAGCATCCATTCAAGGCATCCAATTCCACCTAAAAGCTTCCTAGGAAGATGACGTTCCTAAATAACTCTTGGTATCCATAATCCCAATCCTATGTGTGAGATTACATCCCCTTTTTTTACTTCAGAGCAGACCCACCTAAGATTAAAACACTCGAAATAATAGCAACATTATTTTGCTGTGGCGAAACCTTCAGTATCCACACACACAAAACACACAGCCCTACACATGCACACACACACACACACACACACACACACACACACACACACACACACACACGATGGTCAGATAAGCAGGACTGGTGCTCGGCCGGGTGTCTTCCACTGAAGCTGCTCGTGGATCTCTGACTAAAGACGGCAATTTGGTCAGGCAATTTCCCCGAATTGCAGGAGGCCAATGTAATGATGGTCTCAGGCAGTCAGAGGCAGAACAAAAGCCCAGCTGATCCTTCCCCATTTTCCCCTAAAGCTTCCATCAAGGAAGCAAAAATAATTCCAAGCACAGAGGATCATCTCTTTGGCTGCAATCATCCGCGTGCAACATTTTCTCACTAGCTTACTTCCCTGCAGGCAAATAGACATATTGTCCAAAAAGGCTAGTTGAGATCTCGGGGTTGAGAGTGGAGAAACTTCTTCAGAGTACAGCAGTTCCAAGAAGTTCCAAGCAGTTCACAAGTTCCACGAAGGCTCCACACCCATTTAAGAACATAAGAACATAAGAAGAGCCATGCTGAATCAGGCCAAAGCCCATCGAGTCCAGCATTCTGTGTCACACAGTGGCCCACCAATTGTACATGGGGATCTTGAGCAGGAAGAGAAGGCAAAACCCTCCCTTTCCCTTGACCCCCAACAAATGGGACTCAAGGGAATCCTGCCTGCCTCAACCAACATAGAGGCGGCACATGGACATCCGTTTTAATAACCACCAATACACTTGGCATCCATGAATCTGTCTGACCCTGCCTTGAAGCTATCAAGGCTGACAGCTGTCACGACCTCTTCTGGAAGTGAATTCCATAAGCCAATGACCCTCTGGATGAAGAAATATTTCCCTTTATTTGTCCTCACTTTCTTAGCTATGAGCTTTAGGGAGTGCCCCCTTGTCCTGGTATTGTGTGATAGAGAAAAGAATTTTTCTCTATCCACCTTTTCTATCCCATGCATGATTTTATACACTTCGATCAAGTCACCCCTTAAACGCCGTCTTTCAAGGCTGAAGAGACCAAGGCGTTGCAATCTGGTTTCATAAGGGAGGTGCTCCATTTCCTTGATCATTCTTGTCGCCCCACTCAGGTGGGGCAACATTTGCACCACTCAGGTGACCTGAGGACACAGATAAACCTCCAGGTGGCCCCAATGACTCTCTAAAAGAAAGCAAATGACCAGCAGTCTGCAAGGAGTATAAATCCTTCCATTCCCCACCATCCAGTAAGAGCTGAAGAAGCTTCTTGGATGAGAAGTGAAACATCTTCAAAGAAAAAGAAGGAAGTCCAGTCTACAACACAGTCCTTTCAGCAGTTCCAAGAAGGCTCCACAGCCATCTGCACCACTCAGGTGACCCTGAGGACACAGATAAACCTCCAGATGGTCCCAACGACTCTCTAAAAGAAGGCAAATGACCAGCTGTCTGCAAGGAGTATAAATCTTTCCATTCCCCCACCATTCAGTCAAGGCTGGAGAAGCTTCTTAGATGAGAAGCGAAGCCTATTCAAAGAAAAAGAAGAAAGTCCAGTTGCCTCCTAAAAAAGCTCCTTTGGGTTCTCCAGAGGAGGAGACCCTACTCACCATCACCCAACTCTCCATTCTCTCCCCTATTTGGGAGGCCCAATTTTCACAGGGGGTTCTGGAGATCCCTAGTTCCAATAGGAGAAGGAGATGGGTCTTCTCACCTCAGCATTCATGACCACCAGAAGCCATGAATGGAAGCTACAAGGAGCAATGGGTGGAAGCTGGTCAGAGGGAGACCCAACCTGGAAATAAAAGGAATTTCCTGACTGTGAGAACAATTAATCAGGGGAATGGAAGTTGCCTCCAGAGGTTGTGGGTGCTCCATGACTGGGGGAGTTTCAAGAAGAGGTTGGACAGCCTTATGTCTGGGACGGACTCCTGCCTCAGGCATGGTGTTGGACTAGAAGACCTCCAAGGTCCCTTCCAGCCCTAGAATTCTATGAGGAAGATTTATTATTTATTTATTTATTACTCGAACTTATATGCCGCCCTTCTCCTAAGACCCAGGGCGGCTTACAAACAATACAATAAAATTATAACAATAAAATTAATCACATTCATACAACATACAAGCACAGTCAGCTCACAGTCGCTGATGGAGGGACATTCCTAGGCCCAGGGGCAGAGCACAGCTCATACGCCCCAAGCCTGTCAGCATAAATGGGTCTTTAACAATTTCTGGAAAGCTAGGAGGGAGGAAGCAGTACGAATCTCTGAGGGAAGCTGGTTCCAGAGGGCTGGGGCAGCAACGGAGAAGGCCCTAGCCCTAGGCCCCGTCAGATGACATTGCCTAATAGACGGGACTCGTAGGAGGCCAACCCTATGTGCCCTGACCGGTCGCTGGGATTCCTGAGGCAGAAGACGGTCCTGCAAGTATCCTGGCCCATTGCCATAAAGGGCTTTATAGGTCATAACCAACACTTTGAATTGTGTTCAGAGACCGATTGGTAGCCAGTGCAGCTCACGGAGAGCTGGAGTGATATGAGCATGTCTTGGCATGCTTATGATAGACAGATACAAGGAGATGTTGAGACTCTGGAAAGAGTTCAGAGAAAAGCAACAAAGATGATTAGGAGACTGGAGGCTAAAACACATGAAGAACAGTTGCAAGAGCCAAGAGGAATCATGTGACTCCAGGATGCTTCAACCGTCATAAGTCCAAGTCAGTGTCTAAAGATGGAAGAGGAACAAGTAAAAGAAGCAATGATGGCATGGGCAAAGAACTTTGGACATCATATAGAATTAGAAAACTGGCAAAGATTATGGGAAAAATGCTATATTAACGAAAGCGGTGGCTTACAAAGAAAACGTATAAAAATGTTTCACATATGGCATCTAACATCGGTGAGATTAACAAAAATATTCAGAAATACATCAAACAAGGGTTGGAAATGTAAACGAAAACCAGGGACTTATTACCATATCTGGTGGATGTGCCCTAAAGCTAAAAGATTTTGGTCAAAAATACACATACGGTTGGAAAACATGACTAAAATACATATAGATTTCAAGCCAGAACTGTTACTGTTAGGCGTAATAGGAGGAAACTACGAGAAAGATTGTGTATATTTAATTTTACATGTATTTTTACATGTAGACATAGTATTTCTGGATTTCAGCAAAGCTTTCGACAAAGTATCTCACACCATCCTCATTGAAAAAATGATCAAATATGGGATTGACAGGGTGACTGTTAGGTGGGTTCATAACTGGCTTAGTAACCGTACTCAAAGAGTGGCTATAAATGGCTGCACATCCAACTGGAAGAAAGTCTCAAGCGGAGTGCCACAAGGCTCTGTTCTGGGCCCAGTTATGTTTAATATTTTTATAAATGATTTGGATAAGGGAATTGAGGGGAAACTGATCAAATTTGCAAATGACACAAAGCTAGGAGGGATTGCAAACATCAGAGCAGAGAGAGAAAGGATTCAAAAAGATTTAAAGAAACTCGAACAATGGGCTGCAACTAATAAAATGGTATTTAACAAGGAAAAATGCAAGGTACTACATCTGGGTAAGAAAAATGAAAAAAGCACATATAGTATGGGAGGAATCCAGCTGAGCAGCAGTACATGTGAAAAGGACCTCGGTGTCCTAGTGGATCATCGATTGAACATGAGGCAACAGTGTGAAGCAGCTGCAAAAAAGGCAAACACGATCCTGGGGTGTATCAAGAGAAGCATAGAGTCCAGATCACGTGAAGTTATTATTCCCCTCTACTCTGCCTTGGTCCGACCTCACCTGGAGTACTGTGTCCAGTTCTGGTCACCCCAGTTCAAGGAAGACACTGACAAACTGGAGCAGGTTCAAAGGAGAGCTACCAAGATGGTGAATGGTCTACAAACCATGTCCTATGAGGAACGGTTAAAGGAATTAGGAATGTTTAGTCTACAGAAAAGAAGACTGAGAGGAGACATGATAGCTGTCTATAAATACCTGAAGGGCTGTCACAGTGCAGAGGGATCAGCCCTGTTCTCACTTGCCCAAGGAAGGACTAGAAACAATGGGATGAAACTGCAGGGGAAAAGATTCAGATTAGATGTTAGAAAAAAATTTCTAACAGTAAGGGTGATCGACCAGTGGAACAGGTTGCCACGGGAGGTGGTGAGCTCCCCTTCGATGGAGGTCTTCAAGCAGAGACTGGACGGCCATCTGTCTGGGATGGTTTAAGGAATCCTGCCTCGAGCAGGGGGTTGGACTTGATGACCCGGGAGGTCCCCTCCAACTCTACAATTCTATGATTCCATGATTCTATGATTCTATTAACTGCAGCAAGACTTATATTTGCCCAATATTAGAAAAATGAAAATTTACTAACTGAAGAAGAACTAATTAAGAAAATTTTAGATTGTGCAGAAATGGACAGATTGACATTAAAGAGAAAAGAGAATTCTTTTAGAACATGGGAGAATTTTTACCAATGGCTAGAAAAGTGAGTTAGAGAGAAAGGAATATGATATGTACTATGTAACGTTGAATATATACTAGTAAGAGGAAGACTATTGAGCAATTTACTAACATTCTGATTATGATAATATAGAAATTAACTCTTACTTATCATTTTTAAATATACGAACCCAGACAATATGCTGTTTGCTAAATATTAAGAATGTTATTTTAAAAAATGCTAACCCTAACTCCAACCCTAACCCTAATCTTCCTGTCATTCTATCCTTCTCTATCCTTCTATCCTTGTCCTTCTGTCCTTCTATCCTTCTTCCCTTCTAGCCTTCTCTATCCTTCTGTCTTTCTATCCTTCTTCTCTACCCTTCTATCCTTGTCATTATATCCTATCCTTCTCTATCCTTCTGTCCTTCTATACTTCTATCCTTCTTCTCTACCTTCTATCCTTCTGTCATTCTATCCTTCTATCCTTCTCTACTATCCTTCTGTCCTATCCTTCTTCTCTATCTTCTATCCTTCTCTATCCTTCTGTTCTTCTATCCTTCTTCTCTACACTTCTATCCTGTCATTCTTTCATTCTATCCTTCTCTACTATCCTTCTGTCCTTCTATCCTTCTTCTCTACCTTCTATCCTTCTGTCCTTCTATCCTTCTCTACCCTTCTCTCCTTCTCTATCCTTCTGTTCTTCTATCCTTCTTCTCTACCATCTATCCTTCTGTCATTCTATCCTTCTATCCTTCTCTATCCTTCTATCCTTCTTCTCTACACTTCTATCCTGTCATTCTTTCATTTTATCCTTCTCTACTATCCTTCTGTCCTTCTATCCTTCTCTACACTTCTATCCTGTCATTCTTTCATTTTATCCTTCTCTACTATCCTTCTGTCCTTCTATCCTTCTTCTCTACACTTCTATCCTGTCATTCTTTCATTCTATCCTTCTCTACTATCCTTCTGTCCTTCTATCCTTCTCTACCCTTCTCTCCTTCTCTATCCTTCTTCTCTACCCTTCTATCCTTCTCTGCCCTTCTGTCCTTCTATCCTTCTTCTCTACACTTCTATCCTGTCATTCTTTCATTCTATCCTTCTCTACTATCCTTCTGTCCTTCTTCTCTACCCTTCTCTCCTTCTCTATCCTTCTGTTCTTCTATCCTTCTTCTCTACCGTCTATCCTTCTGTCACTTTCCTTCTATCCTTCTTCTCTACCCTTCTATCCTTCTCTATCCTTCTGTCCTTCTATCCTTCTTCTCTACACTTCTATCCTGTCATTCTTTCATTCTATCCTTCTCTACTATCCTTCTGTCCTTCTATCCTTCTTCTCTACACTTCTATCCTGTCATTCTTTCATTCTATCCTTCTCTACTATCCTTCTGTCCTTCTATCCTTCTCTACCCTTCTCTCTTCTCTATCCTTCTGTCCTTCTATCCTTCTCTACCCTTCTATCCTTCTCTACCCTTCTGTCCTTCTATCCTTCTTCTCTATCCTTCTGTCATTCTATCATTCTACCCTTCTCTATCCTTTGTTCTTCTCTATTCTATCCTTCTACCCTTCTGTCATTCTATCATTGTAACCTTCTCTATCCTTCTCTATCCTTCTTCTATCCTATCAATCATTCTATCTTTTTCTATCCTTTATTCTTTATTCTGCCCTTCTATTCTTCTGTCATTCTATCATTGTAACCTTCTCTATCCCTCTCTACCCTTCTTTATCCTTCTATCCTTCTACCACTGTAGGATTGAGTGGGGCTTCTGAGGAGAATCTGCCTCTGGATGCTGCTTTCTTCTCTCCAGCATCCCCTTGGTGGCAAGTCCGTACTTTGATTAATTCTGATGATTGCAAGGCAGCCCCCGTTTCTCCCCCCCCTTTCATTTCCCCATCTTGCATTTCCTCCTAAAGGAGCCAGAGTGGCAGACGATGCATTTTTAAACCCTCCTTTGTAGAATGCAGATGTCTTGAAATTGCTGTCCTTTATTGGTGAAGCTCCAGAAGAAAGGACAGGAAATAATTACGTTGCTATCCATGCCAGCGAGTTGACAGGTGTGATGCCAGATACAGGTAGCTATCACTCCCAGGAGAAGTGAGTCTCTCGCAAAGCTCTGCCAGGCCCTTTATCCCGGCATATTTGGGGAAAGTAATTTCTATATAACAGGGAAGAGCAAATAAAATAAAAGAGCTTGCTTAATCTCTGCAACGCAACCCTTTTCTTTCTTTCATTTGAGACTTCCATGGAGGGAGGAATCAGGAAATTGGATGGGAGTCCTTAATGAGGGGGGCACAAAATCAAGATGGCAGTCCCAACTGCAAGATCAAAACCCATATGCAATGGGTAACCTATGTGATACCTGTAAAAAAAAAAAAAAACAACAGATGGGGCAGATTTAAATTGTATGGTTCCAGCTGCCATTTTAGCTTATTGACCTCTCTTGCAGATTCTTCTGTAGCAATTGGACTCAAACAGAGTCAAATGTTAGCCTGCCAGAGCTTCAAGTAAAACAGGGGCGTTAATACAACAACTGAGTGACATAGCTGGAAGGGACCTTGGAGATCTTGCTCAAGTAGGAAACCCTATATCATTCTGGACAACTGGCTGTCCAATCTCTTCTTGAAAGCCTCCCGTGTTAAAAAAACAACAACACAACAAGAGAAACAATAAGAAAATTAGAATTAGAAAACCTCCAAAGAGCCAAACAATTGAGCTTGCCAACGCTGCCCAATCAAAGTATTGCAGGAAGCAGAAGTATCTGACAGTGTTTGTCCTTCCCAGCACCTGTTTAATAGTCTCCAACATCAAGGATTGTCTTCTTCTAAACTGACTCTGAGGTGGTTAGAAGAGGGGGGAGGAGACGGAGGAGAAGATTGAGAGGGAGAGGAGAAGGGGAAAGGGAAAGGAAAGAGGAAGGGGAAAGGAGAGGAGGTGGGGGTAGGAAAGGAGGAGAGGGAGGAGAAGGGATGGGAGAGGAGGAGGAGGAGAATAAGGAGGAGGAGGAGAAGGATAAGGGAAGGGAAGGAGGAGGAGAAGTGGGGAAGGGAAAGGGGAGAAGGAGAAGGGAAGAGGAGAGAGGAAGGAGAAGAAGGAGAAAGGGAAGAAGGAGAAAGGGAAGAAGAAGCAGAAGAAGGAGATGGAGAAGGAGAAGGGAAAGGAGAAGGGAAAGGGGAAGGGAAGGAGGAGAAGAGGAAAGAGAAGAAGGAGAAAGGGAAGAAGGAGAAGGGGAAGGAGCAGGAGCAGAAGGAGGAGAGAGAAAGAGAAGGGGAAGGGAAGGAGGAGAAGAGGAAGGAGAAAGAGAAGGAAGGGGAGAGAGGAAGAAGAAGGAAGGGAAGAGAGAAAGGAGAACGAAAAGGCAAATTGAAGGAGAAGGAGAAGAAGGAGAAAGAGCAGGAAAAGGAGAAGGGAAAGGGAAGGAGAAGGAGAAGGAGAAAGAGAAGGGAGGGGAGAGAGGATGGAAAGGCAACTTGAAGGAAAAGGAGACGGAGAAGGGGGAGAAGGAGAACCACTTCTAACAGAGAGACGAGGGAGGGAGATGGCTACTGCTGCTTTACCACTGGCCACCATCCTGCCATTCACCTGTTTGGCTAGAAGAGACCTTGCTGAGACCTGTGACGTCTCTGATGACTCCCTTAACAGATCTGATGTCAGCAGAATGGTGTCAGGTGGTGATGAATTCCTCACCCACGGAGCAGCCTCCTCCACAATATTGTGGGGAGTCCCTCTGTCTATTTGCGGTGACCATTAGAACCAGCTTTTTTGTTTTTCATGGCAAACTGGGGACAAAGAATTCCACTTCAACTGGAAGATGTAAACTCAGCAAGAAGATGAAGGATTCAGGAAAAACAATTATAATATGGTCATTTCCAAGGCCAACTTTACTTACAATGGGTCACTCTTGAACCACTAAAGCAGGGGAACTCTGGGAGTTGAAGTCCACAGGTCTTAAAGTTGCCAAAGTTGGACATCCCTACTCGAAAGCCTTTGCCATTTGGAGGAATAATGAATATTCGGGACCTTTTTCATTTACATGTCCTATTTTCCCCCACATTTAACAGGAAGTGCCATGTGGACGTGGGCCTTTCTTCCTCTTTTCGCTGGTCTCAAATCTAACAGGCCAGAGAGGAAAGTTTTCCAGCAAAGTCCAAGATGAAGCTCAGGTTGGTAATTGTATTTTTATTCAGCCGAGATGGGTAATTGCCTTTTTATTAATTCTCTTTTCTGAAGCAAAGATGGAGAGGGAGATATTGGCACATCCCTTCTGCTCACTGCAGCAAAGCCTCTTTGTTCCCCCAAAATTATGTCTATTCTATTGTAAATCCATTGTTTTATCTCTTATAATAAGTTTATCTCAACACAAGATGTAATTATCACTCTCCAGAATTGGGTCAGGACTATATTTATTATTGGAAAATATTTCTCGACTAATTCTGTGGTTTTAAATCTGGTTAGTATAACAAAACGGAAACTTCCTGCTGGAGCTGACAGAACAGCTACGCGCTCCGTTCTTTCTCTTTTGTTGTTTAATTTTCCTTTGGGTATCTCTACCTGCTGCCCTTGTCAAATCTGTTTGCGAGATAACAATTATGCAGCCAGAACAACAGTAATTAATCCTTCTGTTTCTGCTTTAAGTTGGCATGATTTGGAAGGTCTGTTGAAGCCACTTTTATATAATCCTCCATTCAGCATTTCTGGAAAAATGTTCATTTCGCATTTCCACATATTCTTTCCTTTTAATTTTTTTTTATGCAGGTCGCCCTCAGCTTGGGACCATTCATTTAGTGACTGTTCAAAATTTCCACTGTGCTGAAATAGGTCCTTGGTGTTCTCTGAGCTTGGTTGGACCATTAGTTTGCTGCATTGATGATGTTACCTAGTTGGTAACATGAAATGTCTGCAAGGAAACAACCAAGCTCAGTGAGCACCAAGGACCCCACAGTTGCCGTCCTCCTCCTCCTCCTCCTCCTCCTCTCCACAAACCTCCCTTCCTTTTAGCACTGATGATATTAGCTAGTTGGGTCATGAAATGTCTGCAAGGAAACAACCAAGCTCAGAGAGCACCAAGGACCCCACAATCGCCATCCTCTTCCTCCTCCTCCTCCTCCTCCTCCTCTCCACAAACCTCCCTTCCTTCTAGCACTGATGATATTAGCTAGTTGGGTCATGAAATGTCTGCAAGGAAACAACCAAGCTCAGAGAGCACCAAGGACCCCACAATCGCCATCCTCCTCCTCCTCTTCCTCCTCCTCCTCCTCCTCCTCCTCCCCACAAACCCCACTCCCTTCTAGCACTGATGCTGTAACCAATTTGGGTTTTGAAATGTCTTACAAGAAAACAGAACACAAAGAAGCCCTCAGGATAGCTTTGGATCAGTTCCACAGGAAGGCCGATCAGACTCAAATTTTCAACTATCCAAGAAGGATGAGAAATTCAATGGAAGAAAGTAATGGTGCAATCCCCAAGTGTTTCCAAAGACGGAAAAAATAGATTCCAGCTAGCTATCAGGATGATATAAGTTGGCAGCTGATGTAACAGTTTATATCTCTTCAAGTTGCCAAAATTGATTCACACTGAATGTAGTTGATCCTGTACCACACAGGGTGTCCTATAAAATCGCTGACCCACTGCTGTGACTCACTGCCCTTGCTATCAACGCACACAACCCCTTTCAGAAGCCTAATACCCCTCTTCCCAAAAGCTGCCTTGTCCCCCCCTCCCCCCAAAAAATGACTATTCCTGCTTGAGAGATTTTACAAGCTACAAATGAAGGCGGATGGATGTATTTTAATTACCATCTGAGTTGTGGTTTAATTTTTCATACCAGCGTGTTTTTTTTATTTTATTTTATAAGCCCTTTTGGCAGCTAGTTTAGCTGAAAAGCACGGGGTAGAGATGAAAAGACCAACTCAAATAAAGGAGTAAAAATAATGTTGGCAAGCGGCAGCATGCATATTGAAGAGAGGAAGAAGTGGGATGGATAATGAATTATGAATCGGAACAGGGTTGAGTGGCAATTCAGGCTTTCGATAAGGAGCTCACCAACATTCTCATTTAGCAGGACAGGAAAAACTTGACATAACGCTGAGTATCTAAATGCATTTATCTATCAAGCCACTCTGAATTCAGTCATATTAGTGGGGATCAGCTACCCCCTCCCTTTTTTTCCTGGTGTGTTAAAGCTACATTGCCAGCCAACAGGTACTCTTCAACCTACTGTTGAAGGAAAAATCTTCATCGTGGTTCAGTCCAAGTCGGGAATAAACAACATGGCGATTGCTTTAGGAAGAAGGTTGCAGTTTATTGGAGAGGAGAGCCAGAAAGAAAGATGGTTCTGGAAGAGAAGAGAGAGAGCACATGTAGGGAGTGGGTTTTATATCCTCCGGAGCCTTTTGTTTGGAGTTGTTCCTGTGGCATGAACTTTGACCTGAGTCTGAGTGTGCCCTTTGGCATCTGTGGATTAATCCAATTATGTCCTGTCTTAGAGTCTGGTGGGGTATGTAGATTTTAGGTGTCTTTGTCTTCTTAATCTTCTAGCTTCAACCTTCCTGAATGGATTATTACATCTGCATTTCTACAGAGCTGGCTTCTGCTTGGGGGAGGGAGACTTGGGGCTATTAAGAAAACTGGGCATGCTTTCCTGCCTCTTTAAGATCCTTGGAGGAAATATATTTTTCTGCCTTTTTAATATTTCCTTCTCGGGGGGGGACGACTTCCCATACTAGGATCACAGCCCAAAATTTCCACCACTAAGTGAGTTTTGCCCCATTTTACAACCTTCCTTGCCACAGTCGTTAAGCGAATCACAGCAATTGTTAAGTTAGGAGCACCGTTGTTAAGCGAATCTGGCTTCTCCATTGACTTTACTGGTCAGAAGGTCCTAAAAAGGGATCACGTGAATCAGGAACACTGCAACCGTCATAAATGTGAGCGTCTGAATTTTGATCACATGACCCTGGGGAGGCCGCAATGGTCTTCAATGTCTTAAAAGGTCCCCTTTTTAAAGCAATGTTGTAACTTTGAACGGGCAACTAAGTGAACCGTTGTTAAGCTGAGACTACCTCCAACGAGTAGTTTGTACGTGTGTGTCATAAATTCATAACAGAGCCTCTTCCCCATTGACTTCGCTGGTCAGCAGATCGCCAAACCTCAGCCTGGGATGCTGCAACTGTCCTAAATACCAGTCAGTTGCCAAGTGTCTGAATTCTGGTCACGTGATCACGGGAGGGCTGCAATGGTCATCGTGTGAAAAGCGACTTCCAACAGTCACTAAACGAACGGTCACTAAACGTACTACCATCTTGCCTTTTGGGCCTTCCCTTGGGGATCCCGCCCTACCCCAGAAGCAAAATCTGAACCCAGGCCTTCCGCGCTCTCCGTTTGCCCCTCTCCCCAGGGCAAGGGGGTCTTCAAACTTGGCCCTTTGATGACTTGTGGACTTCAACTCCCAGAATTCCTCAGCCAGCGATGCTGGCTGAGGAATTCTGGGAGTTGAAGTCCACAAGTCATCAAAGGGCCAAGTTTGAAGACCCCCTGCCCTCGGGGCTCAGCTTTCTCCCCTCTCCCCCGGAGACGAACCGAACCGGCTCAGCCAGGTGAGTTTCCAGCCTGCGCTTTGCAGCTCAGCGCTCGGCGGCTTCTCCTCGGCTGGGTGCGCGTCCGTCAAAGCAGCGGAGGCAAGCCGGGCCGTTAAGATCGCGTAGCAAAACCGACTGCAGGAGTTCGGAGCAATTATGTCAAACGGTTGGAAGGGATCAGAGAGCTGACAAGGTTGGTTCCCCGGGGCGGCTGAGGAGGCCCGGCGGGAGGCAGGCGGGCTGGGCTGAGCTGAGCTGCGCTGAGCTGAAGGCAGCCGGCTGTGAAAAACGGCATTTGAAAGGGACGCTGTCGGCCTTTCGGCGCGGCCAGAAGGAAGGCAGCAGCCGGGCTGGGCGCTTGGCATCAATTCTCGCTCGAGTGGGTGTCGTTTCCAGGCAGGGCATGCGCCATTTGCGGGGGTGGGTGGGTGGGTGGGTAGCTGGCTGGCTGGCTGGCTGGGGGGATTGCAAGCGTTCGGGCTCTCTTAGGCTGGGGCTGGGAAAGAGGGAGAGGGAGAGAGAGAATGAGAGAAGGAAGAGAGAATGAGAAAGAGAGGGAATGAGAGAAAGAGTGGGAGAGAATGAGACAGGATGAGAGGATGAAAGGGAATGAGGAAGAAAAATGAGAGAATGGGACAAAGAATGAGAGGGGGAATGAGAATGAAAGAGAGAAAGAATATGAGTGTGTGAGAGAGAATGAGAGAAGTGAGAATGAGAAAGAATGAGAATGAGAGAGTGGATGAGAGAGAGGATGAGAGAGAATGAGAAAAAAAATGAGAGAATGAGAATAAGGATGAGAGAGAGAATGAGAAAGAATAATGAGAAAGAGAGGGAATGAGAGAGAGAGAGAGAAAGAGAGAGGATGACAGAGGGGGAATGAGAGAAAGAGAGAGAGAGAAAAAAGTGTGAGAGACATGAGAGAAGTGAGAGAATGAGAGAGAATGAGAGAAGTGAGAGTATGAGAGAGAGTATGAGAGAAGAGAGAAAGAGAGGATGAGAAAGAATGAAAGAGAAAGAGAGAGAGAATGAGACAATGTGAGGATGAGAGAATAAAAATAAAAAAGAATGAGAGGGGGGGAATGAGAGAATGAGAGAAAGAAAGAAAATGAGCGTATATGAGAGAGAATGAGAAAGAGAATGAGAGAAGAGAGAAAGGATGAGAGAGAGAATGAAAGAGAAAGAGAGAGAGTGAGACAGAATGAGAGGATGAGAGACAGAATGAGAAAGGAAAATGACAGATGAGACAGAAAGAATGAGAGAGGGGGGAATGAAAGAATGAGAGAGAGAGAAAGAAAATGAGTGTGTGAGAGAGAGAATGAGAGAAGTGTGTGTGTGTGTGTGTGAGAGAGAGAGAGAGAGAGTGGGGGCAGATCATTCTCCCAAATTAAAAACAGATTCCAGAGAAATAAAATAGAACAGAGATCCATGGAGGAGGCAAAGCTACTTCCAAAAGATGAACAAAGGCATCATACAAACGTGCACGTGCACACACACACACACACACACAAACATACAACTTAACCTAATAACTGCCAGTGATTCACTAAACAGCTGTGGCAAGAAAGGTTGTGAAATGAGCAAAACCTCACTTAACAACTTTTTTGTTTAAGAACAGAAATTTGGGACTCCATTGTGGTCGTAAGTCGAGGATTACCTGTACTCAGGGTTGCAAGTGTTTTTTGTTTTCGTTTTACTTCAGAAGCTTCAGTTTTTCTATACATTATATGGTAAGCATTAAATAGGTGACAAGGATTTAGTTTAACATGGATTTTTTAAAAATGTGGTTTATTTTGTGTAGAATCTAGGTTTATCTGAACGTGGAACCCTAATTAAATTAGGTAAGGATAATTTGATTTAAATTCATGTTTTGGGGGCTTTCTGTTTTTGTTTTGTCTGAGTTTTTTTTTTGTTAGATTCTAGAGTTTATTGGAGCACAAAATCTTTTTTTGTTTTGTTTTTTTAAGGAACTCTCTTGCTGGCAACTCTGACAAAGCTCAAGTTTTTAATCCACGGACTGGCTACCTGCAGGGATTCGGTTTTAAAGCAAACATGTTTGGAATGTGAATTAGGGGAAACTCAGATCTGACTGGCGAACTGTCAGTCAAACCCCGACGAGGTAGCAGCTCTTTTTAAAAAAAAAATACACAAAACATCAGGACCACATGTTAAATTCCAGTTATAAGAACATAAGAACATAAGAAGAGCCATGCTGAATCAGGCCAAAGCCCATCAAGTCCAGCATTCTGTGTCACACAGTGGCCCACCAATTGTACATGAGGATCTTGAGCAGAAAGAGAAGGCAAAACCATCCCTTTCCCTTGACCCCCAACAAAGGGTACTCAAGGGAATCCTGCCTGCCTCAACCAACATAGAGGCGGCACATGGACATCCGTTTTAATAACCACCGGATACACTTGACATCCATGAATCTATCTAACCCTGCCTTGAAGCTGTCAAGGCTGACAGCTGTCACGACCCCTTCTGGAAGTGAATTCCATAAATCAACGACCCTCTGGGTGAAGAAATATTTCCCTTTATTTGTCCTCACTTTCTTAGCTATGAGCTTCAGGGAGTGCCCCCTTGTCCTGGTATTGTGTGATAGAGAAAAGAATTTTTCTCTATCCACCTTTTCTATCCCATGCATGATTTTATACACTTCGATCAAGTCACCCCTTAAACGCCGTCTTTCAAGGCTGAAGAGACCAAGGCGTTGCAATCTGGTTTCATAAGGGAGGGGCTCCATTTCCTTGATTTGGTTGATCTGGTTTATTGCTCGGGCTCATACAGCTAATGCTCGACTTATCATGATCACAGCTGACCAGAATTTCCATTGCTAAGCAAGGCGGTTGATAAATCCGCTGGGCCCGATTTTACAACATTTCTGCCACGGTTGTTAAGCGAATCACTGCAGTTGCTTAGTGAGTCATGTGGTCGTTAAGCTTCCCCCCATTAACTTTGCTTGCTGGAAGCCAGCTGGGCTGGTTGCAAAAGGTGATCACTTGGCTGCTATCATTGTAAAGACATGCCAGTTGCTAAGCATCCAAATTTTGATCATGTGACCATAGGAATGTTGCAATGGTTGTAAGTTTGTGGTAGTGGTGAATATTTCTAGGATGGCACTCCACAAGCCATTCCATCAACAGACACATCAACCTACAACCATCACAAAGCCCTCACCTGACGTGACCCACACCTGACCCATCACAAGACCCTTACTTGACTTGACTCACACTTGACCCATCACAAGACCCATCACAACCCATCACAAGGCCCTCACCTGACATGACCCACATCTGACCCATCACAAGACCCTTACTGATGTGACCCACGCTTGACCCATCACAAGACCCATCACAACCCATCACAAGGCCCTCACCTGACGTGACCCACACCTGACCCATCACAACCCATCACAAGACCCTTACCTGATATGACCCACACTTGACCCATCAGAAGACCCATCACAACCCTCACTTGACCCATCAGAAGACCCTTACTTGACGTGACCTACACTTGAGCCATTACAAGACCCATCACAAGGCCCATCACAACCCATCATAAGGCCCTCTCCTGATGTGACCCACACTTGACCCATCACAAGACCCATCACAACCCATCACAAGGCCCTCACCTGATGTGACCCACACTTGACCCATCACAAGACCCTTACCTGATGTGACCCACACTTGACCCATCACAAGGCCCTTATCTGACATGACCCACACTTGACCCATCACAAGACCCATCACAACCCATCACAAGACCCCTATCTGACGTGATCCACACCTGACTCACAAGACTCATCACTAGACCATCACAAGACCCTCACCTGTCCTACTGACCACACTAAGCCCTTCTAAGCAGCAGAACACTGACACTGACACCCCTAAACTCCGCTGAAGATATTACCTGGTAATGAAACATTCAGAAATCAACCCATTCTCATGGTTGTAAATGTGAGGACTGGTTATTAGTCACTTACATTAAGGACTAACTGTGTCTTCTAGATTGCATTTGACAAGGCAGGGAGAGAAGCTGGAGGCCCAGCGTAACAAAAACCAGACCCATTGGCAAGCAGGGAAAAACGGAAAGCAGTTCATATTTTAAAATAATGTACTGTATATGGGAAGTGCTTTCTTATGGCTCTTGAATGTTGTTTCCTACTCCCGGTCTTTGGGGAGAAGGCAATTAAAAATCTAAATAAACTTTAATAGCGCTTCTGCAAATTATGGGGTTATAATGTTTGGGCTGTGCTCTTTAACGCCGCGTTGTGTTTCTTCCATCTTCTTTCCAGGCAAAACTAGGTTTTCATTTTCCCACCAGTTAATGCAAACACAAAGGAGAGGGAATACAATTGAACGGGAGACCCAAAGGAGACCTCCGAACTCTCCCAGGGGCTCAACCACCATCCACCGGGGCTAAGAAAACAACCAGGTTCTTAACGAGTTATGAAAAATCAATACGGACGGTAGAGGGGGGAGACAATCTAGAGCAGCGGTTCTCAACCTTTTTCTGGCCGAGACCCCACCTGCGCTGCCCATGCGTGGCGCGACGGCCTGCATCGCGCATGCGCAACGTGCGCGACGGCCCAAACTGCGCATGTGCGGTGCAACAGCCCGAACCGCGCATGTGCGGCGTGCGCACGATGGGCCGAACCGCGCATGCGTGACAGGCACGCGACGGGCCGAACCGCGCATGCGCGACGGGCGCGCGATGGGCTGAACCGCGCATGCGCGGCGCGACGGGCCGAATCGTGCATGCGCAGCGCGCGCACGACGGGCGAGGGGAAATGGAGAAAAAAATGGCGGACTGCGGTCTTTGGCGACTCCCGTGAAATGGTCGTTCGACCCCAAATGGGTTCGCGACCCACAGGTTGAGAACCGCTGATCTAGAGCTCTGATGTCTGAAATGAACAGGCGATGGAAAAGATCTTGCAAAGTTATTCCTGTAGTTTTTGGGATGTTCAGCCAAAGAACAAATGCAGGTAGTCTTCAGCTTGCAACAGTTCATTTAGTGACCGTTCAAAGTTAACAACGGCCCTGAAAAAAAAGTGACTTAGGACTCTTTTTCACACTTAACAACGGTTGCAGCATACCCAGGGTTGCGCGATCAAAATGCAGGCGCTTGTCAACAGTGTCCCAGGATCAAGTGATCCCCTTTTGCAACCGTCTGACCAAGGGGGAGGCCAGATTCACTTAACAACCATGCTACTAACTTAACAACTGCAGTGATTCACTTAATAACGGGGACAAGAAAGATCGTAAAATGGGGGGGGGGAAATCGCTTAAAATGTCTCACTGAGCGACTGAAATTGTACATCAAGGACCACCGGTAGATTAAACATATTTTTACAGATCTCTCCTGCTCCTGAGGTAGGAAAAATATGAAGAAGTACACTTTGATCCCTAAAAATGCACCCTGTATTATTCCTGATCTTTGAATAATGGAATATTTATTGATATATAATTGAATAATTCTTGAATAATTGATTCATGAGGGCAATTTGGTGGTTGCTGGCCTAGAAACTAGAAGACTGTGAGTTGTAGTGCCACCATCGGCATGAAAGCTGCTGGGTGACTTTGGGCCAATCACCAGGAGATGGTGAGTTCTAGACCCTCGTTAAGTATGAAATCCAACTAGGTGACTTTGAGCCAATCATCAGGAGATGGTGAGTTCTAGTCCTGCCTTAGCCATGAAAGCCAGCTGGGTGACTTGGGACCAATCACCAGGAGATTCGAAGTTCTAATGTCACATTAGGCCTGAAAATCAGTGGGGTGACTTTGGGCCAATCACCAGGAGACAGTGAGTTCTAGTTCCGCCTTAGGCACGAATGCTGGCTAGGTGACTTTGGGCCAATCACCAGGAGACAGTGAGTTCTAGTTCCGCCTTAGGCACGAATGCTGGCTAGGCGACTTTGGGCCAATCACCAGGAGACAGTGAGTTCTAGTTCCGCCTTAGGCACGAATGCTGGCTAGGCGACTTTGGGCCAATCACCAGGAGACAGTGAGTTCTAGTTCCGCCTTAGGCACGAATGCTGGCTAGGCGACTTTGGGCCAATCACCAGGAGACAGTGAGTTCTAGTTCTGCCTTAGGCACGAATGCTGGCTAGGCGACTTTGGGCCAATCACCAGGAGACAGTGAGTTCTAGTTCCGCCTTAGGCACAAATGCTGGCTAGGCGACTTTGGGCCAATCACCAGGAGACAGTGAGTTCTAGTTCTGCCTTAGGCACGAATGCTGGCTAGGTGATTTTGGGCCAATCACCAGGAGACAGTGAGTTCTAGTTCTGCCTTAGGCACGAATGCTGGCTAGGCAACTTTGGGCCAATCACCAGGAGACAGTGAGTTCTAGTTCCGCCTTAGGCACGAATGCTGGCTAGGCGACTTTGGGCCAATCACCAGGAGACAGTGAGTTCTAGTTCTGCCTTAGGCACGAATGCTGGCTAGGTGATTTTGGGCCAATCACCAGGAGACAGTGAGTTCTAGTTCTGCCTTAGGCACGAATGCTGGCTAGGCAACTTTGGGCCAATCGCCAGGAGACAGTGAGTTCTAGTTCCGCCTTAGGCACGAATGCTGGCTAGGCGACTTTGGGCCAATCGCCAGGAGACAGTGAGTTCTAGTTCTGCCTTAGGCACGAATGCTGGCTAGGTGACTTTGGGCCAATCACCAGGAGTCAGTGAGTTCTAGTCCTGTCTTAGGCATGAAAGCCAACTGGGTGACTTTGGGCCAATCACCAGGAGATTATAATGCTGTCTTAGTCATGGAAGCCAATTGGATGACTTTGAACCAATTGGATGACTTTGAACCAATCACCAAGAGATGATTGGCGCTCCATGGCATAGGACCCAGTTATTTACAAGACCGCCTTCTGCCAGTAAATACCTCCCATCGACCAGTTCACTCCCACAGAGAGGGCCTCCTCAGGGTGCCATAGGCTAAGCAGTGTCGGCTGGTTGCGCCCAGGGGGAGAGCCTTTTCTGTGGGGGCACCGACGATGTGGAACGAGCTCCCCACACAACTCCGGACGTGTCATGATCTCCACACCTTCAGAAGAGAATTGAAGACTCATCTCTTCAATCAAGCCGGCCTGGCCTAGACCTCCTCGGGTTTTTATGTAAATCTTTATGTAAATTTTTTAAACAAGGTTGTTCGGGTTTTAGAATTGGGATTTTAACAGGTTTTAGTAACAGCCATGTATTAATTTAATTTATTTTTAAATATTTATTATTATTATTATCTGTTTTAATTGGGCTGTAAACCGCCCCGAGTCCTACGGGAGAGGGGCGGTATAGAAATTTAAAAAATAAAAAATAAAATTAAAAAATAAATGGTGAGTTCTAGTCCCACCTTAGGCATGAAACTGAAAGCCTTTGGGCCAGTCTCTCTGTAAAATGGGGAGGGAATCGCTTAAAATGTCTCACTGAGCGACTGAAATCGTACGTCAAGGACCACCTGTAGATTAAACGTATTTTTATCACGCAGAGTTATCATTGTGAGGAAAATAGGAACAGGCAGGAGTATTAGCCAAGTTTGCTGACTTGAGTTGCTTAAAAAGTAATAAAAGGCGGGTAAAAAAAAATCTGATCAATAAATATCGGGGGCTCTGAGCCTCTGCAATGATTTGTCCAGCGTATGCATTTCCATTTGTTTTCCTCCAGGTCCTGCCGTTCTCTTAAGTGGGCGGGCCTTCTGAAGTTTCCCCTGCAATCTTTCTTTCGGCTGAAAATAAGCGAAGATCGTCTGACAATCAAATAGCTTTTCTATGGAAAAGGAGAGAATTATGGGGCTGGCACAACCATTAATCAGACGGCTTTATGGAAAACGGAGTTTGCACCCAGCGGGCTTCCTGGTGAGGCATTGCTACCTTGCGAAGACATGGAGCAGGGCAGGCAAAGATAAATGCATATTTCCTGGCATCATTCTCCGTGAAATATAGGTCGGGTGGGCTGAAATTACCATGAAAAACATTTTTACCTTTGGAAAAAGGAGCCGATTTTAAAGGTAGCAAGTCTAAATGGGAAGAGTTGAGTCCTGCCAGGCCGGACAGTCGGCGGCAAAATAAACCAACAACAGAGTTGGAAGGGATCTTGGAGGTCTTCTAGTCCAACCCCCTGCTCAAGCAAGAGACCCTATACCAGTGATGGCGAACCTTTTAGAGTAGTGTTTCTCAACCTTGACAATTTTAAGGCATGTGGACTTCAACTCCCAGAATTCCACAGCCAGCATGGCTGGCTGTGGAATTCTGGGAGTTGAAGTCCATATGCCTTAAAATTGTCAAGGTTGAGAAACACTGTTTTAGAGACTGAGTGCCCAAAAACTGGCCCCGCCCCCGCTCCGCCCCCCACCCCACCTGCCCACAGGACCATTCACCGCCTCCAGGGCCCACCGCAGATCGCCCAGGCAGCCCAGCAGTGCTAGGGTGGCCACACCCTCTGCTCGCATCCTGCAGCATCCACTGCATGATGGGGTATGAGGGCAAAGTCTTGTCTATGCTGCCTGGCTGCCATGTCCTTGACTGCGCTGCTCCATGTGGGCCACCCTTGAGGGCGACTCTCCTTCAGGGGGGCTGCTGGAGAGGAGGGGGTCATGGGGGGAGGCAAAGCTGGGGCAACGGCACGTGTGCCCACAGAGAGGGCTCCGAGTGCCGCCTCTGGCACCCGTGCCATAGGTTCGCCACCATTGCCCTATACCATTTCAGACAAATGGCTGTTCAACCTCTTCTTAAAAGCCTCCATTGATGGAGCACCAACAATTTCTGGTGGCAAGCTGTTCCGCTGCTTGATTGTCCTCACCGTCAGGAAATCAGGTTGCTTCTCTCCTTGATTGGTTTCCATCCATTGCTTCTTGTCCTGCCTTCTTCAGGTGGTTTGGAGAATAGATTGATCCACCCCCTCTTTTGATTGACAGCCCCTCAAATGTTGGAAGGCCGCTCCCCCCTATTCTTTCTCTTCGTTAGATTAGACATACCCAATTCATGGAACCGTTCGTTGTGTGTTTTAGCCTGTCTGCATGATCTCGAGAGGGGCCCTTTGGTGTCAGATCTTGCATTTCCAAGCATAGGGCCATCGGTGCGAGATCTTTGAGGGTGTTGGCATTGAGTGTTCTGTCCCAGCCTATATGAGTCCTTGTTATGCTCACAAGGAGAAACCCCTCTTCCAAGAAACAGGCAGGAACTGCAAGAAAAAAACAATCTCTTTTATTCTCACAGACCTGAGTCAGTGTCCAAGGCAAACAAACACAGTCCACAGAAACTCGATCTTCAACACAAACGGTTGCCTTTGGCAACCAGCACCTCTTACACCTTCCCTTTTATAATTCAGCCAAGGCGTGGTTTCCCAATGCCTTCTCCTTTGCCTTTGGAGCCGACCATTGCATTCCTCTGTCCTACTCGCTTCTCTTGCCTGCGCATTTGTGCATCTGGGATTTGTCCCAGCTGTTCTTCATCACTGTCCAACTCAGACTTCCAGCACAGCTGTGTCTCAGCCTGAGCGCGGGTAGAGGGGCAGGCTCCTCGTCCGACTGTAAGTCTTGTAGTTCCTCAGAGCCTTCCTCTGACTCTAAGGTCACTCCAGGCCCCCCCTCTTCCTCTGATTCCTCAGACTCAGCTGCCGGATCCGCTGGCTGGCGAGGAATCACAACACTGAGAAGGCAATTTCAGATGAGTTAAGGATTCCAAAAAAAACCTGTTACACGCTTGGCTTCCCCTCTTTGAGTTAAGTCACAAGAGCACTGAACTGCACACTTACGACCGTTGCAGCATCCCCGTAGTCATGTGATCATATTCAGACAGTTGGCAATTGGTTCGTATTTATGACGGTCGCCATGTCCCGGAGTCACACGATCCCCTTTTGCGACCTTCAGACAAGCCAAATCCATATGGGGAAGGCGGATTCACTTAATAACGGGGTTAATGACTGAACAACTGAAGCGGTTCACTTAGCAACTGTGGCAAGAAAGGTGGTAAAAATGGAGCGAAGCTCACTTAACCAGTGTTTTGTTTAACAACACATTTGGGGCTCAATTGTGGTCGCGAGTCGAGGATTATCTGTCTCCTTCTCTGCGTCTCCCGCTGAGATGGTTGGAGGCAGTTGCAAATAGATCCAAATCGCCTCTCTTTTCTCTTAATGAATTGCTTGTCGTTGCTCTAATTTATATTTTGCCTTTCTATTTTCTTGCGTTGGCTTTAATTACCAGCCTACTTTGAATATTTCGGCAGACGAGGGCCTCCTGGTTTGCATCCTTTCAGAAGCTTGGCAGGGCGGGGTGGGGGCAAGCGGACTCCGAGGAGGAGGAGGCCGGAGAAGCTTCTTCTAGCAGAGAAGACCTGGCCCTGGGGGAGAGCGAAAGGGAGCTTCCTGCCAGGCGATGGAGTTTCAGACTGCCTTTTCTTCTCCTCCCAAAGATGGAACATCTGCGCCAACAAGGCTGGGGGGCTGCAGCTAGGCACTTTTGGTAAGGATCTCGCCCAGGTAAAGGGAGGCTGTGGGGCCATGTTTGGCAGAGGAATCCATGTTTGGTAGAGCCTGGTGGAGGGGAGGGGTCCCATGAAGCCTTTTCACTCTTCCTGAACACTTCAGTAGTGTAACAGAGTCTTCCTCCCTCCCTTCCTCTCCCATTCTCTCCCCTCCTCTCTCCTCCCTTCCTCTCCATTTTTCCTTCCTTCCTCCCCTATCCCCTCCTCTCTCCTCCTCTCCCCCTCCTCTCCATTTTCCTTCCTCCTTCTCCTCTCCCCTCCCCTCCCCCTCTCCATTTTCCTTCTTTCCTTCCTTCCTCTCCTATCCCCTCCTCTCTCCTCCTCTCCCCCTCCTCTCCATTTTCCTTCCTCCTTCTCCTCTCCCCTCCCCTCCCCCTCCTCTCCATTTTCCTTCCTTCCTTTTTCCCTTCCTTCCTTCCTCTCCTCTCTCCCTCCTCTCTCCTCCCCTCCCATCCACCTCCTCTCCTTCCTTCCTTCCTCCCTTCCTCTGCTCTGCTCTGCTCTGCTCTCCTCCCTCTCCTCTCCCCTCCTCTCTCCTCCCCTCCCCTCTATTTTCCTTCCTCCGTCTCCCCTCCCCTCCCCCTCCTTTCCATTGTCCTTCTTTCCTTCCTCTCCTCTCCCTCCTCTCCTCTCTCTCCTCTCCTATCCCTTCCTCCCTCTTCTCCTCTCCTCTCCCCTCCCATCCACCTCCTCTCCTCTCCTTCCTTCCTCTCTCTCCTCTCCTCCTCCTCTCCTTTCCGCTCCTCTCCCCTCCCATCCACCTCCTCTCCTTCCTTCCTCTCTCTCCTCTCCTCCTCCTCTCCCCTCCTCTACTCTCCTCCTGTCCCCCTCTCCATTTTCCTTCCTCTCCTCCCTCTCCCCTCCCCTCCCCCTCCTCTCCTCTCCATTTTCCTTCCTTCTCTCTCCTCCTCTCTCCTCCCCTCCTCTCTCCCCTCCCCTTCCTCTCCACTCCATTTTTTCCCTTCCTTCCTCCCTTCCTTCCTTCCTTCCTTCCTTCCTTCTTTCCTTCCTCTCTCCTCTCCTCTCCTCTCCCCTTCCATCCACCTCCTTCCTTCCTTCCTTCCTTCCTTCCTTCCTTCCTTCCTTCCTTCCTTCCTTCCTTCCTTCTTTCCTTCCTTCCTTCCTTTCTTCCTTCCTTCCTTCCCAGGAATATGTTTATCCTCTGTGGAACAATTTCTTCTGCAACCTGCAACCTGTTCCTCCCACACTGCCACCTTAATTGTGGCTCCCCCCCCCGGATATCCCCACAATTGCCACGAAAGTGACATTTTTAATATGACAGAAGTGGAAATAATTAATTCTGTGAGGAAGGAACAAGTTAATGGCTTCAAAAGAACCCGATGAATTTAATTTAACTTTGATTGCATTTGTATTTCAACTGAATTACCTTGCGCTTACTTTTAGTTCCACCCATTTCTGGACGTGCCTTCTTTTTATGTCCAGCTCCTCTTGAAATCAAAATTGCATTTGGACTGCAGTTTGAATTGATTTTGATTTTGGTCGGAAAAGCACCTCCCTTTAGCTTCACGAGAACTTTGCAGTTCTGAAAGTCCAAACTTCCCACCACCAATTTTAACGGCCTGATCAATTAGTCTATTAAGCCTGACAGGAGTAGACTATCAGAAACTGGTAGGCCTAGTCCACGGGTAGGTAGCCTTGGCTCTTTTATGACTCATGGACTTCAACTCCCAGAATTCCTGAGCCAGCCATGCTGAGGGGAAAGGGAGAGGTTTCCAAGCTGAGCCAGGCTGGCTTGGGAATTCTGGGAGTTGAAGTCCATGGGTCACAAAAGAGCCCAGGTTGCCTACCACTGAATTAGGGTAAGTCCTTCCTTTCTTCCTCTGGGGACTCCTGCCTCTCTTCTCTGATGGTTTCCCAGGCAGCCTCTCTTCCCCTCTTCCCACAAAGGTCACCCACAGGGACAAACCACGCATTACAAACGGACCATGTCTCCTTCTTAGGAATCCACAACATCATCAAAAAAAGAATAATCCTCTCTCCCCAGCACATCAAACAGAGGAGTAAAACTGCAAGATCAAAGCCTATTTGACTTTTAGTCTTGCAAGACTGATATCAGCCCTCTCCCCCCCCACCCCCACCCCCCAATCCGTCTAGATGAACTAATTCTACTTTATTGTAATGGTGCAATAAGAGAGTCTTGTACAAAACTCCCACTGTTGCTGTTAACAATCTGATCCATTAAGGTGGCTTTTTCCTAAGTTTCTTCCTCTGACCATTAAGCACCAGGGGCTCCTGCCTCTTTGTCTCCTGGTTTTCTAGGCAGCCTCTCTGTCCCTGATCTCCCAAGGCCATCCCCACAAATGAAGCAACAACGTCATCAAAAGTATAGTGGTTACCAATTTGTTGGAAGTGTAAAAAGGAAAAGGGGGCATTCTTTCATGTTTGGTGGGTTTGTAAAGGAGTACAGGTTTATTGGCTTAGGGTCTGGAGATGGATAATAGAAATGACGGGTCAAAAAATTCAATATCAACCAGAGATGTTTTTATTAGAAATATTAGAAAAAAATATAAACAAAGATGATATATATTTAATTATACATGTGATAACGGCGGCAAGGATCTTGTTTGCCCCAAACTGGAAAGCAATTGAAGTGCCTAGCGGAAGTGCACTAATAAGGAAAATCTTACATTGCGCTGAATTGGATAAGATGACTAAGGAATTAAAAAACCAGGAGGAAAGAGAATATTACCAAATTTGGAACAAATTTTACAAGTGGAGGGAAATAAGAAGGAAGTCGATAGAAGGGATATAAATAGGGGACTTGATATGTATAGCTGTATATGTAATATTTATTCTTATATGTAAAGTATGGAATGATTAGACAAAGATGTATGTCAAAGATGATGCACCACGTTCAATGTTTTTAATTTTTTTTCTTTCCTTTGTATTCAATAAAATATTAAAAAAAAAAAGAATGATCCTCTTTCCCTGGCACATCAAACAGAGGAGTCCAAGGAAGGGGCCACTAAGATGGTGTCTCATCTCATTCTCTCCAGGCCTTGGTAAAACTCTGCAAGATCAAAGGCTGTTGGAAGCACCACCACGTGAACTAATTCTACTTTATTGTAAGGCTACAATAAGGGAATCTTGCAAGTCTGAGAGAACAATCTCCCACCGTCACTGTTAATCACCTGATTCATTAGGGCAGCTCCTATCTTAAGTTTCTTCCTCTGACCGTTAAGCACTGAGGGCTCCTCACTCTCTTCTCTGATCATTTTTCCTAGGGAACCTCTCCTTCCTCATCCCGCAAGGTCATCCACACCCAATCTGCTTCGGGTTTTTTGAGGCCAGCCAGATACTTATGTAAGGAGACATCTGGAAAATAGAGGGATAGAATCAAGATCACGTGAAGTGTTAGTACCACTTCATAAGGCCTTGGTAAGACTACACTTGGATCATTGCATCCAGTTTTGGTCACCACAGTGTGAAAAAGATGTTGTGACTCTGGAAAGAGTGCAGAGAAGAGCAACAAAGATGATTAGGGGACTGGAGGCTAAAACATATAAAGAACAGTTGCGGGAATTGGATATGTCTAATGAAGAGAAGGATGAAGGCTGACATGATAGCAGTGTTCAATATCTCAGGGGTTGCCACAAAGAAGAGGGAATCAAGCTATACTCCAAAGCACTGGAAGGCAGGACAAGAAGCAACGGATGGAAACTAATCAAGGAGAGAAGCAACCTAGAACTAAGGAGAAACTTCCTGACAGTGAGAACAATTAACCAGTGGAACGACGTGCTTCCAGAAGTTGTCATTACTCCATCACTGGAGGCTTTCAAGAAGAGATTGGACACCCATTTGTCTGGAATGGCATAGGGTCTCCTGCTTGAGCAGGGGGTTGGGCTAGAAGACCTCCAAGGTCCCTTCCAACTCTGTTATTCTGTTATTATGTCCACTGACGATTATGTGCCATCAAGTTGGTATCAACCTTTAGTGACCACACAGATAGATCTCTCTCTAACTTATTCCTTGAGGCTGAAAAGGGGGTCAGAAGGCTTCCAGCAGCTGCACCTTCTGCTGATCTATTGGCTTGCTCTTCTGTTGCCTCCTCAACCTTCTGGAGTTCATTAAGCATCACTGTGTTTAGGAGATGCATCCCACATGGCTCTTCGGCCTGCAATCCTTTACCAGAGAGTGGCAGAGAAATGGTTACCTTTTTTACAGCTGTCCAAACTAGGAGTCTATCTTTTTCTTCCCTCTCCGGCAGTCCTCAACCTCCTGAACTTTTCTGCCCTTCCAATATTTAGCAGTGAGAATCGCTGTCCCCATGAGGAAGGCACTTAGCTCTGTTTCATTTTTGAGCCAGAAAGGCAGGAGATAACTATTTCCTGGCAGGTTGTGAAGGCATCCATTTTTTAACAGTTTAAAAATCTTCTTCTTGGCTCAGAAGTTACACTTGATCCAACTCAACTGACATTTGGGCCCATTCCCACATGCACGTTTGATGTAGTTATGGTGTCTTCGGTTGCTTTGCACCAATGTCACGTGATACAGATAGCCCTTGACTTACAACAGTTTGTTTAAGTCAGCAAGTGTTGTATTGCCTCTGTACAAATCGATGGTGAGACCACACTTGGAGTACTGTGTACAGTTCTGGTCACCACACCTCAAGAAGGATATAATGGAACTGGAAAAGGTGCAAAAAAGGGCAACAAGAATGATCAAGGAAATGGAGCGCCTCCCTTATGAAACCAGATTGCAACGCCTTGGTCTCTTCAGCCTTGAAAAACGGCGTTTAAGGGGTGACTTGATCGAAGTGTATAAAATCATGCATGGGATAGAAAAGGTGGATAGAGAAAAATTCTTTTCTCTATCACACAATACCAGGACAAGGGGGCACTCCCTAAAGCTCATAGCTAAGAAAGTGAGGACAAATAAAGGGAAATATTTCTTCACCCAGGGGGTCGTTGATTTATGGAATTCACTTCCAGAAGGGGTCGTGACAGCTGTCAGCCTTGACAGCTTCAAGGCAGGGTTAGATAGATTCATGGATGCCAAGTGTATCGGTGGTTATTAAAACGGATGTCCATGTGCCGCCTCTATGTTGGTTGAGGCAGGCAGGATTCCCTTGAGTCCCATTTGTTGGGGGTCAAGGGAAAGGGAGGGTTTTGCCTTCTCTTTCTGCTCAAGATCCCCATGTACAATTGGTTGGCCACTGTGTGACACAGAATGCTGGACTCGATGGGCTTTGGCCTGATTCAGCATGGCTCTTCTTATGTTCTTATGTTCTTATGTTTAGCAACCATTTGAAGTTACAGCGGCACTGAAAAAAGAGATTTGTGACCTTTTTTCCCATTTACGACCCTTGCAGCCTCCCCAAGGTCACGCGATCAAAACTCAAGACACTTGCGAACTGACTCGTATTTATGATGGTGTCCTGGGGTTACGTGATCTGCTTTGTGAGTTTCTCACAAGCAAAGTCAATGGGGAAGCCAGATTCACTTAACAACTGGGTTACTAATGGTTAATTACTGCAGGGATTTGCTGAGCAACTGGGGCAAAACTCACTTAACAACCAGCAACAAAACTTTTGGGCTCAATTGTGCTCATAAGTCGAGGACCATCTGTTCTGTACAGCAGTTATGGTGTCTTCATTTGCCTTGTGCCGATGTCATGTGGTACAGCCTTCCTTAGGGAATTCACACAGAAACACCCAGCTACACAGTTTATTTATTTATTTATTTATTTATTTATTTATTTATTTGTTTGTTTGTTTGTTTGTTTGTTTATTTTTGCGATTTCTATACCGCCCCTCTCCCAAAGGACTCGGGGCGGTGTACAGCCCAGTTATTAAAAAATAGCAATATACAAAAAGTAAAATGATTAAGAATAGATTAAACATTTAGGCCCTAAATCCATTTAAAAACCCAATACATTATATCTTAAAAAGCTCAATCCCCTAAAACAATTATAACCTTGTTGGTACCGGAGCTCCTATCCCAGGCCGGCCTGTCGAAAAAAGTATGTTTTCAGTTCTCGACGGAAGGTACGTAAATCCATCATCGTACGGAGTTCGGGGGGGGGGAGCTCGTTCCAAAGCATTGGAGCTCCCACAGAGAAGGCTCTCCCCCTGGGGGTCGCCAGCCGACATTGTCTGGCTGACGGCACCCTGAGGAGACCCTCTCTGTGGGAGTTACTGTAAGGACCTGCCCCAGCTGTTCCCTCAGGAAAGTAAAACTCTTGACTCCATTGAGGTTAATCAAAAGAACTTTTGCTGAGAGAAAGTGGATGCAGAAAAGTCAGGCGGAATCTAAAGGTCCCGCGTGAAGCACAAAGCAATTCTTTCGGTTTTCTCCAAACCCAACCCCCTAAACCTGTTCACCGGCAGTCAATGTGATGCTGAGAAGATATTTTGAGAACGCTGAGGTGCTGGGAAGATAACAGGTCACTTTCAGGGCGCGATGGCCTTGGAGCCAGGCTGGAACCAGCTGGGAAGGAGTCCGCTTTATCTCTGAAGACAATCGGCGATGTCCCTAATTCCCAAGTGGTTGCAGCAAAAGCGAAAGCATGTAAAGAATGCTAGAAACCTGTTCCCCCCACCCCAACTGAATGGCAGGATACTAGCATGGTGGACCTGACACCTGCTACAATCTGGGAGAAAATTGCTTTACACCAGACATGTCAAACTCGCAACGTTACGTGACGTCGCACGATGTATCGGGACTGTTTTGCCATTGCCGGCAATGGGGTGGGTGCGGCTTCCGCATGACGTGGCAGTTTGACACCCTTGCTTTACACTGAAAAAAGTCTTACTGGATTATGCAATGTTTTAGGTCAGAGAGTGCCTTACTATTTTTTCAGACCTTTATTCCCTAGAGACAAAAAGGCTTCTGTCTGTATGCATACATTTATATTGCTGCTTGTTAGGAAGCTCCCAACCAGGCAAGGGGGAGGGATCAACGGGGGAACTAGTCTTGAGTCCTTGTGCAGCCACTAGAGACTTAGATTTGACCCCCACTTGGTGAGGAGATGCTTTTTGGTCATTCCTAGGCACTGTAGATTTTTCAAACCCGAAAAATCTCTTGGGAGAAGAGACCTCCACAGAAAAGTTCAGAGCGGTCAAGCACTGCTCTTTTCTTACATGTTTTGCATACAACATCTCCCTTTAGGATTTGCTCAGAGTTTGGGAAGTTACGGCTGGGGATGATGGGATACATGTCTAGAGCACCAACTTTGGAAAGGCTGCAGTGAATTGAGAAATAGCAGATTTTCTCCCTGCCGAATGGAACGTGATGTCCCATGCTAAGATTTTGCAAACTTGGCAACTTTTAAGATGTGTGGCCTTCAATTCCCAGATTTCCTGGGGGGCAGCAGGGATTCTGGGAATTGAAGTCCACACGTCTTTAAAAGTTGCCAAGTTTGCAAACTGCTGTTCTAGGCCTTAAGGCAATGGTTCTCAACCTTTTTCAGGTTGAGACCCCACTTGCCCCGCCCATGCGTGGTGCGACCCCGGCGCGCGCGCACGCGCCGGGTCAATCCGCACATGTGCGGCGCGTGCGACGACAGGGGAAAAAAAGCAAAAACAAAATGGCGGACCGCGACGGGCTGATCTGCGCATGCGCGGTGCACGTGCGACAGCCCGAACCACGCATGCGCGGCACGCGCGCGACGAAAAAAACAAAACAAAAACAAAAAAACAAAATGGCGGACCGCGGTGTCCGGCGACCCCCACGAAATGGTCGTTCGATCCCAAATGGGGTCGCGATCTATAGGTTGAGAACCGCTGCCTTAAGGAAAAACAATCCAGGGATCTTCTTCACCATATTATTTATATTTATGCTATTATTTTATTGTGCATAGCCAGTGGTGGGATTCAAATATGTGAAGAACCGGTTCTCTGTGTGGATGCTGCTTCCGGAAGTCCAATCTGGGCCTGGGCAATAAAAAATTAGCTACCCGTTCTGCCGAAATGGTCCAATCCGGCTGAATCCCACCACTGTACATCGCCCAGAGTCCTCCTGTGAGGGTAAATTTCATGCTTAAAACTGTTGTTTGCTTTTTTTAAAAAATAAACCATGTTTTGTCTCCAGCTACAAAAATTTGTAAAATTCATTTTGATAGAATAAGGGGTCCGTGCAACCGCAAGGCCCACTTTTTTTCCGACCAAAATGCTAAAAGGGATGCTAGGACCAGATTCGTGGTTAAATTTCATGCTTAAAACTAATGTTGTTTTCTTTTTTTACAACATAAGCCATAATTTTGTCTCTGATCAGTCAACCAACCAATCAATCAATCAATCAGTGGCAGATCAGAACAGTATTAACTCTTTACTCCTGATTTCACATAGCTAATTTTAATTTTATTGCTGATTTTATTTTGGTGACTTGGCACAGTATGGGTTTTATCCATTGTTCTAACCTTTCCTTTTAATTGCACGGATTTTATGGCAAATTGCTTGAAATACGGGGAAGAGAGATGCCATAGCATCAAAGTCTTGATTTTTGAGGGCCCTCCAGAGAGTGGGGTCTCCGTTCTCCACCGAATGTCGGTTCCCTGTGAAAATATATTCTTCGCATTGGTTGACTTCATTTGCATAAAGATATCATTACACAAATGACACCATTTGTGTCAATCCACAACATTTACATAACGACATCATTATGCAAATAGTATCAATAATCGCAAAGAAAATCAATTTAGAAGGCTGGTGTGTGCTATTTTGGATGCACTGGACGTGGCCCTCTGTTAGTGGGATGTCTGCAGAGAAAATGCCTCTGTACCACCCAAAGGCCTCTAAATGGGGACCATTTAGATGTGTTTGAAATAAAATGAATATGAAATAAGCTGCATGAGGAAGGAAGGAAGGAAGGAAGGAAGGAAGGAAGGAAGGAAGGAAGGAAGGAAGGAAGGAAGGAAGGAGGGAGGGAGGGAGGGGAATGAAGGGGAGAGAGGCAGAGAAGAGGGAGGGAGGGGGAAAGGGAGGAAGAAAAGACAGGAAGGGTGGAAGATGGAGAAGGTGAAGGAGGAGAAAAAGAAAAAGAAAAAGGAAAGAAAGAAAGAAAGAAAGAAGAAAGAAAGAAAGAAAAAGAATGAAAAGAGGGAGGGAAGGAGGGAGGGAGGAGAAAGAAAGAAAGAAAGAAAGAAAGAAAGAAAGAAAGAAAGAAAGAAAGAAAGAAAGAGGGAGGGAGGGAGGGAGCGATTGAAGGGAGGGAGGGAGGGACTGGAGAGGGAGAAAGGGGAAGAAGGAAGGGAGGGAGAGAGGGACTGAAGGAAGGGAGAAATGGAGGGAGGGAGGGACTGGAGAGGGACAAAGGGGAAGAAAGAAAGAAAGAAAGAAAGAAAGAAAGAAAGAAAGAAAGAAAGAAAGAAAGAAAGAAAGAAAGAAAGAAAGAAAGAAGAAAGGAAAGGAGGGAGGAGAAAGAAAGAAAGAAGAAAGGGAAGGAGGGAGGAGAAAGAAAGAAAGAAAGAAAGAAAGAAAGAAAGAAAGAAAGAAAGAAAGAAAGAAAGAAAGAAAGAAAGAAAGATTTTTATTTTTATGACGGTTGTAGTGTCCCAGGGTCACGTGATCCCCTTTTGTGAGATTCTGACAAGCAAATTCAGTGGGGAAGCCAGATTCACTTAACAACTGCATTACTAACTGAACAACTGCAGTTATTCCCTTAACAAACTGTGGGAAGAAAGCTCACAAAATGGGGCTAAACTCACTTAACAGTTGTCGCGCTTAGCAACAGAAATTTTGGGCTCAGTTGAGGCCTACCTGTACTAAAAGCTTATGCACAAGAATCCTCTCAACTGTTTGGGGTTAGATAAGGGTCCAGGGAATTCAAGAGGGAGTTGGACTTTACTTGCAGCTTTGTCGGGATTCTAGGCTAATCCCTCTTTTAACTTCACCTCCAGGTTCTACCAGTCCTTCTCTTACAGGCCTCACCTTGACCCTGGGGCCATATTTAAGGTGACCAACCGTCCTCCTTTAGGGAGGACAGTCCTCCTTTTGTGAGTTCTGTCCTCCCTCAAAAAGTGTCCTCCTCCATGTCCTCCTTTCCAATATTTGAAGACTAATCTGCAGGGCTTTTTTTTTTCTCATAGAACACTCAAAACGGCGTTCCGGCACCTTTTTTTGATGGTTTTTTTTTTCAACTTTTGCATGAGCTGTGCTACTCCCCCTATTGGCTTTCGAAAGCCAATAGGAATTTCTGCTGAGCATGCCAAAACACCCGGCTGGTAAACTTTGCACATGCAAGTTGTCTGCAGCGAAGGCGAATTGGCAGGAACTTTGCACCCCTCCCTGATACCCAACTACACCATCTCCTAGTTAGTCCCAAAGATACTTGGAGGAGACTGGAGCAACGATGCCACAGTAACTTTCTCTTGATCTTCAGCCCTGCTAGGGCAATAATGACTGTGGGTGCAAGAGGCAGGGGTGGCGGTGCTGCTGCGGGCAGCGGTGTGAGGGACAGCAGTGGCCGGCTGCCCCCTGTGCTGTGGGAGCCGCGGGGCCTGCTCTACATGGGGCTGGGCAGGGTGGGCGGTGGTGCTGGCGGGGCGGCTGCAGGTGGGGTGTGTCAACGGTGGGCTGACCCCTGGGGCCAGAGCCGGCACAGCTGGTGCTTTGGGAGCGCCGGGCCCGCTCTACATGGCGGGGCAGCAGTGCTGGCGGGGCGGCTGCGGGCGGGGGTGCGGCATGTAAGCATAATTACAATATAAAATATTATTGTTACAAATGTTTTTATTATGCATTTGTCATATTATAGTGTATTCTGTATTATTGTTGCAATGAATAAAATGTTTCTTTTATTTACGATATTTTTTCTTCAATTTATTTGTGTCCTCCTTTTCACTGTAAAAAAGTTGGTCACCTTACCATATTGGACTGCTAAGCCTGTTAGCAAATGCAACAAGACCCAGCTGAGGAGAAGCTTTTCCAATATTTGAGGGGCTGCCACAAAGGAGAGGGGACTCAAGCTATTTCCAAAGCACCTGAAGGCAGGACAAGAAGCAATAGATCAGCGGTTCTCAACCTGTGGGTCACGACCCCATTTGGGGTCGAACGACCGTTTCATGGGGGTCGCCAAACACGGCAGTCCGCCATATTTTCCCCCCCCATTTCCGCTAGGCTGTCGCGCACGGGCCGCGCATGCGCAGTTCGGGCAGTCGCGCGTGCACTGCACATGCGCGATTTGGCCCATCGTGCCGCGCATGCATGGTTTGGGCCATCATGTGCGCCGCGCATGCGTGATTTGGTCCGTCGCACCGTGCACGCGCGGTTCGGGCCGTCGTGCGTGCCGCACATGCGCAGTTAGGCCCGTCGCGTCGCGCATACACGGTTAGGCCCGTCGCATCACGCATGCATGGTTCGGGCCGTCGCGCGCACACCGTGCATGCGCAGTTAGGCCTGTTGCGCCGCGCATGTGCGATTCGGGCCATCGCGCCGCACATGCGTGGTGCAGGTCGGGGTCGTGCTGCACATGGGCAGCGCAGGTGGGGTCTCGGCCTGAAAAAGGTTGAGAACCGCTGCAATAGATGGAAACTAATCAAGGAGAGAAGCAACTTGGAACTAAGGAGGAATTTCCTGACAGAACAATAAACCAGTGGAATAGCTTAATTGGTTGTAGGTGCTCCATCACTAGAGGTTTTTAAGGTTTTTAAGAAGAGACTGGACAGCCACTTGTCTGGAATGGTCTAGGGCAGCGGTTCTCAACCTTTTTCAGGCCAAGACCCCGACCTGCGCCACGCATGCGCGGCGCGACCCCGACCTGCACTGCGCATGCGCGGCGCAACGGCCCGAATCGCGCATGCACGGCGCTACCCCGTGCATGCGCGGTGCTGCCCCCTGCGCTGGCCGAGGGGAAAAGGGGAAAAATGGCGGACTGCGGTGTTTGGCGACCCCCGTGAAATGGTCGTTCGACCCCAAATGGGGTCGCGACCCACAGGTTGAGAACCGCTGGTCTAGGGCAGGGGTCTTTAGACTTGGCCCTTTTATGACTTGTGGACTTCAACTCCCAGAATTCCTCAGCCTGGCTGAGGAATTCTGGGAGTTGAAGTCCGCAAATCATAAAAGGGCCAAATTTGAAGACTCCTGGTCTAGGGTCTTCTGCTTAAGCAGGGGGCTGGACTAGAAGACCTACAAGATCCCTTCTGGCTCTTTTCTGATTCGGAAATGATTCTCCGAGGGAGCGACCTTGTCTTCAGCAAGAGAAAATGGGACCTTCAAGTGACTCCAGATCTCTTTTGCTGAGGCCAGCGTTGCTGCTTGGCATGGAGGGCATGGTCCAACACTTCCTCATTAAGGCATGATTAGTAAGGGCCGTTCTGATCACCTGATGGCCGTGGGGGGGATTATAAAACACCTCCCACACTTTGAAAGCTGGAATTCCCACTTAACAGCTTGGCACCCAGCCATGGCTGATTTAAAACCTGGGACAGCAGAGTGAACCTATGATTGCTTTGCTCATGGCCGGTTTCTCCTGCCAATGAGATGGAAAACTCAGCTGGATAAAATTTCTTGAAGGGACTTAAATGCTTGACACCCCCAAAAAGGAGAGATGGGGCATGAAAGCCAGCTGGGTGACTTTGGGCCAATCACCAGGAGATAGGGAGTTCTAGTCCTGCCTAAGCCCTGAAAACTAGCTGGGTGACTTGGAGCCAATCACTAGGAGACAATGAGGTCTACTCTCACCTTAGGCAGGAAAGCCACCTGGATGATTTGGGGCCAGTCCCCCCTCTCTCAGCCCAGCCCACCTCATGGGGTTGTTGTGGAGAAAAAGAGAAGGAAGGAGTGTTAGGTTTGTTCACCACTGAGTAATTTATAAAGTAATAAAGGCAGGATTAAAAAAAACTGATAAATAAATTATACGTCTGCATGATCAACCACTGAGGAAGCAGCTTAATATTGCTATTAGGTCTTCCAGTTTTAGTCTGAGTTTCTCCCTTCTCTTAACAAAATGGGGGCGTGAACCTATAAGGCAGCGGTGTCATCATACCGGAACCGCGCCCACCCCATTGCCGGCAATGGCAAAAAAGCGCCGATACGTTGTGCAACGTCACGTGATGTCGCGAGTTTGACATGTCTGCTATAAGGGTTCATTAATTATGTCGGAGGCACCGCCCTCAGTCCAGCTCCTCCTTCACCCACAATTTCTGGAAGCAAGTCATTCTACTTGATTGATTGTTCTCATTGACAGGAAATTTTTCCTCAATTCTAGGTTGGATTCCTCCTTGCTAAGTTTCCGTGTGTTGCTTCTTGTCTTCCCTTCGGGTGCTTTGGAGAATAGGTCGGCCTCCTCTTCTCTGTGACAGCCCCTCAGATATTGGAAGACTGCTATCATGTCTCCCTTAAGACTTTATCTTCGTTAGACTGGTCATACCTAATTTCCTTAACCATTCATAGTAAGATTCAAACTCTAGAACTTGATCATCCTTGTTGGTCTTCTCTGCACTCCTTCTAGGGCAGGGGTCCTCAACCCCCGGTCTGTGGACCGGTATTGGGCCACGGCATGCCAGCAACCGGTCCACACAAAGAAGCAAGGCCCCATCCATGGGATGCAGGCAGCAAACAAAACCACTGTCATGGTTCCGACAGATGAAAATCTTCAAAGAACTTTGAGACATTGTTTACCTTAAAGAATCTTTATTTGAGTAGCATAGCATCGGCACATACATAGGCGAAGCCAAAATCTGAATTCCCCTCCCCTGAGCACATAGTATTAAAGCACAATTCCCTCCTCTAGTTAACAGTCATAAATCACATTCTCCAATTAGTTTGAAATGCAGGCTTTCCCTCCAGTTCTCCAACCTGGCCATTTCTTATCATCTCTTATTTCAAAAAACCTTGGTTCTCACCCTAGTTACAGTATTGTTATGTCTAACTAAACTCTCATGCACATTCCTCCTCCTCCTCCCCCCCCAGTATCATCTAATTCTAACTCTAATTCTAAGAATAAAACATAAGAAGGAAAATGGCTGCATCTACATATGTTGTCAAAGCAAGAACATCTGATGTTAGCAGTGTTGACAACCATGCACTTTCCAGTCTGTGGAAAAACCTTTCTCCACAGAACCGATCCCTGGCGCCCAAAAGGTTGGGGACCTCTGTTCTAGGGTCTCAACATCATTTTTATATCCTGGTGACCAGAACTGGATGTTGTATTCCAAGTGTGATCTTACCAGTAGGCTATAGAGCAGCCACTATTGCTATATAGCAGTGGTGGCGAACTTATGGCACGGGTGCAAGAGGTGGCACTCGGAGCCCTCTCTGTGGGCATATGTGTCGTTGCTCCAGCTGTGCCTCCCTCGTGACTCCCTCCTCATCATCAGCCCTTCTGGAGGAGAGTTGCCCTCGAGCGTGGCCCACGGGGAGCAGTGCAGCTAAGGACATGGCAGTCAGACAGAGTAGACAAGACTCTGCCCTCATGCCCCATCGTGCACAGTTGATGCTGTGGGGCACGGGAAGAGCGGGAAGAGGGCGTGGCCGCCATGGCACTGCTGGGCGATCTGCAGCAGGCCCTGGAGGCAGTGAGTGACCCTGCGGGCAGGCAGGGTGGGGGTGGAGCAGGGTGGGGCAAGGGGTGGAGTGGGGCGGGGCCAGTTTTTGGGCACTCAGTCTCTAAAAGGTTCGCCATCACTGCTATATGGCTCTGGACCAGGATACTTACGGGACCGTCTTCTGCCACATACTTCCCTACGACCGGTGAGAGCACACAGGGTCGGCCTCCTCCGGGTCCCGTCAGCGAAACAATGTCGTTTGGCGGGCCCTAGGGGGAGGGCCTTCTCTGTTGTGGCGCCCACCCTCTGGAACCAACTGCCCCTTGAAGTCCGCATTTCTCCCACTCTCCCGGCCTTCCGAAAGAACCTTAAAACGTATCTTTGCCGGCAGGCGTGGGGATGATTGTGGGTGGTTGTTCGAAAGTTGTACGTGTGTTGGGTGTCTATTTTTAATATTTTGATTGGACTTAGATTCTTTGATGTTTTGTATATGTTGTAAGCTGCTCCGAGTCTCCGGAGAGGAGCGGCATACAAGTCGAATAAATAAATATATAAATATATAGAGAACAAGAGGACACCCAGGGGCAGTGGTGGGATTCAAATATGTGAACAACCGGTTCTCTGTGTGGATGCCGGAAGTCCATTCTGGGCCTGGGCAACAAAAAATGAGCTACTGGTTCTGCCGAAATGATGTGAACTGGCTGAATCCCACCACTGCCCAGGGGAATGGACTTAGATATACAGGCAGTCCTTGACTTACAGCTCTTCAATTAACAACTGCTTGAAGTTACAACAGCCCTGAAAAAGGCCACGGATGACCATTTTTTACACTTAACAACCGTCGCAACATCCTCGCGGTCACGTGATCAAAATTCAGACGCTTGGCAACTGGCTCGTATTTACGATGGTCACGGTGTCCCCGGGTCACGTGATCTGCCTTTTGCGACCTTCTGACAAGGAAAATCAGAATGGGGAAGCCGGATTCTCCTGACAAGTGTGGCTAGCAAGGAAGGTTGTAAAATGGGGGCAGAATTCATTTAACAACGGTCTCGCTTAGCAATGGAAAATTTGGGTTCAATTACAGTCGTAAGCCGAGAACTGCCTATACTGACAGTGAGTGCAATTTTGGAAGATCTGCAATAGCAGGTTACAGGCTGATTGTCATCGTGGTATAAGATCTCCAGCCTGAGCAGGGGGTTGGAATAGAAGACCTCCAAGATCCCTTCCAACTCTTGTTATTCTG
>JARGCV010000287.1:485000-575000 GCA_034064705.1 Bothrops alternatus
ATCCTTACGTAGTCACAAGTGGACAAAATCCAACCCCCTTTGATTGCCCTTGAACCTAATCTAAGTCCAACCAGGTGCTGACTGTTAGTTGAGAAGACTCCTGTGCAGGGGCTTTTAACAATAAATCAACTTAATTAGACCTTAATATGTGGATCTGGTCTTTTGTGCACCTCATACCATTAATATTTAATAGTTAAGTATTAGTACCACTTTATAAAACCTTAGTAAGACCACACCTGGAATACTGCATGCAGTTTCAGTCACCACATTACCAAAAAAGATGTTGAGACTTTGGAAAAAGGGCAGAGAAGAGCAACTAGGATGATTAAAAAGGTCTGGAGACTAAAACATATGAAGAACAGTTGCAAGAAGTGGATTTGTCTAGTTTAGAGAAAAGAAGGACTAGGGAGGGACATGACAGCAGTCTTATAGTATTTGAGAGGCTGCCACAAAGGAGAGGGGGGTCAACCTATTTTCCAAAGCACCAGAAGGCAAGACAAGAAACAATGGATGGAAACTAATCGAGAAGAGAAGCAACCTAGAATTAAGGAGAAACTTCCTAACACTGAGGACAATTAACCAGTGGAACTGCTTGCCTTCAGAAGTTATGGATGATTCATCACTGGAGGTTTTTAAAAAGCGACTGGACAGTCACTTGTCTGAAGTGTTGAGCAGGGGGCTGGACTAGAGGACCTCCAATGTTCCTTCCAGCTCTATTCAGGTTGACCATCCCTCCCTCCCTCCCTCCCTCCCTCCATCCATCCAATCTCTCTCTCCATCCATCCATCCATCCATCCACTATATCTATTGACCTGTAGAAGAAGGGATGGCAGAATCTGGGGGCAGAGTTAAAAGAGAGATTAGCCTAGAATCCCTTTGTAGCCACAAGCCACAAGCCCAACCTCCCTTGAATTCCATAGACACTGATCTAACACCAAGCAAGTGTTAATCATTAGTTGAGAAGATTCCTATACATAGGCTTTTAGCAATAAATCAGTTTAATTGGACCTTCATGTGTGGACCTGGTCTTTCATGCTTGACAGGATCCTGACTCTGTGGAACATTCTACCACTAGAGGTGAGATCCATCCTCACTCTCTTGGCTTTCTAGAAGGATATCAAAACTTGGTTTTTCTGCTTGGCTTGGGGTCCCAAGGGAGGCGCTCACCGCTGGAGGTGGTTGATGGGGTAAGAAGACATCATCTCTGTACCATTTGTCTTCTTTGTTCTGGTTTCTTGCATAGTTATTAAGATTTTAATTGTTTTTCTATTTATCGTTTTGCTGTTTGCAAGCTGCCCAACACTGTCTTATCAGTGAGATGACTGACACATTAATAATAAAAGAAAAAACAAAGCAATGCAATATGATACGATACAATACAATACAATACAATAATAAAATAATAAAATCTTTGAAAACTTCTAATAAACTGCCCTGTGTTTGGACGAGGGCAAAGATCACATCTCTAGGTATAAAAAGGAGTGAAAGGACCATCACCAGAATTACAGACCAAGAATCAATAATTTAAAAATTCTGCAGCTTAAATGAAGCTTAAATTTGTTAAGAAGGCCCATCAGCCGAGCTTAATCTCCTCTTATAATAATAGTAGTTCATTAAGTCTTCACCTGTTTGATCTGGGGAATTCCCCTCTTTGGTGTTCAAATTATTGGTCCTCATCATCATAGACAGACATCAACGGGGCTGCCAGATAAATTAGCCCTGTGCCCCTCATTCTTCAATAGGCTTATTAATTATTTGGTTAAAAATGTAGAGGAAAGCTTATTAAATTGGGTGGGCCAGCTAGTGCTCTGGAGCAGTGCTTCTCTTTTTTTGTTATAATTTTATTAAGCTTCTTACAGTATCAAATACAAATGAAAACAGTGGGAAAGGAGGAAAGAGAAACATGTAGGATGAAAAGCAAAAAAAAAAAAGCATTAACTTCCGAGTTTTTTTTTCAGCCATGGTAAAAGGAGCATCATAACATTACAGCCTCAATTTTTTACTTTGCATGCTCAGTGTACACTAGCCATTGTTATAACACAAATAAAAGTGCCAATCAGTCAGTCCCAAAGTCAAAGTTTCATTTTTTTTTCTATCTCAAGCACAAAATCCAGAAACTGCAGCAGTGTTTGTCAACTTCCAGAATTCCACCCATCTTCAAGGTGCCATGGTTGATAAACAGGTCCCTAAAAGTCAAAATCATCTTGGAAGAGTGAAGACTTGGGTGGAAAATAAGAGAATGAAAA
This sequence comes from Bothrops alternatus, assembly GCA_034064705.1. Classification (NCBI taxonomy): domain Eukaryota; kingdom Metazoa; phylum Chordata; class Lepidosauria; order Squamata; family Viperidae; genus Bothrops; species Bothrops alternatus. The sequence goes on from JARGCV010000287.1 coordinate 487,247, forward strand.
TTTGACTGAAAGACAAATGTCTGCCCTGAGCAGAGAAAAAATCAAAGGCACAGGATGATGGGATACCTACCCGATCTGATAAACTCGCAAGATTCATTTTTCTCACCATGTAGATTGTGTTGTTTTTCTGGGCCTCATATACGTGTGTATGTGGCTATATGCATAGTTTATTTTATTTATTTTTTGGTCATGTTTATGCAGTGTATATTGAAGGTGGTTACCGTTTGAGAGCTGAATGCAACAAAATCTCATTTTAATGTATGCTGACTAGTGGACATTTAAAGTAACAAGCCTATTCTATTCTATTCTATTCTATTCTATTCTATTCTATTCTATTCTATCCTATCCTATCCTATCCTATCCTATCCTATCCTATCCTATCCTATCCTATCCTATCCTATTCTATTCTATTCTATTCTATTCTATTCTATTCTATTCTATTCCATTCCATTTTCTATTCTATTCTATTCTGTTCTGTTCTGTTCCATTCCATTTAATTCCATTCCCTATTTTCTATTCTATTGTTCTGTTCTGTTCTGTTCTACTCTACTCTACTCTACTCTACTCTACTCTACTCTACTCTACTCTACTCTACTCTACTCTACTCTACTCTACTCTACTCTACTCTACTCTACTCTACTCTACTCTACTCTACTCTACTCCATTCCATTTTATTCCATTCCATATTTTCTATTCTATTCTATTCTATTCTGTTCTGTTCTGTTCTGTTCTGTTCTGTTCTGTTCTGTTCTGTTCTGTTCTGTTCTGTTCTGTTCTGTTCTGTTCTGCTCTACTCTACTCTACTCTACTCTACTCTACTCTACTCTACTCTACTCTACTCCATTCCATTTTATTCCATTCCATATATTCTATTCTATTCTATTCTATTCTATTCTATTCTATTCTATTCTATTCTATTCTATTCTATTCTATTCTATTCTATTCTATTCTATTCTATTCTATTCTATTCTATTCTATTCTATTGAAAATAGAACACCTACAATCCTGGCGCACAAAACCCCAGAAAACACATTTTTTTCTGAACCATCTAATACTCCCTAAGGGAGTCCTTTTCATGCATTCCTATTTGTGTTATTGTTTTTATACCGTTTAAACCCTCTTGGGGAGTTTTAACCATAGCAACCAGGAAGCAATCCATTTAAAACAATAATAACTGAAAAACTCAGTATGTGTTTATTTGCTTCATGTCTTTTTCTTCTTCAATCTCTCTCTCTCTCTCTCTCTCTCTCTCTCTCTCTCTCTCTCCTCTCTCTCTCTCTCCTCTCTCTCTCTCTCTCTCCTCTCTCTCTCTCTCTCTCTCTCTCTCTCTCTCTCTCTGTGTGTGTGTGTGTGTGTGTGTGTGTGTGTGTTTATTCTTCTGGTGTCCAAAGGGTTCCCACAACCCCCTTTTCCTTGGTGCTCTCTGGGTTTGGTGGTTTTCTTGCAGGCATTTCATGACCTAGCTAGGGAACATTATCAGTGTTAGAAGGGGTTTATGTGGAGGAGGAGGAGGAGGACTGTAGAGTCTTTGGTGCTCTCTGAGCTCCTTTGTTTCCCTGCAGACTTTTCATGACCCAACTAGGGAATGTCATCACTGGTAGAAGGGAGTGGAGTTTGGGAGGAGGAGGAGGTGGAGGAGGAGGATATGGTGGAAATAAAGCATGTTAGGAGAGCCAACTTTATGTAGAGATTAAGGCATTGGGCTAGAAATGTGGAGACAGTGAGTTGTTCCCTTCTGAGGCATGAAGCCAGCTGGGTGACCTTGAGCAGTCCTTCTTTCCCAACCCTAGCAAGGCAGTAATGGCCAAATGGCAACACTTTGAAATCTTGCCAAGAAAACTGCAGGGACTATTCCAGGCAATTCCAGGAATAAAACAAGTAAGAAAAGTAAAAAGAAAGTTTCTGTTGGTTGACGAAAGAGAGGTACCTTCCCCACTCCTCCTCCTCCTCCTCCTCCTCCTCCTCTCTGCAAATCCCACTCCTTCCAACACTGATGATGTTACCTACTTGGGTCATCAAACATCTGCAAGAAAACCACCAAGCTCAGTGACCATCAAAAACAGCCTTCTTCTTCTTCTTCTTCTTCTTCTTCTTCTTCTTCTTCTTCTTCTTCTTCTTCTTCTTCTTCTTCTTCTTCTTCTTCTTCTTCTTCTTCTTCTTCTTCTTCTTCTTCTTCTCTTCTTCTTCTTCTTCTTCTTCTTCTTCTTCTCTTCTTCTTCCTCTTCTTCTTCCTCTTCTTCTTCTTCTTCCTCCTCCTCCTCCTCCTCCTCCTCCTCCTCCTCTCCACACACTTCATTCCCTTCTAGCATTGATGATGTTACCTAGTTTGGGTCATGAAACATCTGCAAGAAAAACAACCAAAATCAGAGAGCACCAAGGACCCATCATTTCAAACCCCCAAGCTACAAATATTCTCCTTTATTAGTGGAATAAATCCTTGGTAGCTCCTGAAAGAGGGAGAAAAGAGGTGAGAAGTTGAAAGAACAAAAGCTATTGTGCGCACCGAGGCAGGGAGGTGTCAGGAGCCCACTGGAGAGTGAATCTGCAAACTTGATTTAATTTAGCTTTCCTTTTGTTTTTCTTATCTTGGGTCTTTCATTCATTTGGCTGCCTATTTCTCATCCTCTCCTGCCTTCTGCATACAGTTGCTTACCCCCAAAAGGTAGAAGCTTCATCAGCAATGCAATAAATGCCTGTTTTAATATCCCAGGTAGAGGGACCCCGAATAGTTGATGCTCTTCGGAACATTATGCACTCTGTTCTTTCTTTTTTTTAAAACCTGCTTTTTAGAAAGGAAGACAGATTGTTTAATTTCAGCCTATTATCTGCCTGTAATTGCTGGAAGGATTTTATTTTGTCGGGAAGGCTGGAAGCCAATCAATTCCCACCCACCCACCCTTGGTCCTGTCCTCTTGAGGGCGATGGTGGGTGGGGGAGCAAAAGTCCTTTCTTTATTTTATGGAAAAGATTAATTTTTCAGGCCACACTTGGCGTGACGCCGGTTTGTCAAAATCTCATTTCGTGGCGAGACTCAGCCCGGCAATCTGGAAATGGGGGGGGGGCGTGAAAACATTGGAAGGGAAGGCTGGGAGGGGGTGGGAAGAGATGGGGGGTGGTTGATAATGGAATAAAATGCATGCCACTGTGGGAAGTCAGCCCCCCAGAGAAGGAAATATTAAAAGGGCAGAATATATTTCCCAAAAGGATTTTAAAAGCAGAAACCAACCCTGCTCCCAAGTCTCTCTGTCCCAAGCAGAAACCAGTTCTATACAAATACAGATGTAAAGGTTGCAACTGGAACATTAAGAAGACAAAGACCCAAAATCTGCATACCTCACCCAACTCTAAGAGTCGTTAGCCCCAGCCCCAGGGAAGCAGGATATGACCTTTGGGACATGATAGGATTAACCCACAGATGCCAAAGGGCAAACCCAGACTCAGCTCAGAATACATGACATAGGAAATAGCCTCAAACAGGAACAGGAATCAGCTCCAAATAAAAGGCTCTAGAGGGTATAAAAACCCACTCCCTACATGTGTCCACTCTCTTTTCTGCCATCCATCTTTCTGTCTGGTTCTCCTTTTCAATAAACTACAACCTTCTTCCTAAAGCAGTTGCCATGTTTATTCCCAGCTTGGATGAACCACAATGAAGACTTTTCTTCCAACCCCACCCTCCAAGGAAAGCTCAACCCCAGATGATTGGTGGTCATGGGGAAACAAAGAGATGGGGACAGCAAAGCAAATGAAGATATTGTAGCTACCGACTTACAACAGCTCAGAAAGGGTCCCCAGGACAGATGTGCCCTGGAAAGGGGGAGGGTCTTGATAGCATGGCGATGGCTGCCATCTTGACTTTTTTGACCCTTAGAGCAGACATCCCTGCTCTCAGAAACCCCCAGAGGTGATGTTTGTCATGCAATACATATTCAAATGGGAATAGGGATAGATGGTCTAAGGTAATTCTACCTGGGATGGGGGATTTGGGGTACTTTGGTAAGATGCTTTGTGCCTGAAAAAGTTCAGGCAAAGGAAGCTGAGAACGGCCCTGAAAAAACCTGAGTATTTCAACAGGTTTTGTGTTGTTTCCTTAGCTACGTGCTTTTATTGTTTATACCAGGGTTTCTCAACCTTGACTACTTTAAGACAGTGGTGGCGAACCTATGGCACGCGTGCCAGAGGTGGCACTCGGAGCCCTCTCTGTGGGCACACGTGCCGTTGCCCCAGCCTCGCCTCCCCTGCGACCCCCTCCTCACCAGCAGCTCCCCCTTGAAGAGAGTCACCCCCGAGCGTGGCCCACACGGAGCAGTGCAGTCAAGGACATGGCAGCCAGGCAGCGTAGACAAGACTCTGCCCTCACGCCCTATCACAGTTGATGCTGTGGGGCGCGGGCAGAGGAGGTGGCCACCATGGCGCTGCTGGGCTGCCTGGGTGATCTGCGGTGGGCCCTGGAGGTGGTGAGTGGCCCTGCAGGCAGGCGGAGTGCGGGACGGGGTGGGGGCGGGGCAGGGGCAGGGGCGGGGCAGGGGTGGGGCCAGTTTTGGGGCACTCGGTCTCTAAAAGGTTCACCATCACTGCTTTAAGATATTGTGTGTGGACTTCATGCTGGCTGGGGAATTCTGGAATCGAACTCCACACATCTAAGTTATGCTGGCTAGGAAATTGTGAGAGTTGAAGTTCACCCATCTTAAAGTTGCCAAGGTTAAGAAACACTGAATAACAGAATAATAGAGTTGGAATGGACTCTGCTGCCTCTATAAAGAAGGGAAAAGAAGGAAAGAGAGAGAGGAGAGGAGAGGAGAGGAGAGAAAGAAAGAAAGAAAGAAAGAAAGAAAGAAAGAAAGAAAGAAAGAAAGAAAGAAAGAAAGAAAGAAAGAAAGAAAGAAAGAAAGAAAGAAAGAAAGAAAGAAAGAAAGAAAGGTTGCTTTACCTGGTTCCATTCATTTGGTCTTCTTTATATTTAATTTTAGCTTCAATTTTCGCTCTGCTCCTTATCTATACGTTCAGCTATCAATAGTGTCATCAGTGTAACATAAGTTATTGATTTTTTTCCCTCCAATTTTAAAACTGTCCTTATCTTCATTCAATCCAGCCTCCCTCCAAATATATTCCATGTATTGGCTGCATAAATAACCAGAGAACATGCCGGTTTATTGCAGTCCTTCACCAACCTGGAACCAATTTATTTCACCTCGTTGTGTCCCTATTGTGGTTTCCTGACTTGTATATTTCATTTCTCGTGAGGAGATGTTGTGATGGTTTCTAGTCCCACCTTAGGCACAAAAGCTGGCTGGGTGATTTTGGCCCAATCACTAGGAGACAGGGAGTTCTAGTCCCGCCTTAGGCATGAAAACCAGCTGGGTAACTTTGGGCCGTTCACTAGGAGACTGTGAGTTCTAGTCCCGCCTTAGGCATGAAAACTGGCTGGGTAACTTTGGGCCAATCACCAGGAGATGGTGAGTTCTAGTCCCACCTTAGGCATGAAAGCCAACTGGGAGACTTTGGGTCAGTCCCTCTGTCTCTTTCAGCCCAACCCACCTCACAGGGTGATTGTGGGGAAAACATATCTGTCGGATATGTTTGCCACCTTGAGATATTTGTATACATAATAAAGACGGGATACAAGTGAACGAATGAACAAAGGAATGAATGAACGAATGAATGAATGAACAAATGAATGAATACAAATCCAATCGACAAGGAAGGAAATTGCCCATGTACCAGCCCTTTTGCAGTTTTGAAAGCTTCCTCTGGCTGTGTGAACCAGGGACACAGCCATCTCCAGCAGATGCCAGCCTTCAAAAGGAGGAAGACGCATGACCCCTCACACCTGCTTCTCGTAGACAGATGCCACCAATCAGCTCCTGCAGTCTCGATGGGTCCCCAGCACGGCAAAGCGTCCAGCAAGAATACCCATCAGAGACCTCGGCCGTCTCAGCAGCAGCCAGAAACTGGCCAATTCCATATCGGTGCTGTTAACAGCTTTGTGTAGATAACCCACACTTGACAGATCTGCAGGGGTCTCGTAGCCTGTCACTGGCTCCTTATTCAGCAGAACCGTTCTCTGAAAACGGTGTAATCTGATTGCACTTCCAAAGAAAAAACTCCCCTCGGATTCTCCAAGCTCTTGGTCTGATCTTCACAGTTGCTTCCCTGATGGACTCCATCTTCACATTTTGTATTCCACCATCAACCTCTTCCGTTTCTCCACAGTTCGGCTCTGGGGATCATGGGGTTTTTACCTGTCAGGGGTTTTAACCCCTTCACAGGTAAAGCCCAGGTGGCTCTTTGGAAACACCTCCAGGTGATCCTGGATGATACATGATACCAGTATCTGAGGGGCTGCCACAAAGAAGAGGGGGGTCAATCTATTCTCCATTGGAGGTTTTTAAGAAGAGATTGGACAGCTCTTTGTCTGAAATGGTGTAGGGCAGGGGTAGGCAACCGTGGCTCTTTTATGACTCGTGGACTAGGCCTACCAGTTTCTGATAATCTACTCCTGTCAGGCTTAATAGACTAGGCCAGGGGTAGGCAACCTTGGCTCTTTTATGACTCGTGGACTTCAACTCCCAGAATTCCTGAGCCAGCCACGCTGAGGGGAAAGGGAGAGGTTTCCAAGCTGAGCCAGGCTGGCTCAGGAATTCTGGGAATTGAAGTCCACGAGTCATAAAAGAGCCAAGGTGGCCTACCCCTGGTATAGGGTCTCCTGCCTGAGCAGGGGGTTAGACTAGAAGACCTCCAAGGTCCCTTCCAGCTCTATTCTGAATTAGTAATAAGGCATCCATTGATTCACGAGGTACCTGGAGAATGAATAACATGTAAATTTCCCCTTTAAAATGATGTTAGAAGAAAAGCCCTTGTGATTAATAAGTTAATAGTTCCAGGAGTGATTTATAGCAAGAAATGGCAAAGTTTATTTTTTTAAAAAATCTACAATATGGCAGTAGTCCACGGTTTAGATTAATTTAGCTAAACAATTGATTGTAAATTATTGATTAGTTATTGGAGTAACAGTTGTATGAAAAACAATGTAGGGTGGCTGTTAGTGGCTGTACCATCAGTTAATTTATGTCTAAGGGTGTTTAAAAATGAGTGTTTAATTTGTTATTATTTCCACCTACACTCCCTGGGGCTAACAAGTGGCTATTGGTAAGGCTACTAACTTAAAATCCGATTTAGTTTACGAAAGTATAAACTGATACACATTGGGGCAAATACCTTATATTCATATACACTTTTGTAATGTGTACCACTACCCACACTACAGGTAGTCCTTGACTTACAATCTTTCGTTCAGTGACCGTTTGAAGTTACAATGGCACTTAAAAAACAACTTATGACTGTTTTTCACACTTACGACCTTTGTAGCATCCCCACGGTCATGGGATCAAAGTTAAGTTGCTTGGAAACTCATATTTATGACCGTTGCCGTGTCCCGGGGTCATGTGATCCCCTTTTGCGAAATTCTGACCAGCAAAGACAATGGGGGAAAGGCAGATTCGCTTAACGACCGTGCTACTAATTTAACAACTGCAGTGATTCATTTAACAACTGTAGCAAGAAAGGTCATAACTTACTTATCTCGCTTAGCAACACCAATTTTGTGCTCGACTGTGGTCACAAGCTGAGGACTACCTGTATGCAGAAAAGTGCCTTTCATTGTTAAAAAACTAGTTGCGTAGCACACACACACACACACTAGCGAAACGTGTATGACAATTCGTGCATGAGTGCAAAAAATGTGTGCTTTTCTTTTAAACTCTGGAAACCGGGTTGAACAAAAAGCTCATAATAGTAAAAGGCAAACTCATGATGAATACAAAATTGTTGGATTGTCATTCTTGCTCTGAATGTGTGCAAATTTGGGGATGAATAAGCTGATCTCATACTTTTTGAAGAATATGAAAATTATTCCGCAAGCAGGAGAAGAGATCAGGGGAGGAAGCTTGGTGCCAAGATTGAGTCTTACCTCATATCATTAAAAAATAAATTACAGAAGCCCTGGAACATAAAGTACAAATCAATCTTATTTTTTAACACCAGAAATAACCTAATGAATTCCAAGATTGATTCAGAATATGGCTTTCTTGGTAAGGACCCAGTGGGAATTGATTGCAAAATTGATGCCTTAGAGCTGATAAGATGAATTTAGAATAAATCTTACTGTTAACTATCCCCCTTTATACTCATAAAATAATAAGACTGATTCCAATCAAAACTTTGACTTGAAAGAAAAAAGAAAAGAAAAAAAGATAATAGCAACAGGGCTGAACTTGGGAGCCTATTTTAACTCACGTTATCTGGCCCTGGACAGAAAAAAAATATGCAAATATTTGCGAGTGATGAATACAATAATTTTAAATCTGATGATCACGACAGAAAGAAAGGGTTGTGTGGTTCCTTCTTTGATTATGCTTCAAGAATGGTGGCAATCAGGAATTCGATTTGTAGCCCAGTCTTACCCAAATCAGTACCTTCCAATCATGTTTGACTACAACACCCAGAATGCCCCACTCAGCCTTTGCCATGCTTCAGAAAGAAGCAGGATGGAAACCAATCAAGGAGAGAAGTAACCTAGGAGAAATTTCCTGACAGTTAGAACAATTAACCAGTGGAATAACCTGCCTCCAGAAGCTGTGAATGCTCCAACACTGAAAATTTTTAAGAAGAGATTGGACAACCATTTGTCTGAAATGGTATAGAGTCTCCTGCTTGAGCAGTGGGTTGGACTAGATGACCTCCAAGGTCCCTTCCAATTCTGTTATTCTGCTACTCTGTTAAAATTTAGGGAGCCATCATCAAACTATATATGGTGAATATATCATTAGGGAAGCTTGCACTAGTGGTCTCATTCATTCATTCATTCATTCTGTGGCAATTCAACAAACTTGTGGAAATTGGAAATTGAGTATGGAATTGGGCAGCCTTAACCAATTCTGAAATAAATAAATGAGTTTGTATGCATGTTTTTGAGTGAGTGTGTGTGTGTGTGTATGTGTGTGTTTGTGTTGAATGGTGCTAGGTCTTCCTCAGCAGCTAAATCAGGGGTGTCAAACTCGCAATGTCACGTGACGTGTTGCGACATATCGTGGATTTTTTTGCCATTGCCAGCAATGGGATGGGCACAGTTTCACTATGATGCAGTTTGACACTCCTGATCTAAACCAGTCTTTCTCAAACTTGTCCACTTTAAGACATGTGGACATCAGTTTTAAAGCATGTGTACATCAACACCCAGATTTCTCCAGCCAGCATTTTAATCCCTGTTTATCTGGGCGTTCATTGGTGGCAAGGAGGTATTGCAGTCTCTCACTCCCATCTAGTACTTAGTTGGGTCATGAAACAGCTGCAAGAAAATAACCAGGGATCCTGAAGTCCTCCTCCTCCTCCTCCTCCTCTCCATAAACCCTACTCCCTTCTATCTCTAATGTTGTTACCTAGTTGGGTCATGAAACACCTGGAACAAAACCACCAAGCTCAGAGTGCACCAAGGACCCCACAATTCTCCTCCTCCTCCTCCTCCTCTCCATAAACCACATTCCCTTCTACCTCTAATGTTGTTACCTAGTTGGGTCATGAAACACCTGGAACAAACCACCAAGCTCAGAGAGCACCAAGGACCTCATAATCCTCCTTCCCCCCCCTCCTCCTCTCCATAAACCCCAATCCTTCATCTTCCTGCACTGATGACGTTACCTATTTGGGTCATGAAACGTCTGCAAGAAAACCACCAACCTCAGAGCGCACCAAGGACCCCACAATTCTCCTCCTCCTCCTCTCCATAAACCCCACTCCCTTCTACCTCTAATGTTGTTACCTAGTTGGGTTATGAAACACCTGGAACAAAACCAACAAGCTCAGAGAGCACCAAGGACCCCACAATCCTCCTTCCCCCCCTCCTCTCCATAAACCCCAATCCCTTCATTTCCCTGCACTGATGACGTTACCTATTTGGATCATGAAACGTCTGCAAGAAAACCATCAAGCTCAGAGAGACCTCACAGTTCAAGCATGAGCTACCAATGTGCTCTTCTAGAGTGACCTTCATAGGTTGTGCTCTACAGGGAGAAGACAGGGGAGTCTCCAACGTCCAAGGAATGGGAATAGCACAAGAGTCAAAAATCAGCACTGGCCCACATCCAAGCCTTTCGTTCTACTTATCATTAAGAAGAAAAATCCAAAGAGATGCCACAGTGCTTCTACCTCCAGGCTTCTTCTGAGAAGAGAGGAAACCAGGGCCAACCTCGTTAATTCATTTACTTTTAATCTGGTCTTTGTACCTTTGGAACAAGGAAGCCAGACAAATATAATGAGCATAGATTTCATGTAAGATTTTTTTTTTATCAAAACTAAAACAGATGAAAAAGAACTGTGCCTCTTCTGCAGTGACGATTGGCTGGGCTTGCATGTGGCTATTTAATGAAGCTGAATTAAATGCAATCAAAGGGTCTCAAGTTATGTTCATTGAAGTTCTAAAAAGGAAATTGCATATCCAAATGTGCATACATGATGAGAATCATTGGACCAGATTGATACAATATACTTAGCCCGCTCAGTTAAGGATCTCACAGCAGCAAATGTGCAACAGGCTAAATTTAGCATGAACGTTAAACCAGGTTAGTTGTTTTGCGGTTTAGTATATTGCATGTATTCTAGGCTGATCCCTTTTTTCACTCCATCCCCAGGTTTTACCACTCTTTCTCCTATAGATGGTTAGATATGATGGATGGGAATGGGTGGTTGGTTTCAGGTGCGAAAGATCAGATCCACACGCCAAGGTCCATTTAAACAGATTTATTGCAAAAAGCCTACGGACAGGAATCTTCTCAACTAATGATCAGCACTTGCTTGGAATGAGATAAGGGTCAATGGCAATGAAAGGGGATTGGACTTAGTACGCTTGTGGCTACATAGGGATTCTAGGCTAATCCCTCTTTCCACTCCACCTCCACCTCTCCTTCCCCTACACCACGGGTCGACAACCCACAGCTCCGGAGCTGCATGCGGCTCTTCGAGCCTTCTCCTGCGGCTCCCAGCCTCCTCTGCCATTTGCAGAGAGAGAGACAGAGAGAGGCACTTGCGCTTCCCTTCTCCGTCTCTCTCTCTCTCTCTCTCTCTCTCTCTCTCTCTCTCTCTCTCTCTCTCTCTCTCTCTCTCTCTCTCTCTCTCTCTCTCTCTCTCTCTCTCTCTCTGTGTGTGTGTGTGTGTGTGTGTGTGTGTGTGTGTGTGTGTGTGTAAAAAAGAGAGTGGCCTTACGCTGTTCTGTGACGAGCTGACAAGCTTATTGGGTGGGGCTCCTCCCTTTGCTGCATCTCTGCAGGAAGCAGAAAGGGCAGGAGAGAGCCAGCCCAATAATGTGTGTCAGCTTGTTGGAGAAGAGCCTGAAGCCAGCTTGCCAGGTAAGCAGAAGATCAGAGAGAGGGAGAGAGAGAGAGAGAGAGAGAGAGAGAGAGAGAGAGAGAGATGGAGAGGAAAGAGAAAGAGAGAGGGAGAGGAAAGAGAGAGAGAGAAAGAGAGAGGGAGAGGAAAGAGAAAGAGAGGGAGAGGAAAGAGAGAAAGAGAGAGAGAGAGAGAGGAAAGAGAGAGAGAGAAAGAGAGATGGAGAGGAAAGAGAAAGAGAGAGGGAGAGGAAAGAGAGAGAAAGAGAGAGAGAGAGAGAGAACTCATGCACGGCAGCCTCTATTTCTTTTTAATTAAACTTTTCAATGAAACTCCCCACCTCTTGTGTGCGCGCATGCGCAAGTTTTGCGGCTCCCAGTGTTTTCTTTTCTTTGGGAAATGGGTCCAAGTGGCTCTTTGAGTGTTTAAGGTTGTAGACCACTGCCCTACACATTTGATGAATTCCATCATACAACAAGTCAAATGGCTCTTCTCACCAGAAAGGTAACAAATATGAGTGGCCACCTTCCAAAGGAGAAATAATTCTTTTTCTACACAGAGTAGAGCCTCCACAAAGGATGCAACTTCCATACTACGTCTAGGACTCACTTTGGATTGAGGCCATATGGATCGTGGTATCAAATGGACACCTAGTGAATCAAGCCTGTCTATTTTACTTTCTCTCCGAGTCTCATTTTTTTTTATAAATCTCCCTGTTTTTCTCAGTTTTCCTTTTTTTACAAAATTAAACCGAAGCCAAGTGTGAGGGTGTTTCTTTAAAGTTAAACGTGTATGTAATTTAGTGCGTGTTTCTTTGATTCCCTGGTTTTGCCTGTGAGACACTTTTTTTGCAAAGACTTTGTCCTAACGTAATAAATTTTGAAGCTTTATTTTCATGAACGTAGATCTTTTTATACCCTTTCCCGCAGCATATATTCTTATTTAAATTGCAATACTTGGACCACCGCCAGCTTTCAAGTGATAACTCTGTTTCAGCCCATCGACTGGTACAAAAATTCAAAATTAGATAGTTTGCATTTGGAGGCAAACTAAACACATTTCTCTCCCATCTTTAACAATAACAGATGAGTTTTAAATAGCAGGAAGGGCAAACTCCTACATAACAGCATTTTTTTCTGGTGGGGAATTCTACAAGCTTTAAACTGGAGAATTTAAAGAAAATTAAATCCTGGTGTTTAGGCAAAACCAGTAACTTGCCAGGGTTTGTTCACGCAACGCATGTAACCTAGTTATTAAATTAATCCATCTTCTGCGTTCAGACAACAAATAGGATTATAGACTAAGCAAAGGAGCTAGCGTCATACAATAAGCAACCAAATCCGAATGGCTCATGAGAGTGCAGCTGCTAAGTCTTTGATTTGGTTAAGTCAAGGGGTTGGACTAGAAGACCTCCAAGGTCCCTTCCAGCTCTATTAGTCTGTTATTTTTAAGTGTTACCAAAAGAAGAGTCACAGAATCATAGGACCGTCGTGCTGGAAGCAGTGGTGGGATTCAGCCGGTTTGCACCACTTCGGCAGAACCGGTAGCTAATTTTTTGTTGCCCAGGCCCAGAATGGACTTCTGGAAGCGGCATCCACATAGAGAACCATTGGTTGTTCACCTATTTGAATCCCACCACTGGCTGGAAGGACCTTGGAGGTCTTCTAGTCTCCCCCCCCCCAGCCCAAGACAGGAGAACTTATACCAGTCTGGACAAATGGCTGTCCAATGTTTTCTTGAAAACCTCCAGTGGTGAAGGGACCCACCATTTCATCTTTGGAAGACCTTCCAAAGTCCCTTCCCACTCTATTATTCTGGAGGTTTTGTTGTTATTTAGTCCTTTGCGTTGTCAGCCGATTTTTGCTTTGCACAACCCGCAGAGAAGAACAGAACCAGAACCAGAATACAGCTGGAAGGGATCTTGGAGGTCTTCTAGTCCAGCCTCCTGTCCAGTCTTTTCTTAAAGGCCTCCAAGGATGAACACCCACAATGTCTGAAGGCAAAGATGCTCCACTGGTTAATTGTCCTCGCTGTTAGGAAGTTCCTCCTTAGTTCTCTCTTTGTGGCAATCTCTCAAATGCTGGAATTTCATTTCATTTCATTTCATTTATTGGATTTCTATGCCGCCCTATTCCAGGAACTCAGGGCGGCTCACAGCATGAATAGAAATCTAACATTAAAATACATATATATATAAAAAAAGAACCCCTGAATTAAAAAAAAACAATCATCCAACAAACATGAACACGAACATACACTGGCTAGGGGCAAGATGTTAACTGCCCCAGGCCTGTCGGCAAAGATGTGTCTTGAGCAGTTTACGAAAGGCGGAGAGGGTGGGGGCAATACGGATCTCCAGGGGGAGTTGATTCCAGAGGGCCGGGGCCGCAACAGAGAAGGCTCTTCCCCTAGGCCCCGCCAGGCGACACTGTCTGGCTGACGGGACCTGGAGAAGGCGGACTCTGTGGGCCCTAACCGGTCGCTGGGTTTCATGGGGCAGCAGACTGCTACACACTGACTACACACTGACCTCGGTAACCAAGCCAACAACCTTCTCATAAAGGAGAAATTCTCAGTCCCTTCCCTCTTGCATTTATTTCCCATCTCTGAAGTCAGCTGGTTTTCTTGGGACAAGCACCCGATCTCCCTGCGCCATTCAAAAGACCAAATCAGCAGAGTGAAATGGAGCAGGCGAGTCGCTCCTCGTTCATTTGCATATAAATCTGCAAAGTCTCTCGTAGCTCCTGCATTCTTCCTTTCCTTTATTATTGCTTTTTTTTTCTCCCCTTCATTTTCCTTTCAGCCTCCTATGCAATTTAATATTAAGGATGACCTTATTGGCCAGCGGTAAAGCCTGGCCTGGTTGCACCCAATTTAATTTTGTGTTTGTAGAAATACAAATTGGAAAGGAACCTTGAGGTCATCCATCCAGCACTTGTTGCAAGAACACACATAAAAGCATCTTTCTCCACCCACCCCGAATGTCACTTGCTTATCATTCAGTTTCTAAAATGGAGAATAATTTAGCAGGGCGTTTTGTAGATTTTGCAGTGGCGCTGTTGTTTTATTTTCCCTCCAACTCCTGGAAAGATGATGATATGTCCCAAGTAATAAAAAAAAGAAGGGATCGTCCCATTTTTTCTGCTTTTGAAGACATTTCTGATCAGATACCACCTGATAGAAGAGATGCAGCCCAGATCTAAGAAGAAATGTTCTGACAGTGAGAACAGCTAATTAGTGGAACGGCTTTTCTCCAGAAATTGTGCGCATTCCATCACGGGAGGTTTTTAAGAAGAGACCAGACAGCCATTTGTCTGAAATTAGCCTGGAATTAAGGAGAAACTTCGTGACAGTGAGAACAATTAACCAGAAAAGACTGGACAGCCACTTGTCTGAAATTATACAGGGTTTCCTTCTTCAGCAGGGGTTGGACTAGAAGACCTCCAAGGTCCCTTCCAATTCTGTTTATTTTGTTATTCGATTAATTAATCAGTAGAACGGCTTTCCTCTAGAAGTTGTGGGTGCTCCATCACTGGAAGTTTTTAGGAAGAGACTGGACAACCATTTGTCTGAAATGGTATAGGGTCTCCTGCTGGAGCAAGGGGTTGGACTAGAAGACCTCCACGGTCCCTTCCAACTCTGTTATTCTGTCTGACACTCCTCCAGGAAAGCTCTTAATTTAGGAGAATTTAAAAGATTTAGAAATTAGAAGAACATTGTACTGTTGGAAAAGCAAAGAATACCCCAAATCCTGGGGGGAAATGTAGCCCTGTAGCCTGTAACCCCTTTGCATAATTATTCTATCACTAATGGCAGCCCAAAGGAACATCAAGTGGGCAGCAAGCTGTTAGCCAATCTCTGGAGGAGGCTTAAATGCTGGGAATGATGGAAGAAGAGGACAACAATGAAGACGGGTCTACTGTTGGAAGACCTGAAGGGCCAGGTTGGGGATAGATCTTCTGAAAACAAACCTATCTATGTTGTTGCTAAGAGTCAACCATGACGTGATGACCCTATAGCCAGTCAATCAACATGAGAAGTTGGAGAAGTTGATCATGCTGGAAAAGGTGGAAGGAAAGAGAAGAAGAGGAGGAACAGCAGACATGTGAATAGGTCTTGGATGGGGTCAGACTAGAGAGCCTCCAAGTTCCCTTCCAGCTTTATGATTCTATGACTCAGTTGTAGTAGTGATAAGTCTGCTATTGGAAGACTTGAAGGAACAGCTGGGGACAGGTCATCCTGGAAAAATAATCTATGTTGTTGTTGAGAGTCAACAATGACTTGATGGCACATGGTCAATCAATCAACATGAAGGCCCAGCGTCCTGGAGTAATGCCAATAAAGGAGACTATTTGTAGTTCAGGGTTGAAATGAGGGGTCCTTGGTGCTCTCTGAACTTGGTGGGTTTTTTGCAGATGTTTCATTACCCAACTAGAGAACATTATCAGTGGTAGTTCTCTAGATGAATCCAGTATAGATGATTAGCACTGATGATGCTACCTAGTTTGGGTAATGAAACATCTGCAAGAAAACAACCAAACTCAGAAGTCAGTAATACTGGGAAAGATAGAAGAAAAGAGAAGAAGAGGAGGACTAACCGAAGGTGGATGGGTCTTGGGCAGGGGGCTCGTCTAGAAGACTACCATGGTCCCTTCTAGCCCTAGGATTCTATGACTCAGTTGTAGTGGTGATGGGTCCACTATTGGAAGACCTCAAGGACCAATTTGGGGGCAGGTCATCCTGGAAATAATCTATATGTCATGGTTTCGACAGATGAAACTCTTCAAAGAACTGTGAGGCATTGTTTACCTTAAAGAATCTTTATTCTAGCAGCATAACATCGGCAGGTACATAGTCCAAGCCAAAATCTGAATTCCCCTCCCCTAAACACATAGTATCAAAGCACAATTCCCTCCTCTAATTAACAGTCATAAATCACATTCTCCAATTAGTTTGAAATGTTGGCTTTCCCACCAGTTCTTCAATCCCCCATTTCTTATCATCTCTTATTACAAAAAACCTTGGTTCCCACCCTTATACAGTATTGTTATGTCTAACTGATCTCCCAGGTACATTCCTTCTCCTCCCCCACCCAGTATCATCTAATTCTAACTCTAAGAGTAAAACATAAAGTAAAGGAAATGGCTGCATCTCCATATGTTGTCAAAGCAAGAACATTCGATGTTAGCAGCGTTGACGCTATATTGCTAAGAGTCAACAATGATTTGATGGCATATAGTCAATCAGTATGAAGACCCAGTTCTCCAGAGAAGTTGATAATGCTGGGAAAAGTGGAAAGAAAGAGGAGGAGGAGGACCAGCAGTAGGAGTGATGGACTCGCAGGGGATCATGGGGCCTCCTTTGTAGGACCTGAACCCCTTTGCATCATCACTCCACCTCTAATGGCACCCAAAAGAAAATTAAATGGCCAGTAAGCTATTATCCAAATATGTTTCCCAAAATTGCCTCAGTTATGCAATATGTTCCTGTTGGATCCTGGGGCATCATCTCTCCAGCTTTTGCTGGGACCACACCTTTCACTTTGGTGGTGTCACTCTGGACCTCCGTTTCCCTGCCTCCTGCCTCCCCCACCCCCCACCCCCATCCGGCCCTCTGAAGCTGGGGTCAGTTCTCCACCTGCACCGTAAATGGTAATCACCAAATCGCTCAAAGCATAATTATGGCTTGGTAGCAACCTGGCAGTAACTTGTACTTTTATTGCCATTTTGCGTTAAATATAATTGCCATGTAAATGGATATGAAAGAAAAGACCAGACTGCAAATGACAGTGCAGAATGCGTGCTGGGCGAGAGGGTGAAGGGGTTGGGAGAGAAAAGGGGGAGGATGGTGGAAGATGAGCTGTGCCAACTGGAGGCAGATGGAGCTGGAAAAACAGAGAGAACGATAGAATCCTAGGGACCTTGGAGATCTTCTAGTCCAACCCCTTGTCCAAGGCAGGAGACCCTACACCATTTCAGACAAATGACTGTCCAATCCCTTCTTGAAAATCTCCCTCGATGGAGCCCCTACAACTTCTGGAGGCAGGCTGTTCCACTGGTTAATTATCCTCACTGTTAGGAAGTTTCTCCTTAATTCCAGGTTGCTTCTCTTCTCGATTAGTTTCCATCCGTTGTTTCTTGTCCTGCCCTCAGGTTCTTTGGAGAATAGGTTGATCCTCCTCTTCTCTGTGACAGCCCCTCAAATATTGGACGACTGCTATCATGCCCTCCCCTCTAATCCTTCTTTTCATTAAATTAGACGCATCTCATTCCTACAATTGTTCTTCATATATTTTAACCTCCAATCCCCTA
The DNA here is from genome assembly GCA_034064705.1 of Bothrops alternatus. Lineage (NCBI taxonomy): Eukaryota > Metazoa > Chordata > Lepidosauria > Squamata > Viperidae > Bothrops > Bothrops alternatus. Next base: position 504,937 of record JARGCV010000287.1, read on the forward strand.
ATTATCTTTATTGCTCTTCTCTGCACTCCTGCTAGAGCAGCGGTTCTCAATGTTTTTCAGGCCGAGACCCCGACCTGCACCGCGCATGCACGGCACGACGGCCCGCATCACGCATGCGTGGTGCGAGCACAACAGCCCACATCGCGCATGCACAGCGCAACGGCCTGCATCGCGCATGCACGGTGCGCACGCAACGGCCCGCATCATGCATGCACGGTGCAACGGCCCAAATCGTGCATGCGTGGCATGGCAGCCCGAATCGCGCATGCGCGGTACACGTGCGACAGCCCGAATCGTGCATGCGTGGCGCGACGGCCCGAATCACACATGCATGGCGTGGCGCGACGGCCCGAATTGCGCATGCGCGGAGCTGCCCTCTGCGCCGGCCGAGGGGAAAAGGGGGGAAAAATGGCGGACTGCGGCATTTGGTGACCCCTGTGAAATGGTCGTTCGACCCCAAATGGGGTCGCGACCCACAGGTTGAGAACCGCTGTGCTAGAGTCTCAGCATCTTTTTTGTATCATGGTGACCAAGACAAAATGCAATATTCCAAAGGTGCCCCTATCATGGCTTTTTAAAGCAGCACTGTCACTTGACATGGCCTTGATACTATCCCTTTGTTGATGCAACCCAAGATTGCATTGGGTTTTTTGGCATCTGCAGCACACTGCTGGCTCATGCTTAGATGGTGGTCCACCAGGAAACCTAGATTCCTCTCACAGACCCTGTTATTGAGCCAGTGGAACATGGATGTGGATGGTAGCTTACTATCTCCCCTCCACCCCACCCCACCCCCCAGGAAATTTGAGATCCCATATAGATGCATCCCACTGTGAGAAGTTTTATATCCCAGTATATTTTATTCTTTATACTGCTTCCATCTTCCCTTAAAATATTAACAGAAGCCATGGTGGTCTGAGAATCCGTGTCTCCACGACATAACTAACAGTCATGCTGAAACTAAGTTAATCAACTAAAATGAGCAAATTTCCTCAAAAGCCTCCCAAATAGGTTACCCAGATTTAATCCACATATCAAAGGAGAAAGTCTGCAAACACAGAGTCTCCCAGAAGAACTGCGTGTTCACAAGAATAAACATACCTACACGCTCACACCCCTCAAGGGTTACCCCTAGAATCAGCCCACAGATACTTCCACACCCAGGGCAAGCCCCCCCTATAAAAGCCTGCCATTGTATCCCATTCCTCTGTGGCTGCCCCTAAAGGCAAACTCCTTGCTTTTAGGAACAAATATAGTAGTGGCCAAAATTGTGGAAACCTTTTGGGAAAGGTGTATTTTTGAGGTTGGATGGCTAATAACACCACTTTTTGGGGGGGGGGAGTAGTACCATAAAATTATATATCAATGGAAAGATAATTTAATCAAGAATGTAATGCAACGAAGTTTCTTCAATGTACTGTATTCTATGAAAAGGTATATAACTAAATAACCAGAAAAAGGAAGCACAACTTGCTTAGGTTGATATCACGTAGCTTTCCTTCATCTGATTGTAGCTAATGAGCATGAGTGTTTAGAGAGCCAATCAGTGGCCATCTTGTTTTGGCCATGAGCCAATCAGATCACAGTAGGATTCAGTGATGGATGTCATGGATTGAAGCTGAGAGGAGGACATTGGTCAGTGTGTTATGTGATGGCTATCAAGTTGTTAGGGGTTTTTTGTGTGTGTTCTTTCATTTAGTGAGCTTTTAAAATGTAATAAAATTAAAGCAATGGTGCAAAGAGTCGACTGGTCGCCCAGAAAGCGATGTAAAATAGTATTATCAAGCGAACAAGGGTACAGTTATAAAGAAATGAGAAGAAAAATGGGTGGAAACTTAACCAAAGGTGGCATTTCTACTGTACACTTTTCCCAAAAGGTTCACACAATTTTGGCCACTACTGTATTTCTTCTTTCCTCACAGCTTTCTGGATCTCATTTTCATTTATTCTTGCATAGCCCCAGCTCAAGTTGGACCCCCAATTTTTCTTCTGCTTCCCTGCTTCCCACAGAGGCAGTCCAAATGAGCCTGGGGTCTACAGACAGCAGCCCACTGAGTCCCTGGCATCTGTGGCTGAGCTTAAAGCCACAATTACTGCCGAATGCATCCTTCAGCTGCTGTTTCAGACTATCAGAGCCCTTGCTTGTCAACACCCCTTTCTAGAAGTGCATTTCATGGCTCAATTATGTCATCCAGCATCCACAGAGACATGTATCGATTGATTGAGTTACTAACTTATTTACCTTTTCAGCAAGGAATCTAAACCATTGTCTTTCAGTTCTGTCTTTCTCCTTAGCCTGGGCATAATTCAGTTGCAGGGCATCCCAAAGACTTCTTAGCAATAGTCCTGCCAGCTGAGGGCATTTTTTGCCGGAGGGGCGGGGGCTGTAATTTCAAAACATTTTTTTTCTTCTGTGTCTGATTCTTAGAGACTGGATGAGCAGGTCCCAGCAGTTTTCTTGGCAGGGATTTTCAGCAATGGTTTGCCATTGCCTCCTTCCTCGGGCTGAGGAAAAGTGGCTGGCCCAAGGTCACCCAGCTGGCGGCACTAGAACTCTCTGTCTCCCATTTTCCAGTCTGATGCTTTCACCCAGGGGTCTTCAAACTTGGCCCTTTTATGACTTGTGGACTTCAACTCCCAGAATTTCTCAACCAGCATCGCTGGCTGAGGAATTCTGGGAATTGAAGTTCACAAGTCATAAAAGGGCCAGGTTTGAAGACCCCTGCTTTAACCACTACACCAGGCTCTCTAAAACATGTCTCCAAACATCTCTCAAAGCATTTGGAGAGCACCATCCATTTAGCGACCATTCGGAGTTACAACCTCACTGAAAAAAGTGAGTTACAACTAGTCCTCGCACTTACGACCATCACAGAATTCCCTGATTACGTGTTCAAACTTCAGATGCTTGGCAAGTGGCAAGCACTTATCACAGTTGCAACATCCCAGGGTCACATGATCACCATTTGTGACCTTCCCAGCTGGCTTGCAAAGTCAAAGGGGGAAGCCAGATAGAATAGAATAGAATAGAATAGATGGGGTGGAGTGGAGTAGAGTAGAGTAGAGTAGAGTAGAGTAGAGTAGAGTAGAGTAGAGTAGAGTAGAGTAGAGTAGAGTAGAGTAGAGTAGAGTAGAGTGTAGAGTAGAGTAGAGTAGAGTAGAGTAGAGTGTAGAGTAGAGTACAGTAGAGTAGAGTAGAGTAGAGTAGAGTAGAGTAGAGTAGAGTAGAGTAGAGTAAAATAACAGTTGGAAGGGACCCTGGAGATCTTCTAGTCTAGGTTGGATCTATCTTTAATGGTCTTCCATCTGTTACTTCTTCTCCACCCTCAGGTGCTTTGGAGAATAGGCTGACCCCTTCCTCTATGAGGGAACTCCTCGAGTGCTTGAAGACAGCCATCCTGTCAGCCCTTAGTCCTTCTCTTTGATAGGCTAGACATACCTAGCCTAGGTAGGCAGCAAAAGACCACCTGTCCATTTCAGTATATTTAAATTAGATGAATCACCTGTATGGATACACTTGCTTTCCACACCTCTAAGACTGTTCCTCCTTCTAGCACATGAAGCATTACAAGTTGGACTCAGCTTTGTGGGAAACTCCCAGGGCCACAGCCCAGGCCTTGAGGGGGCTCAGCTTGTGCATCTGTTACAGCTCTAGAAGAATTATGAAGGACAGGTTTGAAAGGATGTTTCTGATTGTTTTTCCACCACCAGGAGATACCAGTTGTGCGAAGAAATCTCTGGTGAGTCCATTAATCACTGTCTCTTTGCTCATTCTTGGAAAAAAAATACAAACAAGAGGAAGATGGAGAGGACAAGGAAGAGGAGGGGTGATTTTTGAGCAAGCCTTCACAAAGTCCTCCAGACAAGAGAAGAGTGGAAGGACTAGAGGACTAGAGAGACTTCGTTGTTGTTCAGTTCCACTAAGTTCTGTCCAATTCTTCATGACCCCATGGACCATAGCACACCAGATTCCCCCTGTCCCCCACTGTCTCCCAAATTCATGTTCACTATGTTGATGACACTATCTAACCATCTTATCCTCTGCCTTCCCCTTCTCTTTTTGTCCATCTTTCCCAACATCAGGATCTTCTCCAAGGAGTCCTGTCTTCTCATTAGGTGGACAAAGTATTTGAGCTTCAGTATCTGTCCTTCCAAGGAACAGGCAAGGTTGATTTTCTTTAGGATTGTCTGATTTGGTCTCCTTGCAGTCCGTTATTCCCAAGAGTCTTCTCCAACACCAATAGAGAGATTACATGTGTGTTTAGGGTGGGAGTGATTTAGCAAGAGGACGCAAAAGCTAGGGCACACCTTGTAGAACAGACTGGTTGTGAAAGAAGAGATGATCAGAATGTAGCTCCTTGACTTTCCATGGCTCAGCAGGTCCTGAGAACATCCAAGAGCTGAGAAGAGTGAAACAAGAGAAAATTTCATGAGAAGGTCTAATGCGGTGTTTCCCAAAGTTGGCAAATTTCAGACATGTGGACTTCAACTCCCAGAATTCCCCAGCCAGCCATGCTGACTGGGGAATTCTGGGAGTTGAAGTCCACATGACTTAAAGTTGCCAACTTTGAGAAACATTTCATACTGTTGTCTGCAAGATTACATTGTGAGGAACAAGATTGCCCAAAGGGTCTAGTTCCAAAAAGTCAAGATGGGGGCAGTAATGGTATGATTGAAACTGTGCCTGTTTTTTATGTGCTTCACGCCATTGAGATTGGCCTCTTGGCTATTTGTGGTCACCTCCTATGGATACCCCTGGTGGGAAGGGCAGGTCACAACAAGAATGGCTCTTCCCTGCCTGTCAAAATCTGAGAAGGAATATGAAATGACATTATCACATTAAGGAATTACAACAATCAATTGATCAATCAATCAATCAATCAATCAATCAGAATAGAGCTGGAAGGGACCTTAGAGGTCTTTTAGTCCAACCTCCTGCTCAAGCAGGAGACTCTATACAATTTCAGAGAGGTGGCTGCCCAGTGATGGAGTAACTACAACTTCTGGAGGGAAGCCATTCCCCTGATTTCTCCTTAATTCTCAGTTGCTTCTCTCCTTGATTAGTTTCCATCCATTGGTTCTCGTCCTGCCTTCAGGTACTTTGGAGAATAAGTTGACCCCCTCCTCTTTGTGGCAGCCCCTCAAATATTGGAATGCTGCTATCATGTCCCCCCTCGTCCTTCTTTTCTCTAAATTGGCCATATCCAATTCCTGCACATTAAGTTGATTTTGTGCAACGTCTTTGTTATTTTCAATCTTTTAATTGGTTTAAATTTTATAGTTTTAATATCATTTTATATGTCCCAAAGGGGCTTTTTCAAAAGGCAACTGGACTTTCTTGTTTTTCCTTGAAGATGTTTTGCTTTACATCCAAGAGCTTCAAGAGGAACTGAAGAAGCTTCTTGGCTGAGAAGCTTCAAGAGCTGAAGAACTTCAAGAACTGAAGAAGCTTCTTGGATGAGAAGCAAAATGTCTTCAAGCAAAAGAAGAAAGCCCAGTTGCCTCTTGAGAAAGCATCTTTGGGACCACCATGACCTGATCAATCAAACGAGAGCCGGAAGGGATCTTGGAGGTCTTCTAGTCCAACCCTCTGCTCAAGAAGGAGACCCTATACCATTTCAGACAGATGACTCTCCAGTCTCTTCTTAAAAACCTCCAGTCACGAAGCATCTACAACTTCTGAAGGCAAGCTGGTCCACTGATTAATTGTCCTCCCCTGGATGACTGAGAATCTCTGTATACATAAATTTTATATGCTGTTCTAACTTTTGATAGAGGAGTACCCAGAGTTATTTCAGTGGTTCTCAACCTTTTTCAGGTTGAGACCCCACTTGCGCCGCCCATGCATGGAACGACCCCGACGTGTGCGCGGGCGTGCGCGATGGGCCAATCTGCGCATGCGCGGCGCGCACGCGATGAAAAAAAAAAAAACAAAATGGCGGACCACGACTGGCCGATCCGCGCATGCGGAGCGCGCGCGCGATGGCCCGAATTGTGCATGTGCAGCGCGCGCGCGCGACGAAAAAACAAAAAACAAAAAACAAAGTGGCGGACCGCGACGAACAGATCCGCACATGTGCGGCGCGCGCGCGACGGCCCAAACCGTGCATGCGCAGCACGCGTGTGACAAAAAAAACCCAAAATGGCAGACCGCAAAATGGTGTCCGCCGACCCCCGCGAAATGGTCGTTCGACCCCAAATGGGGTCGCGACCCATAGGTTGAGAACCGCTGAGTTATTTGGAAGCTGGGTGCCTATATCCACGTTTTAAATAAAGAAGGGTTGTAAAAATGGAGCAAAAACTCACTTAACAACTGTCTAGCTTAACAACGGCAATTTTGGGCTCTGTTGTGGTCATAAGTCGAGGACTCCCTGTACTCAAACTGGCCAAGGACAACTGGAAGTTCCTTAACCATGATGTGCAGAGGTTTTTGAGAAAAAGTCAGAGTGATGGAGGCCAGTTACAAACACAGAAACTCTACAGGAAGATTTGTCATTGGGGGTCTGAGTGAAGTTCAGGTTGAAGGCTAGGAAGGGAAACCCCAGAGGAGACCCAGCAAGCGTGGGGCTTATTTCTCCTTGGATCTTTTGCAGAAAGTCTATGTGAGTGGGATTTGTGTGTGTGTGTGTGTGTGTGTGTGTGTTTGACAATGACAACAAAAAGGGAATATGATTGATGCAGCATGCAATCAGCAGTGCCAACCATATGTGACTCCTTAATGTAACTGATCAGTTGTAACCTTGCTAAAGGCTTAGCAAAGCACATTCTTGACTTGCTGAGCTACACCTAAATACAGAGGAACACATGGCACATACTTTGTGCATGGCTGGCTTTGCATGACCCCCTTCTCTTCTCCCCACCCCTCACCCAAGCCCTCCAGCAAAATCCCCGATGACTCACCAAAGGGAATTCTTTTGTTATGGCTAAAAGAGAAGGAGTGGAATGGAGGGAGGGAGGGAGAAGAAAAAGGAAGGAAGGAAGGAAGGAAGGAAGGAAGGAAGGAAGGAAGGAAGGAAGGAAGGAAGGAAGGAAGGGTTTGTGCTTTGCGCTCTTGAGGCCTACCATTTCTGGATTACAAAACACCAGATGCCCACTAGGGTGCCTTCAAAGGAACAGGATTGTCTATATCTCTTTGCTGCCATCTAGCAGTCACGAAATGCTTTGCAGTCCAGATTGTGTAATCCCCCAAAACAGCTCCAGAACGGAGCATCGGTTTTTGACACCAGCCCTCTATTAGGACCATCACTGGATTGAAAGTGACAGGAAACATTGTACGTTTTAATTGATTAATGAACTCAGGCAGCAGAGGATTATGCAAATTATTTCTGCAGCAAAATGCAAAGGTTAGGTTTTTCTATGATAAACTGTGTAGTATAATTACCCCATTATTTTAGAAGTGCCTTTCAGTCTGCGAAAACAAGAACAGTAGAATGCTTTGCTGATTGATAGATTCACGCGGAGTGCAAGCCACGGTGACTTCCGGGGTATAATGCTTGCAAACAACAAATAACAGTGCATAAATGCATAAAGCTACTTTCTTAATAATAAGGAAGAGAGTACGCAGGCGATTATGTTAATATGTTCAGGTTCTCCTTTGTTATCTGCAGTCTATATCTCTATGGTAAAAAATACCTAGAAAAGAAAGAAGTTGAAAGATGTTTGGGTCACCGCGTATTCTGTCCTACCGGAAGTTTTATGCGAAAGGCTTCAGAATGGTATTCCTGGAGACAAGAGAGAACGAAGCTGAACTTCACAAGAAGGTAGAGAGAAGTTGATTCACTCCTACGAGTGATGTAATCAGCGACCAGTCAGTGCAGGGTGCAAAGATGACTGACTGCCTTCGCAGTGTTTATTGCTTTTTATACAGGTATTCCAAATAGCATAAAGTAACATGGCATCAGCATAGCAACAGCATTTCTATTGGTGAAACCCCTTGCCAATCCTTAAGAATATACTAGCTAGGAGGCCCCAGCCAGGGAGCAGTTTTCTGCCACATCCTGTTGATGTAACCTAGCTGATATCATGTGAACCAGGTGATATCATGTACCAGCTTGGGGTATTTCCCTACATCACCATGGCAATGTGAACGGATGAGATCATGTAGAGAGAAGAGGCATGCAGGCTTTGGAGGGGCAGTTTGTTGCTCACGGCCTCTACCTGACCCCTATCTCTACATACCAGGAACCAAATTACGATCAGCTGCTGGAAGTTAAGGGAGAAAACTCCATTCTCATTCCCTTCTAGCACTGATGATGTTACCTATATGGGTCGTGAAATGTCTGCAAGAAAACAACCAAACTCAGAAAGCACCTACAGTCTTCCTCCTCCTCCTTTCTGCAAACCCCTTCTTTCTAGCACTGATGGTGTTACCTAGCTGGATGATGAAATGTCTGCGAGAAAACAACCAAGCTCAAGGAGCACCGAGGAGTCCACATTCCTCTTCTGCTTCTGCCTCTACTCTGCAAACCCCACTCCCTTCTAGCACTGAGGATGGTACCTAGTTGGGTCATGAAATGTCTGCAAGAAAACAATCAAGCTCAGAGAGCAGCAAGAATCCCACAGCTCTCCTCCTCCTCCTCCTCCTCCTCCTCTCCATAAACCCTACTCCCTTCTAGTACTAATGGTGTTCCCTAGCTGGGTAATGAAACAACTGCAGGAAAACATCCAAGCTCAAAGAGCACCAAGGACCCCACAGTCCTCCTCCTCCTCCCCCTCTTCCTCCTCCTCTTCCTCCTCCTCCTCCACTCCACAAACCCCACTCCCTTCTAGTACTGATGATGTGATCTAATTGGGTAATGAAACATCTGCAAGAAAAAAACCAAGCTTAAAGAGTACCAAGATTGTCTCCTCTTCTCCTCCTCCTCTTCCTCTTCCTCCTCCTCCTCCTCCTCCTTCCCACAAACCCCACTCCCTTCTAGTACTGATGATGTGATCTAATTGGGTAATGAAACATCTGCAAGAAAAAAACCAAGCTTAAAGAGTACCAAGATTGTCTCCTCCTCTTCCTCCTCCTCCTCCTCCTTCCCACAAACCCCACTCCCTTCTAGTACTGATGATGTGATCTAATTGGGTAATGAAACATCTACAAGAAAAAAACCAAGCTTAAAGAGTACCAAGATTGTCTCCTCTTCTCCTCCTCCTCTTCCTCTTCCTCCTCCTCCTCCTCCTCCTTCCCACAAACCCCACTCCCTTCTAGTACTGATGATGTGATCTAATTGGGTAATGAAACATCTGCAAGAAAAAAACCAAGCTTAAAGAGTACCAAGATTGTCTCCTCTTCTCCTCCTCCTCTTCCTCCTCCTCCTCCTCTTTCCCACAAACCCCACTCCCTTCTAGTACTGATGATGTGATCTAATTGGGTAATGAAACATCTGCAAGAAAAAAACCAAGCTTAAAGAGTACCAAGATTGTCTCCTCTTCCTCCTCCTCCTCCTCCTCCTCCTTCCCACAAACCCCACTCCCTTCTAGTACTGATGATGTGATCTAATTGGGTAATGAAACATCTGCAAGAAAAAAACCAAGCTTAAAGAGTACCAAGATTGTCTCCTCTTCTCCTCCTCCTCTTCCTCTTCCTCCTCCTCCTCCTCCTCCTCCTTCCCACAAACCCCACTCCCTTCTAGTACTGATGATGTGATCTAATTGGGTAATGAAACATCTGCAAGAAAAAAACCAAGCTTAAAGAGTACCAAGATTGTCTCCTCTTCTCCTCCTCCTCTTCCTCCTCCTCCTCCTCCTCTTTCCCACAAACCCCACTCCCTTCTAGTACTGATGATGTGATCTAATTGGGTAATGAAACATCTGCAAGAAAAAAACCAAGCTTAAAGAGTACCAAGATTGTCTCCTCCTCTTCCTCCTCCTCCTCCTCCTTCCCACAAACCCCACTCCCTTCTAGTACTGATGATGTGATCTAATTGGGTAATGAAACATCTGCAAGAAAAAAACCAAGCTTAAAGAGTACCAAGATTGTCTCCTGCTCCTCCTCCTCCTCCTCCTTCCCACAAACCCCACTCCCTTCTAGCACCCATGATGTGATCTAGTTGGGTAATTAAATGTCTGCAGGAAAACAACTGAGCTCAGAGAGCACCAAAGACCACACCGCACAAATGAAAGTTGTGATGGAACCGACAGGCACCAGTTTCTCCTAAACTATGTGTGATCAAGTCATGGTGCCAAGAGCGTCTAGACGTATATCATCATTGACTTAAGACTCTGGGGACCTCATGTCATAGTCCTTCACCTGTATGTTGCAGCCCGCTGCATAGTAAGAGATGTGATAGGATGAAAACTCAAAAGGAATTTCAATTAGCAAAAGATAGATAGAATATTGAAAGGATTAAAGGGGTTTAAAAGAAAAGAACAAAATTCTAGAAAAGAAAACATTAGTTTATCAGCTACTCAAAGGAAGACAGCAAAATGTCAAGATAGCAGAGGTACCCAGCTCCTATTATTTGGTTTGTTTTTTTAAAAAAATAAGTTTGTGTATGCGTTTGTTCCTGTGTGTATATGTGTGCATGCAGAAAGCATGAAGGAGAGAACCAAATTCTAAAATGAATAGAAATGTGATGAGGAATTTTTTATTTTCCTTGCATGAATTTTAATTTCTAGGGATAGATTCCTACATGCTAGACTACTGAAGCAACTTTCAAAAGGGCTGGCCAATTTTTGATGCGTAAATCCCTTTAAGGATTTCTGGAAAGTTCCAGATGAACGGAGAAGGGTAAACGTTTATACCATCCCAAAGGAGCCTTCTTAAACTAAGAATTACACAGCCAACACCAGGCAAATTCTATGACAGATTATAAAAGGGTACAGCTGTAAACATCTTGAAAATAATTATCAGAAATCCAGATTGTTTTTTTTCCCCAAGAAGACATTTTTTCAGATTATTATTTTTTTGTCATTTTGGGGTGAGGTAACTCCCTTAGTAGATTGTGGCAATGGTCTAGATCAGTGGTTCTCAACCGTTTTAATGCCGCGACCCCCAACCAGTCATAAGTCGAGGACTACCCAGCCGGTCATAAGTCGAGGACCCCAATCGATCGAGGACTTTCCCTGTCCGGGAGCGCTGCGCATGCATGGTGCCGCCCCCTGCGCCGGCCGAGGCATAGCTGGCAAGGGGCAGCGACAGCGCAGGGCGACCACCGGCTGGGCCACCAGCTGGCCCAGCCCAAGGGAGGTAAAGCACCCGCCAGGCCCCACGCGTGCCAGAAACCCTCCCTGTGCCCGCCAGTCTCCCACCTCCCACCCCTGGCCCTCTTTTACTTACATTTTTAGTAGTTGCTCAGCAGGGAGGGGTGGAAACTTCCAGACAGCTCTCCTTCGCTGCAGACAACTTGCAGCACTGTTTGCAGACTGGGACTTTTGGCGGGCTCAGCAGGGCGGAGACAGCCTGGACAATTCCTATTGGCTTTTGAAAGCCAATAGAATTAGACTCTATTCAAGAGAGTCTATTCTATTGGCTTTCAAAAGCCAATAAAATAAGAGGGAGTAGCACAGCTAAGGAAAAGGGGGAAAAATGATGGACTGCGTTGTTTGGCGACCCCCATGAAATGGTTGTTCGACCCCAAATGGGGTCGCGACCCACAGGTTGAGAACTGCTGGTCTAGATGTAATATATCTTGATTTTAGGGAAGCACCCAACATGCTGTGGTTAGCAAGGTTATTATGCACAGTCTGGAAGGAAGAGATATGTAGCTAGTTTTCTTGCACTTTCAGATATTCTAACTCTCCTGTTTGTGTAGAAACAATCTTCATTCTTAGAAGCAAATATCTGATGAGACTTAAATTTCCAAATCCAGGATACAGGGGCACATCAGAACATACACTTAATCAGAACATTCTCCTAAACTGAATGTAGTATACAGAATTATTTGTCATGCAAAGAAAAAGCTACATTGTCATCATCATAAAATGATATCACATTATAAAAAAGATGTTGAGACTCTGGAAAGAGTGCAGAGAAGGGCAACAAAGATGATCAGGCTAAAGCAGATCCTATTGCAGGATTTGGGAATATCTAGTTTAATGAAAATAAGAATTAGGGTGGCAAGATTGCAGTCTTCCAATATTTGAGAAGCTCCTACAAATATAAGGGGGTCGACCTATTGAAGGAAAAGTCTTCATCGTGGTTCAGTCCAAGCTGGGGATTAACAACATGGCGACTGCTTTAGAAAGAAGGTTGCACTTTATTGAAGAGGAGAGACAGACAGGAAGATGACTCTGGCTGGAAAGAGGGGGGAAAAAGGCTGAGCACATGTGAGGAATGGCTTTTTATACCCTCTGGAGCCTTTTATTTGGAGTTGTTCCTGTGGCATGAACTTTGATCTAAGTCTGAGTCTGTCCTTTGGTATCTGTGTTAATCCTATTATGTCCTGTGTTAGACTTTGGGTGGGGTATGTAGATTTTACGTGTCTTTGTCTTTTTAATCTTCTAGCTGGGGGCTTCCAATCTTCCTGGATTATTTACATCTGCATTTCTACACAGCTGGTTTCTGGTCGGGGGAGGGAAACCTGGGGTTATTAAGAAAAACTGGGCATGCTTTTCTGCCTCTTTAAGATCCTTTGAGGAAATATATTTTTCTGCCCTTTTCATATTTCCTTCTCTGGGGGGGAGGCTGACTTCCCACAAATCTATCATCAAAAGCACCAAAAGGGAAGACAAGAAACATTGGATGGGAACTAACCAGGGAGAGAAGCAACCTGGAATTAAGAAGAAATTTCCTGACAGTGAGGACAATCAACCAGTGGAAAACAAATTGCCTTCAGAAGTTGTGGAATGATATAAGGTCTCCTGCTTGAGCAGAGGGCTGGACTAGAGGACCTCCAAGGTCCCTTCCAACTCTCTTATTCTGCATTCAGTAAATATGAAATCAAATTTCTTCAGATACCGCATGTCTGTATTTTCTCCAGCTATCTTGGATTTTTCAAGACAGGTTTGGATATGGCAACTGCTTGCCTGTTTTCAATGTACCCCCCTGGGAGTAATGGTCCTTGTTTCACAAATCTTGAGCTTATTTTTCCCCTTCTTCTATTAATTCACATTCTTTTTTTAAAAAAAAAATCTGCCATAAACAACTGCCCTGAAAGGCACTTAATCTTCTTCAGATCGTCTTAATTCTCCCCTCTTCTTCTGATCTCGGTGAGCAGCCGCTTCCTGCCTTATTATGAAAAATCGCTAGTTTAGGACAAGGCAGTTTGGTAAAATGTTTTAAAAATATGCTTTTGCACAAAATGAATTCCATTTTCAAGAGAAATAAAGTAAAATGGCTGTTTGTGGTGTAACTCAGCCCTACGTTTTTCTCAGAAGTGTTTTCATTTTTTGCTAAACCAGGGGTATCAGAATTCCTGAGCCAGGCATGCTGAGGAGAAATGGAGAGATTTCCATGCTCAGCCATGTTGGCTCAGGAATTCTGGGAGTTGAAGTCCACGAGTTATAAAAGAGCCAAGGTTGCCTACCCCTGGCCTAAGAGGCTCACCGCTTAGAACAGGAGGACTTAGGACAGGGGCAGGCAACCTTGGCTCTTTTATGACTCGTGGACTTCAACTCCCAGAATTCCTGAGCCAGCCATGCTGAGGAGAAATGGAGAGGTTTCCAAGCTGAGCCATGCTGGCTCAGGAATTCTGGAAGTTGAAGTCCACGAGTCATAAAAGAGCCAAGGTGGCTACCCCTGTGCTAAACCAAGCCATTTCATTTCTATATAAGCAAAGTGGTTCCAAAAAAATCATAAAACATAGAATCCCAGGGCTGGAAGGGACTTTGAAGGTCTTCTAGTCCACCTCCCTGCTCAAGACAGGAGGACTTTATTCCATCCTAGTCAAATGGCTGTCCAGTCTATTTTTGAATGTCTTTATTTTTGAATAACATTTTGAAAATCTGCATAGTCTTGATCAGCTGTTTCACAATGTCGCCCAATGTACGAAGCAGGCTTCAAGGATCACATTTCCATCCAGAAATGGCTTGCTTATTGTAGGAAGGACCGCTCCCTAGAATACAATATTCCACAGAAAAAGAAAAGAAGCAGAATAGAATATTTCCCCTGAAGGAGAAGAGGAGAAAAATCTCCTTAACAAAAGCAGAAAGCTGCCCCAATCTGCTTCAAGGTCCCTTCCAACTCCTCCTCCTCAGTGGTGGGATTCAAATAGGTGAACAACCGGTTCTCTGTGTGGATGCTGCTTAGGGAAGTGCATTCTGGGCCTGTGCAACAAAAAATATAGGAGAAACACCAATCAAACAAAATGTATTCGGAGTATACTTGAAGAGGGAAGGGAGGAGGGAAGAACGTTTACTAAAACAGATGTTTACAAAGATTAATACCTAATGTTGTATGCTATGTTCTAGGATGATTGCTTAGCAATGGGATCTTATGTTTAATGTTGATCACATTAATATTGAAACGGATAGGGGAAACACCAATCAAAATAAAATGTAACAGGAGTATAGTTGAGGCTAGACACGAGGAGTGGGGAAAAAGGCTTACTAACCCAGACGTTTTCAAAGACTAATACTTAGTATTGTATACCAGGTGTCATGATGATTGCTGCACAATATGTTTTTATGTTCAACGTTAATTGTTTTAATAAAAGAATTAAAAAAAAAAATTAGCTACCGGTTCTGCCAAAGTGGTGGGAACTGGCTGAATCCCACCACTGCTCCTCCTCCCCCTCCTCCCCCTCCTTTTCCTCTTCTTCCTTCCGTATTTTTTCTTCCTCCTCCTCCTCTTCTTCCTCTTCTTCTTCTTCCTTCTTCTTCTTCTACTTCTTCTTTTCCTTCTTCTTCTTCTTTCTCTTTCTCCTCTTCCTTCTCTTCCTCTTCCACCTCCTCCTCTTCCTCTTCTTCCTTTCTTCTTTCTTCTTCCTCTTCCTCTTCTTCTTCCTTCTTCTTCTTCTTCCTCTTCCTCCTCCTCTTCCACCTCCTCCTCTTCCTCTTCTTCCTTCCTTCTTTCTTCTTCCTCTTCTTCTTCCTTCTTCTTCTTCTTCTTCTTCCTCTTCCTCCTCCTCCTCTTCCTCTTCCACCTCCTCCTCCTCCTCCTCCTCTTCCTCTTCTTCCTTCTTTCTTCTTCCTCTTCTTCTTCCTCTTCCTCCTCCTCTTCCTCTTCTTCTTCCTTCTTCCTCCTCCTCCTCCTTCTTCCTCTTCCTCTTCCTCCTCCTCCTCCTCTTCCTCTTCCTCTTCCTCCTCCTCCTCCTCCTCTTCTTTTCCCTTTTTCTTTCTTCCTTCTTCCTATTCAGGATGGAACTTCCCATTCGCTACTTCTGATTTCCAGACGGGCTTGGGAACCAGGGGCTGGGGTGAAAGGTGGAAGGCACCCATTTAGGTTTATTAAATAGCAAAGAATATGCAACCACATTCCAGTTCTCCAGTTACAAGGGAACCTTTAAATTGCCCGGCACAGAGCCTTGGTGGGGAACATGGACCATTCCTAAAGCATCCTCATTTCAAGATAGATGGTGAATAATTCATTGTAGTTTTGCATAAAGATTTCCCAATTCCACCATATTCTGGCATATTATTAATCTGGCTTTCTCTAACTCGGTGCTCCGGCTGCAGTTGTGCTGGGACTACAAAGGACATAATCCCCGGGCAGGATAAGAATTGCAATTCACCAGGTTCCATAAAGCACCAGTCTGAAGAAATCTGACATGATCTCTCCACTGAGCCAGGCATGAATGGCCTCCTCTGAGCATGCTTTCCACGTCTGGCTGCTTTTGTTGAGGTGCAGCTTCAGTTCTGGAAATGACAAAATGAGACCGGGAGGGAAAGAGAAGGAAATGGTTGCGCAAAGGCTGGTGCTCAAGGAAATTTTGCAAGAAAAACTATTTGCTCAGAAGGTCCTTGGGCTCTTAGCCTGATGGGCCTCCTGGTCAAGAAAGAGAAGGGAAGCTGGACATATCAAGAAAAGCCTTCGGAGGAAGCATAGCTGCATAAGGGCTCTTAACTGTCAAATAAGGGTTTTGGAAAAGAAAGCATTATATGGGAAGGAAGGAGGGAAAGAAGGGAGGGAGTGGGGAAGGGAGGGAGGGAGGGAGGAAGGGAGGGACTGAAGGAAAGGAGGAAGGGAGGGAGGGACTGGAGAGAGGGAGAAGGGAAGAAAAAGAAAGAAAGAAAGAAAGAAAGAAAGGAAGGAAGGAAGGAAGGAAGGAAGAAAGGAAGGAAGAAAAAGAAAGAAAGAAAGAAAGAAAGGAAGGAAGGAAGGAAGGAGAGAGGGAGGGAGGGAGGGACTGAAGGAAGGGAGGGAGGGACTGGAGAGAGGGAGAAAGGGGAAGAAGGAAGGGAGGGAGGGAGGGACTGAAGGAAGGAGGGAGGTACTGAAGGAAGGGGGAATGGAGGGAGGGGGGACTGGAGAGAGGGAGAAAGGGGAAGAAGGAAGGGAGGGAGGGGCTGGAGAGAGGGAGAAGGGAAGAAAGAAGGAAGGGAGGGAGGGACTGGAGAGAGGGAGAAGGGAAGAAAGAAGGAAGGGAGGGAGGGAGGGACTGGAGAAAGGGAGAAAGGGGAAGAAGGAAGGGAGGGAGGGAGGCTGAAGGAAGGGAGAAATGGAGGGAGGGACGAGAGAGGGAGAAAGGGGAAGAAGGAAAGAAGGGAGGGAGGGAGGGAGGGAGGAAGGAAGGAAATGAATGCAGGATACTCAAGAAGAGAGACTTTCCCTCATCAGATTTAGAGGTCTGTAAGCAGATACAAATGACCTTGAGATCAGGGTTGATGGCATGGATAACTTTAGAAACGTATTTATGCTAAATATTGGCCACCATTTTCCAGTGGAATGCATTTAGATGTGTTTGGATTTGGAGTGTTCCTGGAATTCTCAGCCAATAATTCCTTTGTCCACATTGATGGGAATTTTGAGAGTTCCAGTTGCAGACCCATGGACGGAGCCACGTGGACACAGGCTGACTCTGAAGTGTTCTTAGCAAATGTCAATCATGTCATCTTGAAGCCCTAGTGGACAATCACTTAAATATGAGCCAGCGGCATGCTACAGCCACCAAAAAAGCCAATACAGTCCTGGGCTGCATTAACAGAGGGATAGAATCAAAACCACATGAAGTATTAATACCGCTTTATAATGTATTGGTAAGGCCACACTTGGAATATTGCGGTCATCATGATACAAAAAAGATGTTGCGACTCTGGAAAGAGTACAGAGAAGAGCAACAAAGATGATTAGTGGGCTGGAGGCTAAAACATATAAGGAACGGTTGCAGGAATTGGGTCTGTCTAGTTTAATGAAGAGAAGGACTAGAGGTAATATGATAGCAGTCTTCCAATATTTGAGGGGCTGCCATAAAGAAGAGGGGGGTCAACCTGTTCTCCGAAGGACCTGAAGGCAGGACAAGAAGCAATGGATGGAAACTGATCAAGGAGAGAATCAACCTGGAATTAAGGAGGAATTTCCTGACAGTGAGGACAATTAACCAGTGGAATGCTTTGCCTTCAGAAGTTGTGGGTGCTCCATCACTGGAAGTTTTTAAAAAGGGATTGGATAACCATTCATCTGAAATAAATTAATCCCTGCAGATTTCTTGGCAAGATTTCAGAAATTGGTTGCCCTTGCCCTTTTCCTAGGCTGAGAGAGAAGGATTGTTCCCAAGTATCCCAGGTTGTCTAGGGCAGAACTAGAACTCACAATTGCCCAGTTTCTAACTTGGTGCCTTCATCACTGGTTCTCTTAGCCCAGGGGTAGGCAACCTCGGCTCTTTTATGACTCGTGGACTTCAACTCCCAGAATTCCTGAGGGGAAAGGGAGAGGCTTCCAAGCTCAGCCATGCTGGCTCAGGAATTCTGGGAGTTGAAGTCCACGAGTCATAAAAGAGCCAAGGTTGCCTACCCCTGTCTTAGCCAATATAGCAGGCAATATAAATACAAGGCACAGACCAGCAAGCTCCAAGTTGATGAATCCACCCAGTGTGGCCAGAAGGTAAAACATAGAACATAAATTAACAGTGTTGGAAGGGGACCTTGAAAGTCATCTAGTCCAACCCCCTGCTCAAGCAGGAGACCCTGTACCATTTCAGACAAATGGTTGTCCAGTCTCTTCTTAAAAACCTCCAGTGATCAAGCACTCACACCATTCTTATTCCATTGTTCCATTTTTGTATCATATGCATTATATGTGCTATGGCATCATATATTATTACACATCCTTCATCTCCTTAAAACTCAGGTTGTTTATGAGGTTCCCCAATCTGGGTCCCTACAAATATTTTACAAAACAACAGAGTTGGAAGGGACTATGGAGGTCTTCTAGTCTAACCCCTTGCTCAGGCAGGAAACCACTACCATTTCAGACAAATGGTTGTCCAATCTGTTTTTGAAGAGCTCCAGTGATGGAGCACCCACACCTTCTGGACTTTTGGAAGTGTTTTTGAAAAAGGTGAACTTTTTCAACTTCAATGCTTTTCTCCCCAAAACAGCAGGTCCAAGTCCCAAGAACATTTTAATAATAATAATAATAATAATAATAATAATAATAATAATAATAATAATAATAATAATAATAATAATAGTAGTAGTAGTAGTAGTAGTAGTAATAGTAATAGTAATAGTAATAGTAATAGTAATAGTAATAGTAATAGTAATAGTAATAGTAATAGTAATAATAATAATAATAATAATAATAATAATAATAATAATAATAATAATAAAGTTGGAAGGGACCTTGGTGGTCATCTATTCCAAACCCTTGCTCAGGCAGGAAACCCTATACCATTTCGGACAAATGGCTGTCCAGTCTCTTCTTTAAAACTTCCAGTGTTGGTGCATTCACCACTTCTGGAGGCAGGTTGTTTCACTGGTTATTTTTTATTTATTTATTTTTATTTTAAATCGCATTTATATGCCGCCCCTCTCCGGAGACCCGGGGCGGCTCACAACAAAAAAATATTACAATAATTTTAAAAATTAACACATTCATACCACACACAAACTCAATCAATTCACATGCACTGATGGCGGGACACTCTTAGGGCCCAGGGGCAGAGCACAGCTCACATGCCCCAAGCCTGTCGGCATAGATGTGTCTTCAATCCTTTCCGGAAGGCTAGGAGGGAGGAAGCAGTACGAACCTCCGAGGGAAGCTGGTTCCAGAGGGCTGGGGCAGCAACGGAGAAGGCCCTTGCCCTAGGCCCTGCCAGACGGCACTGTTTAACGGACGGGACTCGTAGGAGGCCAACCCTGTGCGTCCTAACCGGTCGCTGGGATTCATGAGGCAGGAGACGGTCCCGCAAGTATCTTGGCCCATTGCCATAAAGGGCTTTATAGGTCATAACCTCTTTAATTGTTAATTGTTCTAACTGTCTAGAAGTTTCTCCTTAGTTCTAGGTTGCTTCTCTCCTTGATTAGTTTCCATCCATTGCTCCTTGTCCTGCCTTCAGACACCTTGGAAAATAGCTTGACTCCCTCTTCTTTGGGGCAGCCCCTGAAATACTGGAACACTGTTATCATGTCCCCCCCCCTCGTCCTTCTCTTCATTTTTCTCATCCTGGTGTTGCCGTGTAAGCTCTGTGGAGAACATCCAGGAGGTTGAGTTCCCTTGAGTTCGGAGCCCAGCCCACACTCCAAAGAGGCCTCAAGGTGAAACGTTTCCTGCCTGGGAGTGAGGGAGATTGGCGGGCATGAATTAATTAGCAAATGCTTGCAAAGAGCATTGGAGATGGAAAGTGCTAACTGAGATCCATCAGCCTCGAAGAAAATGAGCCTGAAATAATTCAAGGAATAAATCACCCTAAGGTTGGAGAAGAGAGATTGAGGTCATTGACTGAACAGCATATCCAGGGATAGCTGTGAATGAGAAAATGAGCAAGAAGCATATAGCAGCTTTGGAAGACTGTTTCAGAAGTGTATGTTTCTATCCATCCATCCATATATCTATACATCCAGTCAGTCAGTCAGTCAGTCAGTCAGTCAGTCAGTCAGTCAGTCAGTCAGTCAGTCAGTCAGTCAGTCAGTCTGTCTGTCTCTATTATCTACCATCTATCTCTATCTCTATCTCTA
The DNA here is from genome assembly GCA_034064705.1 of Bothrops alternatus. Taxonomy (NCBI): domain Eukaryota; kingdom Metazoa; phylum Chordata; class Lepidosauria; order Squamata; family Viperidae; genus Bothrops; species Bothrops alternatus. Next base: position 524,920 of record JARGCV010000287.1, read on the forward strand.
TCTCTATCTCTATCTCTATCTCTATCTCTCTACCTACCTACCTACCTACCTACCTACCTATCTACCTATCTACCTATCTACCTATCTACCTACCTACCTATCCATCCATCCATCCATCCAACCATCCATCCATCCATCCATCCATCCATCCATCCATCCATCCATCCATCCATCCATCCATCTATCTATCTAACTATCTATCTATCTATCTATCTATCTATCCATCTATTTAACATCTATTATCTATCACCTATTTATAACTATATCTGCTATATATATATGTATCTATATTTATCATCTGTCATTTCTGTCCATCCATATCTGTGCAGCTATCCATCCATCCTCCATCATCTCTCCTCCAGCATTTATTTGACCTCTATTATGTATGTATGTATGTATGTATGTATGTATGTATGTATGTATGTATGTATGTATGTATGTATGTACGTACATAACCAGAAAAAGGAAGCACAACTTGCTTAGGTTGATATCATGTAGCTTTCCTTCATCTGATTGTAGCCAATGAGCATGAGTATTTAGAGAGCTAATCGGGTGTCATCTTGTTTTGGCAATGAGCCAATCAGATCACAGTTATTGATGTCATGTGTTGAAGCTGAGACTATCAAGTTGGTTAGGTTTTTTTGTGTTCTTTCATTTAATGAGCTTGTAAAATGTAATAAAATTAAAGTAATGGGGCAAAGAGTTGACTGGTCGCCCAGAAAGCGATGTAAAATAGTATTATTAAGTGAACAAGGCTACAGTTATAAAGAAATGAGAAGAAAAATGGGTGGAAACTTAACCAAAGGTGACATTTCTACTGTACATTTTTCCCAAAAGATTTCCATAATTTTGGTCACTACTGTACAGGTATTCCAGTGAATCATTTTGGTGATTGCAAAATGTCATTTTTTTAATAATCAGTTCGTGTGATCTTTTTGTATGCGCTGAGTATATGATCCACTGTTTCCTCTGCTTCTTTCAGCAACGATCTGCACTTTGAAACATTCGATGATTTTTTTTTTCCAACTCTGGCCTTGGCTGCATTAGTTTGAATAGCTTGTTCTTGGTCAGCCAAAATCAAACTTTCAGATTTTATGTAATGTTCCAGCCATAAGTCTTTGCCAAGTTTTATCTTTAGCCCCTTTCCACTCCATCTTTTGTAGAAATTGACCACCTAATGTTTTTCCTTGCCAGCATTCTGATTTTCCATAAAGCTCATCCATATAAAGCTATTGTGGGCTTTATTAGCATTTTTTTTTTTGCTGCTTGAGAGCCAAGATTTGTTTTCTTTAATGTGGGATCATGGCAGTGACAAATAAGGGTGATAATGAGTCACCCTGGAAGATGCCTCTCCTCTCGTTCACAAGCCCGTATTTTTCATTTCCAACCCTGAATTCTGTCTTCATTATTTTTTTCCCCTATAAATATTGTAATATTTTCACCGACACCAGTTGTTTCCAAATATTTGATAATCCAACTCTGTGGGTGATGAATCAAATGCCTTTTTATAATCAATCCAGACCATGTGTAAATTGGTCTTTCAGCTTTTGCAATTCTCCAGAAATCTTTTATTAATCTAAAATTGATCTTTTGTACTTCTGCTTTTCTTCTTTTTTCTGGTGTGCAATTCTGAGAAGAGGATTCAGAGAAGAGCAGCTAAGGTGATCAGGGGTCTGGAGACTAAAACATACGAAGAATGGCTGCGGGACTTGGGTTTGGCTAGTCTAAAGAAAAGAAGAAATAAGGGAGACATGATAGCAGTGTTCCAGTATCTGAGGGGCTGCCACAAGGCAGAGGGGGACAAGTTGTTCACCAAAGCATCAGAGGGAAACACGAGAAACAATGGTTGGAAACTGATCAAGGAGAGAAGCAACCTGGAATTAAGGAGAAACTTCCTGACAGTGAGGACAATCAACCAGTGGAACAGCTTTGCCTTCAGAAATCGTGGGCACTCCATCACTGGAGATTTTAAAGAAGAGACTGGACAATCACCTGTCTGAGATAGTATAGGTTCTCCTGCTTGAGCAGGGGGCTGGACTAGAAGACCTCCATGGTCCCTTCCAGCTCTGTTCCGTTCCGTTCCGTTCTGTTCCGTTCCGTTCCGTTCCGCTCCATTCCATTCCATTCCATTCCATTCCATTCCATTCCACTCCACTCCACTCCACTCCACTCCACTCCACTCCACTCCACTCCACTCCACTCCACTCTACTCTACTCTACTCTACTCTACTCTACTCTACTCTACTCTACTCTACTCTACTCTACTCTACTCTACTCTACTCTACTCTAATTATGCTAAGAGCTATGTTGAACAGGTGCAACCAGAACAGAACAGAATAACAGAACTAGAAGAGACCTTGAAACTGTTCTAGTCCAACCTCCTGCTCAGGCCATGTCATAGAAATAGCCGTCTTAAAAACCTCCAGCAATAGAGCACCCAATACTTCTGGAGGGAAGCCATTCCACCAGCTAATTTTTCTCACTTGTTAGGAAGTTTCTCCTTAGTTCCAGGTTGCTTCTCTCCTTGATTAGCTTCCATTTTTAATACAAAATTTGGAGGAGGAAGTTGGCTTATATTTAAGTGCTAATTCACTAGGACAGGGATCCCAAACCCCCGGACTGTGGACCAGTACCAGGCCGCGGCATGCTAGCAACTGGTCCACACAAATAAACAAAGCCCCATCCGCAGGATGCAGGCAACACACAAAACCACGCACCCTCCGCTTCATGGAAAAACCTCTCTCCATGGAACCGGTCCTTGGTGCCCAAAAAGTTTGGGACCTCTGCACTAGGACACCAAGATTTAGTTTTATGACTATAGTAAGTAGAAATATTTTACAAATATGGAAATCATTGCATTTTGGGGAACTACTTCTGCTTGGGGGAACAGCCACATGTGAGTGAAGCTTGCCTGATGCTCAGTTAAATGCAGAAGCCAGATAAAGCATCATTCACTTAAATGTCTGTCTGTCTGTCTGTCTGTCTGTCTGTCTGTCTGTCTATGCACGACTTCAAACTTAATTTACACTCTAAAAATGAAAAAGGGAAGATTTGGAAAATTTCCCCCCTTCTAGTGCATCAGCAGTGGAAAAATCAACCCAAATGGAACGAAGTCTCTTAGAATTCATTTTTCATTAACAAGAAGAGGAAAGAATCCGTATAGTTGGAACCTCTGCAAATATAAAGCAGAACCAAGGAAAACCTCCATCATTGTGTAAGAAAATGAAGGATTTTTGTTGCTAAAAGAAAAAAAATAAGCAAAACCAGAGCTTGAGCCACCTGAAACATTCAAAAATAAACCTAATCTTCTGTAGCAATTTTTTCTCCAGATTTTTTTTGGGGGGGGAAGTCTTATGGAGTTGAAACTACTCTACACACCAAGAAGCAAAAATTAGACCCCATTTAAAGTTCCATACGGTCTAATCTGTCTTACGCATCCCTCATCCCTTTCAAGGGAGACATGCCTTAATCACACATTCTTTCCTCAGAAAAAGGAAATAAAAAATTCTCCATCTAACCCACCAATTTTCCCGCGGGGAGGAAAACAGCTACCAGCAGCTGGTGGATAAAAGAAGCCAGAGCTACGTTGAGTGCCCTGTTTCTGAATTTTTTATTTTTTTTTTTTGCTGAAATTCAGGGATAAGGCAGCTTTTTGAAACTATTTCTTTTTAAAAATAAAAATAAAAAAATAGCTGCAGCTGCCTCCTGCGCGGTCGTGCTTCAGTGTGGGCCACACCGAGTGCAACGTTTGTGAAGTGGAACGAGTCCTGCTTCCAGGCAGACGGTGCTGCTTTAAACAGGAGCATCTGTTTCTCCCCAAAGGATATTGGCTGCTACTGGAACTGGACTGAAATAGCAATTTCTGAGTGATTTGCATAGTTCCAAATTTACTTCCTGCTCTCCATTCAGAGGGCAGAGACATTTTTTTATTTTTTTTGGCTGTGGAGCAAAGGAAGCAAGTGGGGAGCCAGCCTCCTTCTAAGAAAGTTATTTAGTTATTTAATTGGTTAATCGGTTAGTTAGTTGGTTGGTTGGTTATTTAATTATTTAGTTATGTATTTGTGTGCTGGCTTGATTATTTTTACAAATAACCTAAGGCGATGAACATATCCAACACACTTTGCTTCTCCTATTTTACTCACAACAATCTTGTGAAGTGGGCTGGGCTGAGAGAGAGGGACTGGCCCAAGGTGACCCAGCTGGCTTTCATGCCTAAGGCAGGACTAGAATTCACAGTCTCCTCGTGATTGGCCCAAAGTCACCCAGCCAGTTTTCATGCCTAAGGCAGGACTAGAACTCCCTGTCTCCTGGTGATTGGCCCAAAGTCACCCAGCCGGCTTTCATGCCTAAGGCAGGACTAGAATTCACAGTCTCCTGGTGATTGGCCCAAAGTCACCCAGCCAGTTTTCATGCCTAAGGCAGGACTAGAACTCTCTGTCTCCTGGTGATTGGCCCAGTCACCCATCTGGCTTTCATGCCTATGGCGGGACTAGAACTCCCTGTCTCCTGGTGATTGGCCCAAAGTCACCCAGCCAGTTTTCATGCCTAAGGCAGGACTAGAACTCTCTGTCTCCTGGTGATTGGCCCAGTCACCCATCTGGCTTTCATGCCTATGGCGGGACTAGAACTCCCTGTCTCCTGGTGACTGGCCCAAAGTCACCCAGCCAGCTTTCACGCCTAAGGCGGGACTAGAATTCACAGTGTTCTGGTGATTGGCCCAAAGTCACCCAGCCAGCTTTCATGCCTAAGGCGGGACTAGAACTCCCTGTCTCCTGATGATTGGCCCAAAGTCACCCAGCCGGCTTTCTTGGCTGTAAGTTGAGGACTACCTATATTTAGTGAGTACAGGTAGTCCTTAACTTACAATCATAGTTGAACTCAAAATTTGCATTGTTAAGGGAGACAGTTGTAAAGTGAGTTTTGCCCCATATTATGACCTTTCTTGCCACCATTGTTAAGCGAATCCCTGCAGTTGTTCAGTTAGTGAATCTAGCTTCCCCATCAACTTTACCTGTGAGAAGGTTGCAAAAGGGGATCACGTGACCCTGGAACACTGTGACCATCACAAATACAGTACATGCCAGTTGCCAAGTGCCCAAACTCTGAACACGTGACCAGGGGGAAGCTGCAACGGTTGTAAGTGTGAAAAACGATCCTTTCTTCAGTGCCGTTGTAGCTTCAAACAGTCACTAAACGGTTGAGAGTCAAGGACTAGCTGGATTCACCATTTCTAGAATATCAACTAACTGAATCATCAATACCCAAAATGAAAAGTTCATTTTTCTTTCTATTTCAGGCCCAAAGTCTAGAACTAATTTTCCAGTAGAAACTCAACAAGATACCACTTTTCCCTTTAATTACCACAGTTAATTTTTCCAGATGAAAAACAGAGGCTTATTTTTGACCAAGCAGTGACATGGGTCTCAAAAAAGGTCAAGATCAGAGTCTTAAAGCCCATCCTTTTCTTACATGTACAGTAGTGGCCAAAATTGTGGAAACCTTTTGGGAAAAGTGTACAGTAGAAATGCCACCTTTGGTTAAGTTTCCACCCATTTTTCTTCTACTTTCTTTATAACTGTAGCCTTGTTCACTTAATAATACTATTTTACATCGCTTTCTGGGCGAGCAGAACTCTTTGCACCATTACTTTAATTTTATTACCGTACGTTTTACAAGCTCACTAAATGAAAGAACACAGAAAAACCCGAACCAACTTGATAGCCATCACACAACACACTGACAAATGTCCTCCTCTCAGCTTCAATCCATGACATCCATCACTGAATCCTACTGTGATCTGATTGGCTCATGGCCAAAACAAGATGACACCCGATTGGCTCTCTAAACACTCATGCTCATTGGCTACAATCAGATGAAGGAAAGCTCCCTGATATCAACCTAAGCAAGTTGTGCTTCCTTTTTCTGGTTATTTGGCTATAACTTTTCAAAGAATACAGTACAGATCATTGAACAAACCTTGTTGCATTACATTCTTGATTAAATTATCTTTCCATTGATATATAATTTTATGGTACTACTCCAAAAAAAAGTGGTGTTCTTAGCCATCAAACCTGAAAAATACACTTTTCCCAAAAGGTTTCTACAACCTTGGTCACTACTGTATTCACAGCCACTATCTTGATATTTTTTTACATCCCCTTCCCCCCATGGACACCTTGGTGTGGTCCATCCTTCCTTTCTTACACCCCAAAGTATCAAAGAACATGGGAACACAAACAACAACGCTCTGCTTTCTCGAAGAAGAATATACGTTGACTTGAGTTGTGCTATTGATATTTATTGGCTACGGTGCATTTGAATTACGTAACAATTGCAAGCGTGCTGTTGGGTGCATTTATTTATTTTTTTCCTGCTGAAACGGTAGAAGGCAAGGTCAGGAATTCATTCCATCATCAGAAATGGCATGGAATTAATTCAAATGCATTGAGGAAAAGTTTGGAGTTGCATTTTAGCAACTTGCCTCTCAGCCAAAAGTAAATGAATTCCTTTTTTCTGCTGGTGGAAGGCATCACAATGAAATGTTTCAACAGAAGGGAGGTCTGCTCAGACAGGAAAACTTACACTATTTTAAACAAATGGTTGTCCAATCTCTTCTTAAAACCCTCCAGTGTTGGAGCGCCCACAAGTTCTGGACGCAACTTCTGTTCCACTGGTTAATTGTTCTCATTGTTAGGAAAATTTCTTTGTAGTTCTAGGTTGCTGCTTTCCTTGTTTAGTTTCTTGCCCTACCTTCAGATGCTTTGGAAAATAAGTTGAACCCCCCCTCTTCTTTGTGATAACCCCTGAGATATTGGAAGACTGCTATCATGTCACCTTTGCTCCTTCTTTTGATTAAACTAGCCATACCCAATTCCAGCAACTGTTCTTCATATGTTTTAGTCTCCTGCCTCCCAATCATCTTTGTTGCTCTTCTCTAAGAACATAAGAAAATAAGAAGAGCCATGCTGAATTAGGCCAAAGCCCATCGAGTCCAGCATTCTGTGTCACACAGTGGCCCACCAATTGTACATGGGGATCTTGAGCAGAAAGAGAAGGCAAAACCCTCCCTTTCCCTTGACCCCCAACAAATGGTACTCCAGGGAATCCTGCCTGCCTCAACCAACATAGAGGCGGCACATGGACATCCGTTTTAATAACCGATACACTTGGCATCCATGAATCTGTCTAACCCTGCCTTGAAGCTGTCGAGGCTGACAGCTGTCACGACCCCTTCTGGAAGTGAATTCCATAAACCAACGACCCTCTGGGTGAAGAAATATTTCCCTTTATTTGTCCTCACTTTCTTAGCTATGACCTTTAGGGAGTGCCCCCTTGTCCTGGTATTGTGTGATAGAGAAAAGAATTTTTCTCTATCCACCTTTTCTATCCCATGCATGATTTTATACACTTCGATCAAGTCACCCCTTAAACGCCGTCTTTCAAGGCTGAAGAGACCAAGGCGTTGCAATCTGGTTTCATAAGGGAGGTGCTCCATTTCCTTGATCATTCTTGTTGCCCTTTTTTGCACCTTTTCCAGTTCCATTATATCCTTCTTGAGGTGCAGTGACCAGAACTGTACACAGTACAGTTCTCTGCCTCTTTCTAGTGTCTCAACATCTTTTTTACATCATAGTGACCAAAACTGGATGCAGTATTCCAAGGGTGGTCTTACCAAGGCTTTATAGAATAGTATAAACACTTCACATGATCTTGAGTCTATTCTATCTCTCTATTAATGTAGCTTAGGACTGCATTGGTTTTTTTGGCAGCTGCAGCACATGGCCAGCTCCTATTTAAGTGATTGTCCACTAGGACTCTGAGGTCCCTCTCACAGTTGCTACTATTGAGCCAGGCTTCACCTAATCCAGCGGTTCTCAACTTTTTCCGGGGCTTGACCCCAGCCCGCATCGCGCATGCACAGCGCGACGGCCCGCATCGCAATGGGGAAAAAAATGGCTGACCAAAAAAATGGCCGACCAAAAAAAATGGCTGACAAAAAAAATGGCGGGCCCGCGTCGCGCATGCGCGGTGCGACGGCCCGCATCGCAATGGGGAAAAAAATATGGCTGACGAAAAAAAAATGGTCGACCAAAAAAAAATGGCAGACTGCGGCGTTTGGCGACCCCCGTGAAATGGTCGTTCGACCCCAAATGGGGTTGCAACCCACAGGTTGAGAACCGCTGACCTAATCTGTAGCTGTACATTTGATTTTTCTTGCCTAAATGTCGAACCTTACTTTTTTCATTCTTGAATTTCATTTGATAAGATGGGGGTCCAGTGAAAAAGCCTGTCGAGATGCATCTGGATCTTGAGTCTATCTTCTGGAGTGTTGGCTATTCCAGTCAGCTTGGTGTTGACTGCAAATTTGATAGAAGTTCCCTTGAATCCCCTCATGTAAATGTGAGTTCCCCTCCAAAGGAAGTAAAGTTTTTCTCCTTGCTGGAGAAAGGATGGAGACAAGGATGGGTGCGCTTAACTCCGTCGAAAGAAAATGTTGATGCTATCCTAACTGCACTACTGTCCAAATTTGGCTTATCATTACTTGCTTCTCTCAAATGTGTGCCAAGAGGCTTCCCAGCAACTGTGGTGGCGAACAGCCACCTCTTTATCCTGCCCACTGCAATCAGTCGCTGCGGTGGCCAAAATCTGGTGGCCTTGGTGGAGATGGGCTCTTTGTCTTCCTCTACTCTTCTTCCTCTCTCTTTTCATTGTGCAAAGATTTGGGGATGTCTGCATCACCCCCACATCCCAAGTCCTTCGGGGTCCCACAAGGGCACATGTTCTAGTTGAGAAACACCATCTTTCCCCATGAGAGAAGGGAGGGAGGGAGGGGGAGGAGGAGGAGGAGCAGGGGAGAGGAGGGGAGGAGAGGGAGGAAGAGGAGAAAGAAGGAGAAGGGGATGGAGAGGAGGAGGAGGAGGAGAAGGAGAAGGAGAGGAGAAGGAGAAGGAGGAAAAGGAGGGAGAAGGAGAAGGAAGGGAAGCTTGAGATGGAGAGAAGGAGGAGGAGGAGGGGAAGGGGAAGACAAAGAGGAAGGGGAAGTAGGAGAAGCTTGGGAGGAAGAGGAGGAGGAGAAGGAGGAGGGGATAGAGAGGAGGAGGAGAATGAGAATGAGAATGAGAGGAGGAGAAGGAGAAGGAGAAGGAGAAGGAGAAGGAGAAGGAAGAGAAGCTTGGGATGGAGAGAAGGAGGGGGAAGGGGAAGACAAAGAGGAAGGGGAAGTAGGAGAGGCTTGGGAGGAAGAGGAGGAGGAGAAGGAGGAGGAGGAAGAAGAAGAAGAGAAGCTTGGAAGGGAGAGGAGAAGGAGGAGGGGGAAGGGGAAGACGAAGAGGAAGAGGAAGAGGAAGGGGAAGTAGGAGAAGCCTGGGAGGGAGAAGGAGAAGGAGGAGGAGGAGGAGGAGAAAGAGAAGGAGAAGGAGAAGGAGAAGGAGAAGGAGAAGGAGAAGGAGAAGGAGAAGGAGAAGGAGAAGGAGAAGGAGAAGGAGAAGGAGAAGGAGAAGGAGAAGGAGAAGGAGAAGGAGAAGGAGAAGGAGAAGGAGAAGGAGAAGGAGAAGGAGGGATTTTGCTGTCAAATTTCAGTAAAATGACCTGAGGAATCCAGACAACTGAAAGACAGAAGCTCAAGAGATCCATACGTGATGACAAGTCAGGGGCTGCCCACTCCTCTTCTGCAGGTAAAGAGTTATAGGTGGCAAAGCAGGACTGCCAAACATGCCCTGTAGGTATTTGGCCTTGGCCAGGATCTGAACATCTGGGTGGATTTTTTTTTAAAAAAAAAAAACTGTAAAAGAAATGATTAGGAGCAGATTCTAATTGTAGGATTTCCGTTTGTCACGGAAATATACATGTGAATGGATGCAGAATGTTGATTCTACGCGGTTAGGGGTGGACTTGGCAAATGAGATGATGGAAAGAAAAAATATTTCAATCCTGGTGGCCTGCACAGGTTCATTTCACGTGATCTGTGATGGCTGGAGTTCAGAGACACAGCAGCAGCATCCCAGACAACAGTACACACACACACACCCTTGGTGCATTCTGGTTTATGGCTGATGAAACTATTCATTTCTTACTTTGTGGATCCAGACAAAGATTGAATAAATGTCTGTGTGTATCTGGTAGGGAGTGAGGTATGTTGTTGACTTCTAGTGGAAACTATTTCAACTAGATCTTATTTCAACTAGATGTCAATTATTATAAGTCTGTGAAATTGGGTCAAAGAAGGGTTTTTTTCTGAGTCAGGGAGCTCTCTGGACTTCGGATGTTCCATATTTAACTGAATAACAGAGAACAACAGAGTTGGAAGAGATCTTGGAGGTCTTCTAGTCCAACCGCCTGCTCAGGCAAGAGATCCTATCCCATTTCAGACAAATAGCTGTCCAATCTCTTCTTGAAAGCCTCCAGTGATGGAGCACCCACAACTTCTGCAGGGAAGCCGTTCCATTGGTTGATTGTTCTCACTGACAGGAAATTTCTTTTTAGTTCTAGGTTGGTTCTCTCCTTGATCAGTTTCCATCAGTTGCTTTGGGCAGGGGGTTGAACCAGAAGACTTCCAAGGTCCCTTCCGACTCTCTTCTCTTCTCTTCTCTTCTCTTCTCTTCTCTTCTCTTCTCTTCTCTTCTCTTCTCTTCTCTTCTCTTCTCTTCTCTTCTCTTCTCTTCTCTTCTCTTCTCTTCTCTTCTCTTCTCTTCTCTTCCCTTCCCTTCCCTTCCCTTCCCTTCCCTTCCCTTCCTCTCCTCTCCTCTCCTCTCCTCTCTTCTCTTCTCTTTCTTCCCTTTCTTCCCTGTCCTTCTCTTCTCTCTCATCTATCTCATCCCATCTCATCTTAGAGGTGACAAACTAGACCAAACAGAGTCTAACTTCTTCATCTCCTCATGTTTGTTTGGACAACTGCAGAAACAAAGGTGAATTATGTACAAGCCTCCCCCCCCCATCCCATTTGGACACAAATCTAGAAGAAGATGGAGCTCACAGCTGGGCTAAGGCTTCTGTTCCACCCCCAGTTCTCTTAGAAAGCTTGTCAGCTTTCTATTATGAAGACAAAATAGCTACCTAACCTGAGCCTCATAACTCAACTCCTTCTGATTTCCTCAGGTTTATTCCTTCTCCCGTTGACAGGCAGTGGAGCTCACCTCATCTGCTCCAGGAAACATCTCATGACCATCCATTTTTCTTCCGTTGTTCTCCCTCCTCAATCTCCTCTCCACCCGCAGCTGGATCTCTGAGTCTCCTCCGTAGATTTGCCTGCTTTGAAATCATTCTGTACCTTTTTCTGTAGCTGAATAATTTTAATTTTCTACTCAGTTACCTCCCCGAGCTTCTCGCGTTCTTGTTTCCTTGCATCTTAATTTCCTTTCCTGTCAGCAAGACCTCCCTCTCCTCAAGTCTCTTATCCCATCTGTCCTTGCATCTTCTTCTCTCCCCCTGGCCACATGCACCAGCTCGCTCAAAGCACATGTGTCCCTCTTCCTCCTCCTCTTGTACAGGAACCATCCCTTCATTAATTTTAGCACCAATTTGGATAAAGTTATGAGTGCAGAGGTTTAATTGAAGATGTCTCAGGGGGGCAGTTGACTTGACCAGGAAACTTCAGATTGCAACAGATGCCTGGGTTCCTCTCTTCTCTTGCCTTCCTCATTTCATCAAGAGCATGATGGATGATGGCCACTATGGGAGTCGGGGGGGGGAGGGGAAGTGGTGAAATATTCATAAGGGGTTCTGGGGGAGAAGGAAGGCAAGAGCTTTAGGACAAGCCAAAAGACCGAGGACTTGATACAGAACATCATCAGCCTGAACAATTTCCTTCTGTAAGATGGGGTGGTGGTGGTAGTGGTGGTGGTGATGGTGGTGGTGGTGGTGGTGGTGGTGGTGGTGGTGGAGGAGGAGGAGGAGGAGGATCAACCTGGGATATTAGTCATGATGATTTAGTGAAAAGCTTTTTTTTAAGGGTGGGGATAAAAATAAGAAATGACCCCACTGTGGAGGGTGCTGTTCATTATAGGTTAAGATTATTATTATTATTATTATTAATTTGACTTCTATGCCGAGAAAGAGATCCCTCTTTAATGATCATCCACCTGTTGTTTCTTGTCCTAGCCTCAAGCAAATACATCAACCCCCTCCTCTCTTTGACAGCCCCTAAAATACTGGAAGAGAGTTATCATGTCCCCCTGTTCCTTCTCTTTGTTAGACTAGACCAGGGGTAGGCAACCTTGGCTCTTTTATGACTCATGGACTTCAACTCCCAGCATTCCTGAGTGAGCTATGCTGACTCGGGAATTCTGGGAATTGAAGTCCATGAGTCACAAAAGAGCCGAGGTTGCCTACCCCTGGACTAGACATAGCTAGTTCCTTCAATTGTTCATCATACCATTTGGTCTCCACTCCCCTTTATCACTTTATTGCTCTTCTCTGCTCTCTTTCTAGAGTCTCGACATCTTTTTTATATCATGGCGATCAAAAACGGATGCCATATTCCAAGTGTGGCCTCGCCAGCGCAATATAAAGTGGTACTAACACTTCTTGTGATCTTGATTCTATCCCTCTGTTGATGCAGCCTAGGACTGTGTTGGCCTTTTTTGGCTGCTGCCGCCGCACACGGCTGGCTCATGTTTAGGTGATGAGCCACTGGGACTCCAAGATCCCTCTCGCAGTTGCTACTGTTGACCCAGCTATGGTCTATTCTGTACCTATGCATTTGGGTGTGTTTTTTTCCCCTGCTTAAGTGCAGGACAATCGTGGAAATGATGATATAAATTGGGAGGTTGTTTCATGACGGCTGGGGAATTCTGGGAGTTGAAGTCCACACATATCAAAATTGCCAAGGCTGAGAAACAGCGGTGACCTGTAGACTGAATGGGGTCTTGATGCCCAGCTAATTGTTAGCAACCTTTTGAAAATGTAAATTGCCAAGTGCAGGAATGCTGTGTCGGTGAGCAGATCAGTTTAGTGGCTGGGTTTGCCCCAAATTGTTTGGCAAGTCAAGGCGAGCTAGGTTTTACACTCTCCGTTTGTCTATATAATGAGGTGTGCAAACCCAAAGTGCTCAGTGTATGGTGGAATATGCAGTCAGAGCTGGAAATCAGGTGGATTTGCTAATCAGGTGAAGTTTGCTGTGTGAACCTCCAAATGTTTTGTAGAATGGTTACCCTTCTGCAGGATGCATTCTGGAACAAAAAGTCTTGGTATCTGAAGCCAAGTAGAATAACAGAGTTGGAAGGAACTTGGATCTTCTAGTATAACCCCCTGTTCAAACAGGAAACCCTATACTACTTCAGACAAAAAAGCCTGTCCAATCTCTTCTGAAAAATCTCCAGTGATGGAGCATCCACAACTGCTGGAGGCAAGTCATTCTACTGATTGATTGTTCTCACTGTCAGGAAATTTCTCCTTAATTCTAGGTTGCTTCTCTCCTTGATTAGTTTCCATCCGTTGCTTCTTGTCCTGCCTTCGGGTGCTTTGGAGAATAGGTTACCCCCCCTTCTTTGTTGCAGCCCCTCAAATATTGGAATACTGCTATCATGTCTCCCCTAGTTCTTCTTTTCACTAGACTAGACATGCCCAATTCCTCAACTGTTCTTCATATGTTTTAGCCTCCAGTCCCCTAAGAGATCCAGAGATAGAAACACTTGGAATTCTCCCATTTTTCCATGGGGTTAGTGGAAGAGAACAGATTTCTGCCTTTCTATTTCCACTTTATTTCCTCTTTGGTACTTACACTGTGTGCTGTAAAGGGAGGTGTCAGTGTGCTTGTCAAATATGTTCAAACACAATCATTGGAAAACAACAGATGGCATCCCTGAGTTGTTGGCTATCCATGCTCTGATGCTCCATATAAGTTCTCTAGGTCTGGCAATACTACTATTTAGTATACCAGTATTTTCAAAGAGGAGAAAGAAAAGATCTGATGTAAGAAAAGGAGCAGAACCTGGGGGGAGGGGCAGAGTGAAAAGAGGGATCAGCCTAGAATCCCTAGGTGGCACAAATGGACTAACTCCAACCCCCCTCCCATTGAATTCCACTGATTCTGATTTAACACCAAGCAAGTGTTAACCATTCCTCTGCATAGGTTTTTTTTTTTAGCAATAAATCAGTTTGATTGGACCTGCCTGATCCATCCATCCACCAATTTATCCATCCATCATCTATATCTCCATTGTCATGGCCCTTTCAGAGCTCAGGTCTAAGGAGGAGGAGGAGATGGAGCCGAGGCTGATGGAAGGAAATGGCGTTGCCTCTCTGGGCCAAGAGGAATGACCGGAGGAGGAGGAGGAGGAGGAGGAGGAGGAGGCAGTCCCAGGTCTCTAGGGCCTCAGAGGGATCACCAGAGAGGAAGAGATGGTGCAGGATGACCGAATGAGGGGGAAGGAGATGGAAATGGCAGGGAGTAGAGCAGAGGAGCGACAGACCTCCGGAGACCTCCAACGAGCAACTGCCTCCCCTTCCGAGCATGGAGAATGGAGAGGAGGCGGAGTCAGTGAACTGACGACTAGGAAGGAGGGTGCCCCGCCCAAGGCTCACCTGGGGAATAGGATTTAAAGAGACACTGTGGGGAGGGTCATGTCAGAAACAAGCATTGCATTTTTCTAGTCACACTTGCTATTAACAACATCTTGCTGCCTTGCCTTGCCTTGCCTTGCCTTGCCTTGCCTTGCCTTGCCTTGCCTTGCCTTGCCTTGCCTTGCCTTGCCTTGCCTTGCCTCTCCTTGCCTCTCCTTGCCTCTCCTTGCCTCTCCTTGCCTTGCTTTGCCTCTCCTTGCCTCTCCTCGCCTCTCCTCTCCTCTCCTCTCCTCTCCTCTCCTCTCCTCGCCTCGCCTCGCCTCGCCTCGCCTTGCCTTGCCAGACTTTGCAGTAACACAGCTCTGCTCCGGGTTGTGCTGCAGTCCCAGCGAACCCCCCCCCCGTGCAATGAGGATGCCCAGTGACCAAGTTTCCTGAATTGTGCTGCTCCCCTGGACTTCTAGAAGCCAGGAACTATTCGAGGTGTGTGTTTGTGTTTAGAGCTTGCTCTGGGACTTGCAGAGAATTTTGGGAGAGAATTGGAGCAATAAAAGGGAGTTAACCCTTCACTTTGGCTGTGTTGCTTCCATGCCTACCTCCCGGTCATAACATACAATCATCCATCCATCCATCCATCCAACATCTATATTTCCATCTGTCCATTTATCCAACTGTAGGTGAAGGACTGGTAGAACCTGGTGGCGGAGTGAAATGAGGAATCATCCTAGAATCTCTTCATAACCAAATGAACTAAGTCCAACCCCCTTGAATTCCATGGACCCTTGTCTAACTCCTAGCAGGTGCTGACTGTTAGTTGAGAAGAAGTCCTGTGCATGGACTTTTGAACAATAAATCAATTTAATTGGACCTTCACATGTGGACTTGATCTTTCCTGCCTAACAACATCCATCCATACATCTATCGATCTATCCATCCATTATCTATATCTCCATCCATCCATGATCTACATCTCCATCCATCCATCCATCTATCCATCTGCTAAATTTACCCAACTGTAGGTGAAGGACTGGCAGAAGCTGGGGGTAGAGTGAAATGAGGAATCAGCCTAGAATCTTCATGACTAAATGAACTCCCTTGAATTCCATGGACCCTTGTCTGAGTCCTAGCAGGTGCTGACCATTAGCTGAAAAGATTCCTGTGCGTGGGCATAATTAGCAATAAATCAGTTTAATTGGACCTTCATGTGTGGACCTGTTCTTTCACACCTGACACATCTGTGTTGACTGTCTCTGTACAACATGTAGTCCCATCACACAAAATATCCAGTTTCTTTTCGCATGGCCACTTTCTGAATTCTAATAAGATGTTTTGGTTCCTGCAGTTGTACAAAGTCAAGGAAGGATCCCCAGGGAAGCCATCTGAACTGAACTGGATCCAGCAGGAGGCTTCCAGCCCTTCCTCCCCAAGGCAGAAAGACACCACGTGTGTGTGCAGAAATGCGTCAGGGAGATTTTTTTTTTTCATCCCCTTCTAAATAAAAGGGAGCAACCGTTGAGTATGTCAAGAGAATGGCAAAAGCAAGTCGAATGCAGAAGGAATGGGGTACTTAAGAAGTGTGTGATGGAAATCAAAAGCAGGGAAGGTTAAGAAAGTAGAGGAGCTGAGAGAATGTGCTTTGAATTATAAATATATATGGAGAGGGGTGGGCATGGAAGACACACACAAAAGTGTGTTTTGGGGGATCTCCTCCTCCTCTTCTTTTCTAATTTAGAAAGAATGAATGAGGCTCAAATGACAAAAGAGGTGAGCTGCCAATCTTTTGACCTTCTGCGTATCCTTGCATGGGGAATACCGAGGCCCACACAACCATGTGGCCGGCTGTCTGGCCACATGAGAAACCGCCAGGCCCACACCGCCTGTATTAACAACTGCTAATTTTCTGTTTTGGAATGCCTCACATTCTGAAATTTTTATACTGTTGTTTTTATCATTTAAAAAGTTTTAAGCCAAAATTATGCTGATGGTAATGTTTGAGTTTGTTGATGATGTGGTATATCCTCTGGAGCCCCTCTATAAGGGAGATAGGCAGCAAAAAACAAATAAATAAATAAATGAGGGAGGGAGGGAGGGAGAGAGAGAGAAGGGAAGGGAAGGGTAGGCAGGGATAGAGGGGAGGGGAGGGGAGGGGAGGAGAGGAGAGGAGAAGAGAGGGGAGGGGAGGGGAGGTGTGGGAGAGAGAGAGGAGATGAGAGGAGAGGAGAGGAGAGGAGAGGGGAGGGGAGGGGAGGGGAGGGGAGAGGAGAGGAGAGGGGAGGGGAGGGGAGGGGAGAAGAGGGTTGTGTGGGAGAGAGAAGAAGGAAGGAAGGAAGGAAGGAAGGAAGGAAGGAAGGAAGGAAGGAAGGAAGGAAGGGAAGGAGGGAGGGAGGGTGACTTGGTCAAGAGCAGGCATGTCAAATTGCTGAAACTGCACCCACCCCATTGCTGGCAATGGGGGAAAAGTTGCAATACGTCACACACCATCATGTGACGTCGTGAGTTTGACTTGCCTGGTCAAGAGGAAGGAGAAGGCCAAGAGAAGTAGGACAAGACCTCCACAAAAAACAACATGAGAGATTTGGAAGCCGTATATAATGGATGAAGCAATGTACCCACCCACAGGGAGCCAGGAGTGTTTCTAAGAGCAGGAAGAAATGGGGAATCACAGTAAAAGTTGCAGGGATGAACCAGATTTCTTTAGATTTTCTTTCTTTTTCTCTAATTTCTGGCTTGCCTCCAGAAGTTGTGGGTGCTCCATCGCTGGAGGCTTTTAAGAAGAGATTGGACAACCACTTCTCTGAAATGGTAGAGGGTTTTCTGTCAGAGCAGGGGGTTGGACTAGAAGACCTCCAAGGTCCCTTCCAGCTCTGTTTTTCTATGTTAACTTCTTCTGCGTGCTGTTACTACTTGGTTGCATCGCTCTGCTTACCCATGTAAATAGATTCAGGTAGTCCTCGACTTACAATGGTACATTTAGTGACCGTTCACAGTTACAACAGCACTGAAAAAAAGTGTCCTAGGACTGACCGTTTTTCACACTTACGGCTTTTGCAGCATCCCTGTGGTCACCTGATCAAAATCGAGACCCTTGGAAACTGATTCATACTTATGACGGTTGCCATGTCCCAGGGTCATGTGATTCACTTTTGCGACCCTCTGAGAAGGAAAGTCAATGGGGAAGCGAGATTCACTTAACAATCATGTGACTAACTTAACAATTGCAGCAGTTCACTTACCAACTGTGGCAAGAGAGGTCGTGAAATGGGGCAAAACTCACTTAACAAATGTCTCACTTAGCAACATAAATTCTGGCCTCAGTTTGTGGTTGTAAGTCGAGGACTGCCTATATAGAAGTGCCAGGAAGGGGGAAAGTGAAAGCTGAAGGAGGGGATCATGGTTTTTGTAAAATTTCCCAATCTGCCATAAGTGAACATCACTTGGGATCTTATATAAACCCTTAGATCAGCGGTTCTCAACCTTTTGCAGGCCGCGACGGCCCGCATCGCACATGCACGGCGTGTGTGCGACGACCCACATCGCGCATGCGCGGTGCGACGGCCCGCATCGCGCATGCGCGGTGCGCACGCAATGCCCGCATCGCGCATGCGCGGTGCGACAGCCCGCATAGCGTATGCGTGGCACGATGGCCCGCATCGCGCATGCGCGGTGCTACCCCGCGCATGCGCGGTGCTGCCCCCTGCGCCGGCCGAGGGGAAAAGGGGAAAAAAATGGCGGACTGCGGTGTTTGGCGACCCCCGTGAAATGGTCGTTCAACCCCAAATGGGGTCGCGACCCATAGGTTGAGAACCGCTGCCTTAGATCAAAATTACACTTAATGGCCCAGCAATTCTCATTTAATTATGTCCCCAAAATGATTAAAAATAAATGAAAGCACAGAGTTCTGCGGTCAGATTTCCAGAATATAGACAAATTTATTTCCATAGAGAATTCCCCACAAAAATTACACTTTTCTACCCCAGGATTGCAAAAACTCCCCTTTCCATAGACCAGGGGTTCCCAACCCCCAGTCCATGGAGCAGTACTGGGCCACAGCATGCCAACAACCGGTCTGCACAAACAAGCAAAGCCCCATCCGTGGGATGCAGGCAGCACACAAAACCACACAGAAAGAGAAGAAAATAATACATAACTTAGTAGATGGAAAAGGTTGTTTACAATTTAAAGAGGAAGAAATAAAAAAGATAATAAAGAAATATTATAAGGAATTGTATGGCAAAGAGGAGGCTGCAAAAGAGAGAATTGCTCAATATTTAGAAGAAAGTAAATTGCCAAAGATTCCAGAGACATTCAAAACTATGTTAGAAGAAAGAATAACAATGATGGAGATATTAGAGGCTATAAAACGACAAAAGAATGGGAAAACACGAGGCCCAGACGGGCTACCGGCAGAACTTTATAAAAATCTACAAGATATATAAAGTGAACCGCTGAAAGATGTTTGTAATGGATTATTGCTAGAGGCCAAACTTCCAAATACATGGATAGAAGCAAATATTACTTCGATACCAAAAGAAGATTCAGACTTGATGTATATTAAGAACTATAGACCGATTTCATTACTCAATGTGGATTACAAAATTTTTACTTCAATAATGGCAGAGAGACTGAAAAGATACTTAGTTGAGTTTATACATCCAGATCAAAACAGCTTTTTACCGAAGAGACAAATTAAAAATAATTTAAAGGTGATAATGGACGTATTAGAATATTATGAATTACACCCAGGGAAACAATTAGCATTAGTGTTTTTAGACACCCAAAAAGCGTTTGATAATGTTTCTTGGCAATTTATGGTTCAACAATTACAAATAATGGATTTTGGAAAGAACTTTATTAATATGATAAAAACAATATATAGTAACCAGACAGCAAAAGTGATAGTGAATGGAGATTATACTGAGAGCTTTGAGATAAGAAAAGGCATGGGACAAGGGTGTCCATTATCTCCATTATTATTTATCTTTACTTTGGAAGTACTAAATAGAAGGATAAGACAGGATACAGAAATTAAAGGATTGAAAATAAAAGATGAAACATATAAGTCACAAGCATTTGCTGATGATCTAGTGTTTGTCTTGGAAGAACCTTTAGAGATGATTCATAAACTATGGGGAAAGATAGAAGAATATGGAGAAATGGCAGGACTAAAAATAAATAAAGAAAAAACTAAAGTAATAGTAAAGAACCTCACAGATAAACAAAAAAGGCAAATACTAGAGAAAACAGAGGTACAAATAGTGAAAAAAGTTAAATATTTAGGTATTCATCTTTCAGCTAAGTGTTTGTCAATAAAAGAAGACAATTATATAAAATTATTGAAGCAAATAAAGCTAGACTTGGAAAGATGGAAAAATCTCCAGCTGTCAATATTAGGAAGAATTGCTACAGTAAAAATGAATGTGTTGCTGAAGATTTTATTTTTATTTCAAACGATTCCGATAAAAATTGAGAGAAAATTCTTTCAAGATTTAAATTTGTTGGTTTTGAACTTTATTTGGCAGGGGAAAAAAACTAGAATTAAGATGAAAACATTACAAGATGCTAAGGAAAATGGAGGTTTTGGGTTGCCAGAATGGACATTGTATTATCAAGCATCTGTGTTAACATGGGTGAAAGAGTGGATAACACTCAGAAATAAAAGGTTATTGTATTTAGAGGGACATGATTTACAACTGGGGTGGCATGCTTTCTTATGGTACGGGAAAAACAGAGTCCATAAGTACTTTCAAAATCATTTTATAAGAAATGCCTTGTTAACAGTATGGGAAAAAATTAAAGCTAAAATATATTCAAAAATTCCAGGGTGGTTATCAACGATGGAGGCATTTATACATCCGAACCTGGTAGACTTTGAAAAAATATGAACATATAAAGATATTTTAGATATTGATGGGAAATTAAAATCTAAACAAGAATTGGAAAATCAGGGAAATAACCTGTCCTGGTGGGCACATTTACAGATACAAAGTAGATACAAAATAGATATGAAAAAGATGTATGGATTTTACAAGGATCAAACTGTGTTTGATAAGATTTTGTTAACCTGAGATGAGAAATTAATTAAGAAAATGTATAATTTTTTGTTAATTCTAGATATGGAAAGTGAACAAGTGAAAGAAACAATGATAAGATGGCCAAAAAAATGGTTATAATATAGAATTAGAAAAATGGCAAATGTTATGGGAGAGAAACTATAAATTAACAATGTCAACTTCATTCAAAGAAAATCTGTATAAAATGTTTTATAGATGGCACCTTCCACCAGCAAGATTAGCAAAAGTGTTTAAAATATGTCAGATAGATGTTGGAAATGTAAACATAACATAGGCACGTATTACCACATTTGGTGGACATGTGGTAAGGCAAAGACCTATTGGAAAAATATACATATGTGGTTAGAAAAAATATTGGGCGAACAAGTGGATTTTAAACCTGAACTTTTTTTACTAGGCATTATGCCTGAAAAGACTAATAAGCAGAAACTATATTTAAGTTTACACATCACTACAGCAGCGAGAATAATTTTTGCACAATACTGAAAGAATGAAGTATTGCCATCAGAGGAAGAAATAATCAGGAAAATATTGGAATGTGCAGAGATGGACAGATTAACTATGAGGTTGAAAGATAAAGAAGATACAGACTATTATCAAATTTGGAATTTATTTTATTCTTGGTTAGAGAAGAGAATGAAGGATTAGGAATTGAACATGTATTAGCATAGCAAACTCCAGACTGGAAAAATTGATTGGAAAAATTAACATATGTTGATGAAAAAAAATTAATAAAATTTATATATATATATTAAAAAAACACACACACACCCTCCCGTCCGTGGAAAAACCTCTCTCCATGGAACCGGTCCCTGGTGCCCAACAGGTTGGGGACATCTGCCATAGACAATCCTGCAGGTCTGGATTTTGATCAGGTTTACTGGTGCCGAAGAGACAGCTGTCCTTGCAAATGTCATCTTCAGGTATTCTTAAACTTACGACCATTTACTCAGAAAACATTCAAAGTTAGAAGGGTGCTGAAAAAAGTTACTCGTGACTGGTCCTCGCATTTACGACTGTTGCAATGTCCCTCTGGTCATAGGATCATGATTTGGGCTCTTGGAACTGGCAAGTATTTCTGATTGACATTTGAGACGTTCTCAGCTGGCTTCGGATACTCTCAATGTAAAACCATTTGTTTAACAAAGTTACAATATCACTGGGGGGGTGGAATGGCTTAAACCAGTCCTCCACTTATGACTGTTGCAGCATCCCATGGTCACATGATTAGAATTTGGCAAGTGGCGTGGAATTACGATGGTTGTAGCACCCCGGGGCCATGGGATGGCAATTAGCAAATTCCCGTCCAGCTTCTGACAAGCGAAAATCAGCGGGAGAAGCTAGCTGAAGCTAACAACTGTGTGAATCACTTCACGATCATGGGAGAAAGTGTGTAAAATTGGGTGCAGTCACATCAAACCAGCTGCTGTCATGTTCACCTTCTGTTTGATTTGTAAAATGAGACATCACAAGATCATAGTTCCCAGACTCCGGATTGTAATTCTCTGAATTTAGGCAGACACCTTTGTACTGATAGGAGAGAATCTCTGTAACTCAGGGTTAAACTGTGGGGTCCTTGGTGCTCTCTGAACTTGGTGGTTTTCTTGCAGATGTTTCATGATCCAACTAGGTAACCTCACAAAGGGAGTGGGATTTGTGGTGGTGATGGAGGAGGAGGAGGAGGAGGAGGAGGAGGAGGAGGACTGTGCGATCCTTGGTGCTCTCTGAGCTTCTTTGTTTGCTTACAGACCAAACTAGGTCGCAGTTTCATGACCCAACTAGATCATCAGTGCTAGAATGGAGTGAGGTTTGTCAGGGGGGGGGAGGAGGAGGAGGAGGAGGAGGAGGAGGAGGAGGAGGAGGACTGTGGGATCCTTGGTGCTCTCTCAGCTTGTTTGTTTTCTTGCAGACCCAACTAGGTCACAGTTTCGTGACCCAACTAGGTAAGAGTGCTAGAAGGGACTGGGGTTTGCAGGGAGGAGGAGGAGAATTGTGGGGTCTTTTCTTGAAGAAGTTTCATTACCCAACTAAATAACATCATCCGTGCAAGAAGGGAGGGGGTTGCAGTGAGGTGGAGGAGGAGGACTGTGGGGTCTTTGGTGCTCTCTGAGCTTGGATGCTTTCCTGCAGACATTTCATTATTCAACTAAGTAACATCATCCATGCTATAAGTGAGAGGGGTGAGGTCTCTAGGACTGGTGATGTTACCTAGTTGGATAATGAAACATCTGCAAGAAAACATCTAAACTCAGGGAGCACCAAGGACCCTACAGTCCACCTCCTCACCTCCTCTTGCTCCCCTCAACCAGATCTCATTGTCTTATCTATTAGGGTTCCAATAAAGTCACCAGCGGGGAGCAAACCATGTTCTACAACCAGGCTGATGTGATTAGGGGCTGGGGAAGAATCCCTCATCACATAAACTGCCTTCCAGCCACAGACAGTCCTGCTGTCCATCCTCCCCATCAACATGGGAGGTGGGGCGGGAAGCAGCAGGCAGGGAGACCGTGTTCCTCCTCCACAAAACTTGGATCAATGCCTGGAGGGAGAGGCTGACATTGTTCTCCCAGGCAATCGGCTGCACGTATACAAAAGCCAGGAGGGTTGTTGACATCCAAGTCAGTTCCTCCTGGTTTCACTCTTCTTCCTCCAGAAGCCAAGGGGTGGAAGCACCTGAGCAGCCATGCATATCAACCACCCTGCTCTTCCGACAGCCTGCGGGGCCATCATGCCGGGCCCTGACATCTCCAATTAGGCAGCTCTGAGTCTGCTTTTCCAAAGCCAAAGAGATGGGCAGCATCCTCCCCCCCCCCCGACTAAGCCCAAATGGGCTTATCTTGTCATATTCCAGCCACACAGATGCTTCTCCAGGACAGGCTGGTTAGCATCCTCATGAGGTCCTCCTTTCCAGAAGGAGGAGGGATTCAATTAAAAGACGTGCTGGGAAAGTCACGGTCCAGAGAACAGGCCTTAATCCTTCCAGGAAGCCCGTCGGACGTCTGAGTCGAGTTAATTCGAAAAACGTTGCCCATTTCCTGAATGACCCTTGCAGCAAGGAAGGGTGTGCAGAACTACCATCTCCAATCGCAGATTGGTCTAATGACAAGCAGGCTCACCTCCTGAATCTGGGGAGGGGAGGGGAGGGGAAGGGAAGACACGCCTGCAAAGGTAGCTCAGATTACAGTCCACCACCAGAACAGGATCCAAAGGGAAGAAGCTCATGAGAAAAAGGGAGGAAATGTTTAAGCCAGGGAATACAGGTAATTACAAGGAGTCCTCAATTTATAGCATCTGTTTAGTGACTGTTCGAAGTTACAACAGTATTGAAGGTTGAGATTAGATAGATTAGATTTTCTGAAATGGTATAGGGCCAGGGTAGGCCACCTTCGCTCTTTTATGACTCGTGGACTTCAACTCCCAGAATTCCTGAGCCAGCCTGGCTCAGCTTGGAAACCTCTCCCGTTCCCCTCAGCATGGCTGGCTCAGGAATTCTGGGAGTTGAAGTCCACGAGTCATAAAAGAGCCAAGGCTGCCTACCCCTGGCCTAGGCCTACCAGTTTCTGATAATCTACTCCTGTCAGGCTTAATAGACTAGGCCAGGGGTAGGCCACCTTGGCTCTTTTATGACGCGTGGACTTCAACTTCCAGAATTCCTAAGCCAGCATGGCTCAACTTGAAAACCTCTCCCTTTCCCCTCAGCATGGCTGGCTCAGGAATTCTGGGAGTTGAAGTCCACGAGTCATAAAAGAGCCAAGGCTGCCTACCCTGTTATAGGGTTTCCTGCTTGAGCAAGGGGTTGGGCTAGAAGATCTCCAAGGTCCCTTCCACCTCTGTTATTCTTTTATTCTATTCTCTTATTCTGAAAAAGTGACTGATGAGCATTTTTGACCGTTGTGGCATCAAAATTCAGAGGCTTGGCTGCTGACTCATATTTATTATGGTTGCAATTTCCCTGGGTCACCTGATGACCCTTTGTGATCTCAGTGGGGAAGCCAAAGTCACTTAACAGCCATGTTACTAACTTAATAATTGCTCTGAGTCACTTAACAGCTGTGGCAAGAAAGGTCATAAAATGGAGCAAAACTCTCCCTTAGCATAAATTTTGGGGTCAATTGTCCGTAAGTTAAGGACTGCCTATACTACATTCATAAACAACCTCAAAAAAATTCCTTTGTATCACTGCATGATTTCAAAATACACATTCAAATAATCTGGTTCAAGAATAGAATAGAATAGAATAGAATAGAATAGAATAGAATAGAATAGAATAGAATAGAATAGAATAGAATAGAATAGAATAGAATAGAATAGAATAGAATAGAATAGAATAGAATAGAATAGAATAGAATAGAATAGAATAGAATATGGAATAGAGTAGAGTAGAGTTAGAGTAGAGTTAGAGTAGAGTAGGGTAGGGTAGGGTAGGGTAGGGTAGGGTAGGGTAGGGTAGGGTAGGGTAGGGTAGAAAGAACAGCACAGCACAGAACAGAACAGAACAGAAGAGACAATCTGGATTAGACAACCATTTGTCCAGATGGGATGAGGACTGCTGCCTTGGGCAGGGGGTAAGACTAGAAGACC
The DNA here is from genome assembly GCA_034064705.1 of Bothrops alternatus. Lineage (NCBI taxonomy): Eukaryota > Metazoa > Chordata > Lepidosauria > Squamata > Viperidae > Bothrops > Bothrops alternatus. Next base: position 550,071 of record JARGCV010000287.1, read on the forward strand.
TCCTTGGTTCTGCTTCTCCTATACTAACCCACCTAATACTAGTATAGCAAAGCAGATCTAGGGAAAAGTGGAATAAATGTTACACCGATGCAACTTCACCCGTCCACCCCTTCCTCTTTAGCACAATTATTGAAGGTTTTCAGACCCCTATCTCTCTCCTCCACACTCTGGAGCAACACAATTAAGGCTCTTCTCTCCCTGCTGGGAAGACCAATCTGCCTGGGCATTCTCATTTAGGCATGTGCTTAGTTTCTCAAAAGGAGTCCAAAGGCTGCCTCTTGAATCTCTTTGCCTTTGTTGATAAGGCAAATAGGCAAATCAGGTGTTTAAAGGGAAAGCTCAGCTGCCACGAGGCACTTAGGAGAATATTAGAACATTAGGACAGAAGGAAAGAGACGGGGAGGGGAAGGGAGAAGAGGAGAGGAGAGGAGAATAGAATAGAATGGAATGGAATGAATAGAATAGAATAGAATAGAATAGGAATAGAATAGAATAGAATAGAACAGAACAGAACAGAACAGAACAGAACAGAACAGAACAGAACAGAACAGAACAGAATAGAATAGAATAGAATAGAAAATATGGAATGGAATGGATTGGAACGGAACAGAACAGAACAGAACAGAACAGAACAGAACAGAACAGAACAGAACAGAACAGAACAGAACAGAACAGAACAGAACAGAATAGAATAGAATAGAATAGAATAGAATAGAATAGAATAGAAAATATGGAATGGAATGGAATAAATAGAAAATATGGAATGGAATAGAATAGAATAGAATAGAATAGAATAGAATAGAATAGAATAGAATAGAATAGAATAGAATGGAATGGAATGGAATGGAATGGAATGGAACGGAACGGAACGGAACGGAACGGAACGGAACAGAACAGAACAGAACAGAACAGAACAGAATAGAATAGAATAGAATAGAATAGAATAGAATAACTTTATTTGGCCAAGTGTGACTAGACAAACAATGAATTTGTCTCCAGTGCAGAAGCTCTCAGTGTACATGCAAAATAATAGAAGAAACAACAACAACAACAACAATAACAACAATAACAACAACAACAACAACAACAATAATAATAATAATAGACTAATGGCAAATTTGTCAATGCCAATGGTGTACAACTGGAGCACCACTTGAACACCATTGGCATTGACAAATTCGCCATTAGTCAATTGCAAAAGACAGCCTTACTAGGAACTGCTTCCATCCTGCAACGATATCTGTAATACCATCAAACATCCACATCTGCCTATCCCGTGTCCTTGGTAAGGACTCGATAGGTAGACAAAAATGCCAAATCCAGTCTGAATAGCTGGCTGACTGTGCGATGATCAATAACAATAACAATAATAATAAATAATGCCTATCCCAAGTCCTTGGGAAAGACTCAATGCCACATCCAGTCTGAACATTTGGCTGACTGTGCCACAGATCATAATAATTGAAACATCTGATTAGTCTATACCCACTTGTTGCCAAGCAGTTTAACAACATATGCAAGGAGGTGAAATTGAAGAGTAGCTAACATCTGGCAAAATCTACCTGATAATGAAAGAAGAATCGCTTTGAATGGGATGAGGGATCTCCTTGAAATCCTCTCTCCTGGATCCCTAAGCCTGTTGAGCCAGTTGCAATCCTGGTTTGATAAAGAAAATCTCCCTAGGATGATCTAAATGCTGATAACTTTTGGTTATTAATATTATTTAGACTGCAGAGCTAAAGAAGAAGTCCTCGGCTTACGACGACAATTGAAACTAGCATTTCCATTCTTAAGCAAGGGGGTTGTTAAGTAAGTCTTGCCTGATTTACTACCTTTTTGCCATTGTTAAGCAAATCACTGCAGTTGTTAAGTGAATCACACACTCATTAAGCGAAAGCAGCTTCTCCCATTGGTTTTGCTTGACGGAAGCAGGCTGGCAAGGTCATTTAAGGTCATGTGACCCAGGGACAGCGCAACTGTTGTAAATGCATACTGGTTAACAAGTGCTGAAATTTTGATCACATGGCCAAGGGGATGCCAAGACAGTCATAAGTGTGAGGACCAGTTGTAAGCCACTTTTTTCAGGGACGTTGTGGCTTGGAACCATCGCTAAGTGAATGGTTATAAGTGGTATACCCGTACAAATTCAGGATGAGTCAGTTAGTGCTATAAAGCTCAAAAAATAATTCTAAAAGAAGGTCACAGCCAACACCAGCACCTTCTATACCAGGAGTTGTCAAACTTGGCAACTTTAAGACTTGTGGACTTCAACTCACAGAATTCCTCAGCCAGCATTGAAGACCCCTGTTCTATACCAATGTTCTATACCAACCTAGGCTGGCTGGGGAATTCTGGGAGTCGAAGTCCACCCATCTTCCAGATGCTAAGGTTGACAAATATTGTTCTGTACAGCTGCTTTAAAAAGGAGTCGTCCACTTGACTGAAGAAGACATCTGATGTGAGACCCATCCTAGAAGGTAGTCCAGAAACTTGAATGAACACCAAACCCCACACCAATATGGCGGGACCAAAGCAGGCATTCAATCAGCCCTATAAGACCTTACAAACTGGTTTCTGTCCCAGTTTTAAGCTGCTGGTCTTAACCCATAACACCTTTCCTGTCTTGGACTCCCCAGATCTCTTTTTTGAAGACCTCTGAGGCTTCCAACCCAATTCCTTGCTAAGAGAGAGGGGGAGAGAGAGAGGGAGAGAGAGAGGGAGGAGAGAGAGGAGGAGAGGGAGAGGGAGAGGGGGGGAGGGAGAAGGGAGAAAGAGAGAGAAAAAAAGAGGAAGGGAGGGATAGAGAGAAGGAAGAAAGAGAGAGAAAGAGGGAGGGAGAGAAGAGAGAAAGAGAGAGGAAAAGAGGGAGAAGGAAGAGAGAGAGACAAGAGAGAAAGAGAGAGAGAGAGAAGGAAAGAGAGAGAGAGAGAGAGACAGGGAGACAGGGAGAGAGAGAGAGAGAGAGAGAGAGAGAGAGAGAGAGAGAGAGAGAGAGAGAGAGAGAGAGAGAGAGAGAGAGAGAGAGAGAGAGAGAGAGAGATTTTTTTCTCCCACTCAACCCAAGAGAAGAAAGACGGCTTTTTAAAAAAATTAAGTATGCCTAGAGCTGCCGAAAGAGAAAAAAAAAAAGAATATCAACCCAGAAATACAAAAACCACCCAATACAATAAATGAAAACTACATATAGACAATACATTTCCTTTTTTATTTTTGTATAATCCCTGAACTAAGCAATTAAGATTCTATTGAGACCCTTCCACCAGATTTGGGACTTGACTTCGAGCGTCTTCTCACTTGGCGCCACCACTTTTTCAAGAGAGAGTGACAATCCCTCTAGGCGAACCTGGTTGGGAAGTCTAATGTGATGTCAAAGTGAGGAATTGGGTAGCAGAGACTGCAACCTGAAAGTCTGCATCTGTCTCCTCGCTTGGCGGACAAAATGGTTTGCCAAGGAAGACACCTGAGACATGAATCAAAGCGACTTTGTACACTGACAAGCAGCAGAAATGCAGAGATAGCAGGATGAGTTTGGAATCGACAATGGAAGGAAGGCTTGTGAAGCAGCACTTGGGAGGTCTCTGCCCAAACACTAACACAAGCACACACACACACACACACACAAAGCCCCCTTTGGGGTCCGCTTGGAGCTTAGTTGTTTTCTTGCAGATGTTTCTTTACCCAACTAGGGAACATTGTCAGTGATAGAAGGGAGGAGGAGGAGGAGGAGGAGGAGGAGGAGGAGGAGGAGGAGGAGGAGAAGAAGAAGAAGAAGAAGAAGAAGAAGAAGAAGAAGAAGAAGAAGAAGAAGAAGAAGAAGAAGAAGAAGAAGAAGAAGAAGAAGAAGAAGAAGAAGAAGAGGTGGCGGCAGCAGAGGAGGAGGAGGAGGAGGAGAAGAAGAAGAAGAAGAAGAAGAAGAGGTGGCGGCAGCAGAGGAGGAGGAGGAGGAGGAGGAGAGAGAAGAAGAAGAAGAAGAAGAAGAAGAAGAAGAAGAAGAAGAAGAAGAAGAAGAAGAAGAAGAAGAAGAAGAAGAAGAAGAAGAAGAAGAAGAAGAAGAAGAAGAAGAAGAGGAGGAGGAGGAGGAGGCGGCGGCAGAGGAGGAGGAGGAGGAGGAGGAGGAGGAGGAGGACTCTCTGAACTTGTTTTCCTGCAGACATTTCACTACCCATGTAAGGAATATCATCAGTGCTACAAGAGAGGGGTTTTTTACCAAGCCATACCAACTTTGGTTGGTGTTAATCAGGTTCAGCCCATCTGATTAGTTAAGAGACTCATGAATGGGTAGTCCTCAATTTACAATAGTTTGTTTAGTGACTGTTTGAAGTTATGACAGCACGGAAAAAAGTGACTTATGACCCTTTTTCACACTTAGGCCAGTTGTGACATTCCCGTGGTCATGTGATCAAAATTCAGAGCTTGGCAGCTGACTCCTATTTATGACAGTCGCAGTGTCCCAGGGTCAGTGATCCCCTTTGGTGACCTTCTGACAAGCAAATTCAAAAGGGAAGCCAGATTCACTTAACAACTGTGTTACTAACTTAACAACTGCAGTGGTTCCCTTAACAACTGGGGCAAAACTGACCTAACAAGTGTCCCACTTAGCAACAGAAATTTTGGGCTCAATTGTGGCCATAAGGATTACCTGTACTACATCTCTCCCACAAGGATCAATTCAGTCATCACATTAAGTGTTCGGTGTGAATGTAGCCTTTGGGTGGTTGTTTTTTCCTGAATTATTTAGCAATTCACAGCGAGATCAGGGATCAGGACACCAAGAAGTGAGACTAACCCATTCCGAATTTAGCATTGCCAAGGCCTGAACCTATCTTGGAGTCCTGGTGGACATCCCTTAAATAGGAGCCAGCCGGGTGCTGCAGCTGCCAAAAAAGCCAATGCAGTCCTAAGCTACATTAATAGAGAGATAGACTCAAGATCACATGAAGTGTTAATACTATTCTATAAAGCCTTGGTAAGACCACCCTTGGAATACTGCATCCAGTTTTGGTCACTATGATGTAAAAAAGATGTTGAGACTCTAGAAAGAGTGCAGAGAAGAGCAACAAAGATGATGGGGGAGGCGGGAGGCTAAAACATATGAAGAACAGATGGTGGAATTGGGTATGTCTAGTTTAATCAAAAGAAGGACCAGGGATGACATGATAACAGTCTTCCAATATCTCAGGGGTTGTCACAAAGAAGAGGGGGGGTCAACATATTCTCCAAAGCATCTGAAGACAGGACACTGTCCTCCTAGTTTTTAACTAGATAAGATCAACTAGATGATCCTTAGCCACAGAACCTCTAAATCCGGAGGGTCTTCTAGAAGACAGAAGGAAAACATTGCCTTGTTAATGATCAGTGCTCCAAGCTGGAAGCTCAGAAGTTAATGTAACCCACCATTCCTAGACAGTCGTTCTGCAAGAGGTTTTTAAAATTAAAAGTTAAGGAATTGTAAAGTTAAAAATGAACGTATTAAATATTATAGGGTCTTCTTCTTGTGCAGAGAGTTGGACTAGAGGATCTCCATGGTCCCTTCCATCTCTGCTATTCTGTTAAAGCATGGCCCATAATTCAGGCATGAACAGAGAATAGAACGGAACAGAACAGAACGGAACAGAACAGAACAGAACAGAATAGAATGGAATAGAATAGAATAGAATAGAATAGAATAGAATAAAGAGTGGAGTGGAATGGAATGGAATGGAGTGGAGTGGAGTGGAGTGGAGTGGAATGGAATGGAATGGAATGGAATGGAATGGAATAGAATAGAATGGAACGGAACGGAACGGAACGGAACGGAGTGGAATAGAATAGAATAGAATAGAATAGAATAGAATAGAATAGAATAGAATAGAATAGAATAGAATAGAATAGAATAGAGAGTGGAATGGAACGGAATGGAACGGAACGGAATGGAAACGGAACGGAACGGAACAGAACGGAACAGAACAGAACAGAACAGAACAGAATAGAATAGAATAGAATAGAATAAAGAGTGGAGTGGAGTGGAATGGAATGGAATGGAATGGAATGGAATGGAATGGAATGGAATGGAGTGGAGTGGAGTGGAGTGGAGTGGAATGGAACGGAACGGAACGGAGTGGAACGGAATAGAATAGAATAGAATAGAATAGAATAGAATAGAATAGAATAGAATAGAATAGAATAGAAAATAGAATAGAATAGAATAGAATAGAATAGAATAGAATAGAATAGAATAGAATAGAATAGAATAGATTAGAATAGAATAGAATAGAATAGAATAGAATAGAATAGAATAGAGAATGGAATGGAATGGAATGGAATGGAATGGAGTGGAGTGGAGTGGAATGGAACGGAACGGAACGGAATAGAACGGAGTGGAACGGAATAGAATAGAATAGAATAGAATAGAGAGTGGAACGGAACGGAACGGAACGGAACGGAACAGAACAGAACAGAACAGAACAGAATAGAATAGAATAGAATAGAGAGTGGAATAGAATAGAATAGAATAGAATAGAATAGAATAGAATAAGAATAGAATAGAATAGAATAGAATAGAATAGAATAGAATAGAATAGAATGGAATGGAATGGAATGGAATGGAATGGAATGGAATGGAATGGAACGGAATGGAACGGAACGGAATAGAATAGATAACAGAATTGGAAGGGACCTTGTAGGTCATCTAGTCCAACACCTGCCCAAGCAGGAGACCATTTCTGACAGATGGCAATCCAGTCTCTTCTTGAAAAACCTCCAGTAATCAGCCTGCCCTGGCACCTCAAGGATTGTGGCGATAGAAGAAAAGGAGATGAAAATGAAGACCCCCTTGCATCTCTTCCGGGCACTCAGCCAAATTTGCCTGCAAACACAATCATTATGCAAAGCATATTACCGCAATCAGGCACCACTGGTGCATGGGCAGTGAGGGGGGGTGGGTGGGATTGTGTGTCAAACAAGCCACTAACAAAGCAATCGGAAAAGTTCAGCCTCGCCAGCTCCCGTGCTCTTCTGACTTCTGCTAGAAAGAAACAAACAAAGGCGTTTGTAGGTGGCCCCTGGGCTTGTAGATTTGGGATGGCAGCTTGGCATCCAAGTTGGGGACTGGGTAGCTGATCAACATATGCGATTCTCTGCTGACAACAGAGGCTGTTTTCCTGTGTTAATGAGTGTGTCGCCTGCAGGGATTGCCTTGTGGATCGCAGCAGCTGGCGATGCTGGATGGATCAGCCATTTCAGGTCAGAAGCTGCTTCCCCCACACCACCACCCCCCCAACAACGCGGTGTAAGTATCTGCAGATGTTCAGGATGAAGCTGCTTGTGATCTGCGCGTTTTAGGTAGAAAAAACAGAATAATAACAGGCTTGGAAGGGGCTTTGGAGATCATCTAGTCCAACCCTCTGCTCAAGCAAGAGATCCCTTTCCTCCATTTAAGACAAATGGCTGCCCAGTCTCTTCTTGAAAAACCTCCAGTAATCCCCACCATCCAAGTCAGAGCAGAGGAAGCTTCTTGGATGAGAAGTGAAATGTCTTCAAAAAAACAAACAAACAAGAAAGTCCAGTTGCCTCCTGGAAAAAGCAACTTTGGGACAACCGTGACCTGAGAATCTCCACAGACACCTCCCCTGATGGGGCACCCACAACTTCTGGAGGCAAGCCGTTCCACGGGTTAATTGTTTTTTCACTGTTAGGCAATGTCTAGGTTAAATTCCTCTTTAATGATCCTCCATTGTTATGTCTTGTCTTGCCCTCTGATGCTTTAGAGAAGTGGTTGACCTCCTCTGTGATAGCCCCTCAAATATTGGAACACTGCTATCGTGTCACCCTCCCTCCTTTTCATTTCCCCCCTTCCTTCCTTCCTTCCTTCCTTCCTTCCTTCCTTCCTTCCTTCTCTCCCTCCTTTCCTTCCCTCCTCCTTCTCCCCCCTCTCTCTTTTCTTTTTCTCCTTTCTTTCCTTCTTTCTTTCCTTCCTTCCTCCCTCCTTCCCTTCCCTTTTCCCTTTTTCTTCCTTCCTGTTCCTTCTTTCCTTCCCTCCCTCTCTCTTGCTCTTTGATCCTTCCTTCCTTCCTTCCTTCCTTCCTTCTTTCCTTCCTTCCTCCCTCCTTCCCTTCCCTTTTCCCTTTTCTTCCTTCCTGTTCCTTCTTTCCTTCCCTCCCTCTCTCTTGCTCTTTGATTCTTCCTCCCTCCCTCCCCTCCCTCCCTCCCTCCCTCCCTCCCTCCCTTCCTTCCTTCCTTCCTTCCTCCCTCCCTCCCTTTCCTTTTCCCTTTCCAATGAAGGATAATATTTGTAACTCAGGGTTTGAAATGAGGGGTCCTTTCCCTTTCTTTCTTTCTTTCTTTCTTTCTTTCTTTCTTTCTTTCTTTCTTTCTTTCTTTCTTTCTTTCTTTCTTCCTTCTCTCTCTCTCTCTCTCTCCTCTCTCTCTCTCCTCTCTCTCTCTCTCTCTCTCTCTCTCTCTGTCTATCTATCTATTTATTTATCTTATTTTTATTCCATCTTTGTTATTTGTACAAATAACTCAAGGCAGCTAACATATCCAGCATTCCTTCCTCCTCTAATTTTCCTCACAATGAAGGATAATATTTGTAACTCAGGGTTGAAATGAGGTGTCCTTCCCTTCCCTTCCCTTCCCTTCCTTCCCTTCCTTCCCTTCCCTTCTCTCTCTCTCTCTCTCTCTCTCTCTCTCTCTCTCTCTCTCTCTCTCTCTCTCTCTCTCTCTCTCTCCTCTCTCTCTCTCTCTCTCTCTCTCTCTCTCTCCCTCCCTCCCCTCCCCTCCCTCCCTCCTTCCTTTTCAGGTCTCATGGAAAAATAATACCTCTTCCAGAGAGCAATTGTGAGTGGTCTAGGGAAATGTAACTGACCTTCAAATCTTCAGCCAGGATTAGAGATCTGATTCCCCTTAATTCAGGCCCTGTTCTGAGTATTTCTTCGTCTAGAGAAGAGAATATTTGTTGCTCAGGGCTGAAATGAGGGCTCCTTCATGGCCACTTTCTAGCACACGTTTCATTACCCAGCTAGGTAATGTCATCAGTGAGGGTGGGCTTTCCTCCCTGTTTCAAGACAGTAACGTGCGCTGCCAGCGTTGGTGGGAGTGTGGCATTCTCTGTCATAGTTCTTTGATGAGGGAATTGCTTTCTCCTTTGTCTGGTGTTAATCCTTGCTTATCTGATTATTGGTTGATCTCATTGTTGCTGTATCCCAGTGATGGCTAACCTTTTAGAGACCGAGTGCCCCCAACCTGCCCCTGCTCTGCCCCCCGCTCCTCCCACCCCGCCCCCACCCTGTCCGCCCACAGGGCCATCCACCGCCTCTACAGCCTGCCGCAGATCACCCAGGCAGCCCAGCAGTGCCATGGCAGCCACACCCTTTGCCCGCACCCCGCAGCATCAACTGTGCATGATGGGGTGCGAGGGCGGAGTCTTGTCCCCAATGCCCGGCTGCCATGTCCTTTCCACGGGCTGCACTCGGGGGCAACTCTCTTCCAGGATGCTGTTGGTGAGGAGGGGGGGCCACAGGGGGAGGCAAGACTGGGGCAAGGCGCATGTGCCCACAGGGAGGGCTCTGAGTGCCACCTCTGGCACACGTGCCATTGGTTCGCCACCACTGCTATATCCTCTCCTGCAACCAACACCCAGATAATGCCAAACAAATGTTTGCTCCCGCCCCCCCCCCCAAACTACCTGGGTAATTCTATAAATGAAGTCTGTGCAGGTCCCAACACCCAGTGAATATTGTCTGTGTGTGGAAGCTCAGCCAGGTCATCAAGAATTGGGCTGAATTTAAAGGTACCCCCGTTTTATCAGTGCTTTCATCAAACTGAACTTGCCTCCTGAACTGCTTGAATCAAATTGAATCAGGCCACTTTGGGTCCTTACTCACAAGTTCAAATCAGACTGTGGCTGATTTGCACCCCCTGAAGAGTTAGCCTTGAACTAAGGTAATTGGCTTCCTTAAGTATCAGAAAAAAGTATTTCAGAGAAGGCAGCCAGGTCTCTTCTCTGTTGTTCTGGAGAGCAAGATTTTTCTGTGGTAAGAGCAATGGTGTAAGCAGAGAGGTAGAGAAGAAAATATTTGTAGCTTAGGGTTGAACTGTGCTCTCTGAGACTGGGTGTTTTGGAGACGTTTCCTGACTCAAATAGGGAACACCATCAGTACTGGAAGAAGGGTGGTGTGAAGAAGGGGAAGAGGAGGAGGAGGAGGAGGAGGAAGAGGAGGAGGATCGTGAGGTCCTTGGTGCTCTCTGAAGCTAGTTGTTTTCTTGCAGACATTTAATTATCCAACTAAGTAACATCATCAGTGCTAGAAGAGAATGGGGTTTGTTCTCAGTTTATATATTGTCTAGTACCTTACCCCAATCAATGAACTACCAAATCAAACAAACAAGCTAACAATGAACAACAGCCTAATCAAGGAATTGCCAAGAACACTCCAATCAAGACTGACAGGGCATGCCACTAGCATATAAACAGAGAGCAAACCTCACTTCCTCCTAGCACTGATGACATTACCTAGGTGGGTAATGAAATGTCTGCAAGAAAAAAATCAAGCTCAGAGAGCACCAAGGACCCCACACTCTTCCTCCTCCCTCTTCCTTCCTCCCTCCTTTCTCCTCCTCCTCCTTCCTGCAAACCCACTTCTTTCTAGCACTGATGATATTATCTAGTTGGGTCATGAAATGTCTGCAAGAAAATAGCCAAGCTCAGAGAGTCCCAAGAACCCCACAGTCTTTTTCCTCCTCCTCCTCCTCCTCCTCCTCCTCCTCCTCCTCCTCCTCCTCCTCCTTCTCCTTCTCCTCCTCCTCCTCCCAAACCGCACTCCCTTCTAGCACTGATGATATTCCCTAATTGGGTCACGAAAGGTCTGCATGAAAAAAATTCAGAGAGCTCCAGGGACCGCCTGGGGGGGTGATCTTTTAAATAAACAGCAATCACCCCTCCTTCCTCTTTTAACCAACATGGCTAAGCTTTGCAGCCCCAATATCTGGAGGACACAGTCTTGGCTTCCAAAGCAGAAAGGATTATTTTTTTTAACCCAAAGAAGTTGTCGATTCTCACAGAGGCTGAAATTTTAACTTGCATGCGAGCATTTGATCAAAGCTGCAGAAGTGGCCTTTCCTGCCGTCGCTTCTAAGCCATTGTAATTTCAGCTGTATAAATAATATCGATGGTCAAAATATCCCAAAGTCACACTGTCACTCCTGGTCACTTCATCCCCTGTTGGGTCTCTAAAGCCCCTTTGTGAAGCTGCCCTTTGTAAAGCTGTCACACACTCCAGTGTCCCAGGAAGGTTTTGACAGCAGCTGCCTGGCTGACTTCTCGGGGAAATGCAGCTCACGGTAGGGCAGATGTGATCTTTGAAGTGGCCCCTGGAGCTGTCCTCAGCCAGGACCAGCAACCTGCCATTGTGCCGAAAGTTGCTTGCTGGATTTTGCTGCTGTTTATTTCAGATGTCTGGAGAGGCATCTCTACTTGCCAGAGCAATTTCAGATCTGAGCGAGGTTAAGGCAGCTGCTTGCGAGCCCCAAAGCAGTTTGGTAAATTGCAATCCGTTTTTTTGTTCTGAACGAAATAAGGTTGAGTAGAAAAAGCAGCCAGGGACAAAGCTCAGGAGGATCTTCAGCCAACCCAACATACGTGTGCACACCAAACCCAAGAATACAATAAGGCAGAAGCTTGTCCACCCCAAGGACAAAACACCCAGACACAGACTGAGCAATGGGATATGTGCAGTACAGTGCAGTGAGCCATGTGCAGACCTGTACATTGGGGAAACAAAACAACCACCTCACAAATGCATGGCACAACATAGGACAGTGGTGGCGAACCTATGGCACACGTGCCAGAGGCGGCACTCAGAGCCTTCTCTGTGGGCACGTGCACCATGCCCCGGAGATGGCAACCGTCCCTCTTCAACCAGCTGCCTGCTAACTCGCCGAGGTCCCACGTGGCCACATGCATTCCAGCACAGCTGGTTTCCCTCCCCTCCATCCCATCCCTCCTGGCCTCACATGCTCTCCTTTTCCCGGGCACGACCCACTGCATCGCCTCCTCAGCTGTTGGCTATCCATCCAGCTCAGAGGCGGCTTCTCTGAACTGCTGGCAGTGAGCTGCAGAGCCCCAGAGTGCGCCGGTCAAGGGGCTGGCAGGCTGTGGCTGCTGGCAAACACTGTCAGCCCCCATGCGCTCGCTGGCCTCTGTGTGCGGGGGCCAGTAGTGCTGGGCAGCAGCTGCCCCAGCCCCTGCCTTGCCTTGCCCTGTGGCAATGGCACCCCCACCCTGCCTTGTCTTGCCTCGCTTCACCCCGCAGGACGAGCCTCCTGCTCACCATCCCATCTGCCAGAGACTCCCTGGATTTCGCCCAACCCTCCCTGGCCCCCACAGGCATCCCTCCCCATGAGCAACATCAAGGTGACCATGCCCACCTTGGCCATATCCATCCAGTCTGCCATGACCACCACAGCCATGCCCACCTGGCACCCGGAGATAAATAAGTGGGTTTTGGGTTGCAGTTTGGGCATTCGGTCTCTAAAAGGTTTGCCATCACTGGCATAGGAGAACAAACCCATCAGGACAAGATTCAGCAGCCCATCTGCATTTAAAAGACAAAGGATGCTCTTTCGAAGATACCAAAGTCTACATTTTGGACAGAGGGGACCGCTGGTTTGAAAGAGGGGTCAAAGAGGCTATGTCAAAATTGAACAGCCCTACATCAACAGAGGGGGAGGGATATGACACCAGTCTACAACACAATCCTTTCAGCAGTTCCAAGAAGGCTCCACACCCATTTGCACTAATCAGGTGATCCCAAGGGCACAGATAACTCTCCAAGTGGCCTCAACGACTCTCTAAAAGAAGGCAGATGACCAGCTGTCTGCAAGGAGTATAAATCCTTCCATTCCCCACCATCCAGTCAGACCTGAAGAAGCTTCTTGAATGAGAAGTCAAACATCTTCAAAGAAAAACAAGAAAGTCCAGTTGCCTCATGAAAAAAACACCTTTGGGACAACCAGGACCTGGAAGACTAGAATCTCCATAGACATTCAGCCATGGACAAGGCAATCCATGTTCTGGGACATCTGGATTTGTGCTGCATGCGGTGTCATGTTTTCTTTCTTTCCTTTCTTCTGGATAGCAAATGAGTGAGGACCCCTGTTAAGATGATAGCTTTTGAAGAGGTAATTTGGGTCTCTGGGAATATAAAGTGAGCTTGTTCTGAATTGTATAACTCTATGTAACCCTGACTAGAGCATGTATCTGTATGTTAGAATAAATCTGGCATTTATTGGGTTAAGTGCTGTCTCCTTAGGAGATGGCTTATGGGAAATGTAGTTTTAGCTACTTAGCTAAGTAGCTAAAACTCATGTTAACAGGTCAGTAGGAGGAGGAGCCTCTAAGCGTGCTACCTGCCCAGTTTGGAATGCCTTTGTTAATCCAGCCTCATGTCTCCTAGCCACATGGCTTGGAGATCCTATGCCAACATGTGATGCTTATGCAGAAGAAGAGGGGGAAATCCATTATCAAATTATCTATGGAAATGAACAGATGAGTAATATGCAGAAGAAACAACTAACACAATTGCAAGTATTTCCTCTGAATAAATACATTTATCTGTTTTGCAATCATTTCTATTGAGTTATCTGTCTGTCCTGGATAGGACTAAAGCAATCTGACTTCAGAGCTACCAGGAAGCACAGACAATATCCTTGTTTGTAGAACAGGGCCAGGTAGAATGTAGTGGTCTCACTCCCAAAGGGAAAAGGGAATCTGAAACTTTCTAAGAGCAATAAGACAGCCAAAAGATCCTGTCTTTGCCGTTTCGATCATCTTCAGTTCCCAACTTCCAGATGTCCCAAAGGTTCTTTTTTCAAAATGCAACTGAAGAAGCTTCTTGGATGAGAAGTGAAACGTCTTCAGAGAAAAACAAAGAACGTTCAGTTTGCCTCCTGAAAAAGCATCTTTGGGACAACCATGACCTGGATGACTGAGAATCTCCATAGACCACTGGACTTTTTTAGGGTTTTTTTTTCTTTGAAAACATTTCGCATCTCATCCAAGAAGCTTCTTCAGTTCTGACCAAATGGTGGAGGATGGAAGGATTTATAAGCCTTTCAGTCATCTGGCCTTTAGCGCTCTCTCTGAGAGTTGTTGAGGCCACCTGGAGGTTTATCTGCACCCTCAGGGTCACGTGAATCAGAGCACAAATGGGTGTGGACCTTTCTTGGAAGTGCTAAACAGGAGATGGGTTGCTGAGGGAGGGATGTTCAATTTTCAAATAGATCAGACATGTCAAACTCGTGACGTCGTGTGATGTCGCACAACGTATCGGGACAGTTTTGCCATTGCCGGCAATAGGATGGGCACGGCTTCTGGATGACACATCCGGCCTGCGGGCTGGCAGTTTGACACCCCTGAAATAGATGGTGTCTTTGACCCCTCTTTCAAACCGGCAGTTCTCCCTGTCAGAATGTGGACTTTGCTGTCTTCAAAAGAGTGATCCTTGTCTTTCAAATGAAGATGGACTGCTGAATCCTTCCCTGATGGGTTTGTTCTCCTGTGTTAAGTTGAGAAGTTGGAATCAAGAAAAGATAGAAGAAGGATTTGCATTCACCTGATGGGAATGAGCTGATGACTGCCAATATTTAGGATTTAGGAGTCCCACAATCCTTTTTGATTGCCCATGATGGCCAGGGTTAATAGGAGCTGATATCCCAAATCCCTGGAGAGCATGAAGTGCGTTTTTGGGGAATATGGAACCTTCTCCTATCTACAGTAGTAGCCAAAATTGTGGAAACCTTTTGGGAAAAGTGTACAGTAGAAATGCCACCTTTGGTTAAGTTTCCACCGATTTTTCTTCTCATTTCTTTATAACTGTAGCCATATTCGCTTAATAATACTATTTTACATCGCTTTCTGGGCGACCAGTCAACTCTTTGCACCATTGCTTTAATTTTATCATGTTTTACAAGCTCACTAAATGAAAGAACACAAAAAAACCCCAACCAACTTGATAGCCATCACATAACAAACTGACCAATGTCCTCCTCTCAGCTTCAATACCTAACACTAACTGAATCCTACTGTGATCTGATTGGCTCATTACCAAAAAAGATGACACCTGATTGGCTCTCTAAACACTCATGTTCATTGGCTACAATCAGATGAAGGAAAGTTCCCTGATATCAACCTAAGCAAGTTGTGCTTCCTTTTTCTGGTTATTTGGCTATGACTTTTCATAGAATACAGTACAGATCATTGAACAAACTTTGTTGCATTACGTTCTTGATTAAATTATCTTTCCACTGATATATAAGTTTATGGTACTACTTCCCCCCCCCCAAAAAAGTGGTGTTATTAGCCATCCAACCTCAAAACTACACTTTCCCCAAAAGGTTTCCACATATTTGGCCACTACTATATACCAAAAACATGTCCTGATAATCTCTTTTTTTCTTATGGGATTCCATAATGTGCTCCTCCTCTCATGCCCAGACAAGGCTAAAATCATCCTTAACTGAACCAGCATTGAGTTATGTTTTCCCTTTATTCTGATCCTGTTGGAGGGCAGCTGCAAGATACATAAAATCCTGGGAAGAAAATCAGGGAAATCTGGCAGGAACTAGGAACACAGTTCACAGAAGCAGGAGAGGGATGATAGAATGCTATGGCTGGAAGGGACCATGGAGGTTTTCTAGTCCAACGCCCTGCTTAAGGCAAGCGTCCTTATACCAGGGGTCTTCAAACTTGGTTGAGGAATTCTGGGAGTTGAAGTTCACAAGTCATAAAAGGGCCAAGTTTGAAGACCCCTGGCCTTATACCATCCTGGATAAATGGTTGTACAATGCTAATCTCAAATAGACACATGTAACATAGAAGTCATAGAATCTTAGGGCTGGGCGGGACCTTGGAGGTCTTCTACTCCAACCCCCTGCCCAAGCAGGAGACTCTATACCAGGGGTAGTCAACCTTGGCTCTTTTATGACTCGTGGACTTTAACTCCCAGAATTCCTGAGCCAGCCATGCTGAGGGGAAAGGGACAGGTTTCCAAGCTGAGCCATGCTGGCTTAGGAATTCTGGGAGTTGAAGTCCACGAGTCATAAAAGAGCCAAGGTTGCCTACCCTTGGCCTAGTCTATTAAGCCTGACAGGAGTAGATTATCAGAAACTGGTAGGCCTAGTCCACGGGTAGGCAACCTTGGCCCTTTTATGACTCGTGGACTTCAACTCCCAGAATTCCTGAGCCAGCCACGCTGAGGGGAAAAGGGAGAGGTTTTCAAGCTGAGCCATGCTGGCTCAGGAATTCTGGGAGTTGAAGTCCACGAGTCATAAAAGAGCCAAGGTTGACTACCCCTGCTCTATACCATTTCAGATCAATAGCTGTCCAATCTCTTCTTGAGAACCTCCAGTGATGGAGCATCCACATATTCTGGGGGCAAGTTCTTCCACTGATTAATTGTCCTCACTGTCAGGAAATTTCTCTTTAGTTCTAGGTTGCTTCTCTCCTTGATTAGTTTCCATCTGTTGCTTCTTTTCTTGCCTTCAGGTGCTTTGGAGAATAGCTTGGCCCCCCTCTTCTTTTTGACAGCCCCTCAAATATTGAAAGACTGCTATGATATCACCCTTAGTCCTTCTCTTCTTTTTAGTTCATCAAGTTGGGTTTCTTTTCTCAAGGCTAAACATGCCCAATTTTTCCATTTCAGATGTTCTTAAAATGTCTGGTTACCTTCTCTGTCTTTCTCCGGAGCTGCCCAACTCTCTCTAAATCCTTCTCCAATTATAAAACCAAGTGGCTGTGATACTGAAGGTGGGACCTGTCCAGACCAGAATAAAGTAGACTGATTACTCTCTGGGACGTGGCAGTATACTTTGATGGATGCAGCCTAAAATAATGATACATATATTATATCCAGGGCATTCTGTCAATCTATTCAGAAAACTCCCTGCCCAAAAATGAAATAAGGCTACTTTGTCAAGATTTCTTCTTGACAAATCCAAGCTGACTTCTGATAAATTATCACTGCATGATCTGCTCCTGAATCTTCACTGACTTGATGTCACTCGGACTGGTCCCAATCTTTTCCCTCTTTTTTTGAAGATGGGGATGTTTGCTATTGACCTCTATGGCCTGGGGCTACATTGTTTGAACGACTGTGTTTTCCAAAAGGCAACTGGACTTCCTTGGTTTTTCCAAAAGGCAACTGGACTTTCTTGGTTTTCCCAAAAGGCAACTGGACTTTCTTGGTTTTCCCAAAAGGCAACTGGACTTTCTTGGTTTTTCTAAAATAAAGGGATTAAAGGGTCGTAAAAGGAAAAACATAGATAGAAAGATAGATAGATAGAAAGATAGATAGATAGATAGATAGATAGATAGATAGATAGATAGATAGATAGATAGATAGATAGATAGATAGATAGATAGATAGATAGATAGATAGATAGAAGGATGGATGGATGGATGGATGGATGGATGGATGGATGGATGGACAGACACCAGTAGAAACAGATAGAAACTGACAGACAGATAGATAGATATGGATGGATGGATGGACAGACACCAGTAGAAACAGATAGAAACTGACAGACAGACAGACAGACAGACAGCCAGACAGACAGATATGGATGGATGGATGGATGGACAGACACCAGTAGAAACAGATAGAAACTGACGGACGGACAGACGGACGGACAGACAGTCAGTCAGTCAGCGGTAGAAACAGATAGAAACAGATAGAAACAGATAGATAGATAGATAGATAGATAGATAGATAGATAGATAGATAGATAGATAGATAGATAGATAGATAGATAGATAGATAGATGGATGGACAGACACCAGTAGAAACAGATAGAAACTGACAGACAGATAGATAGATAGATAGATAGATAGATAGATAGATAGATAGATAGATAGATAGATAGATAGATAGATAGATAGATAGATAGATAGATAGATAGATAGACGGACGATAGGTGTGTGTTTTTGTGTGTATATATATATATAACACACACACACAGAGAGAGAGAGCTTCAATCACACCCTCGCAGCTGCCATCTTCCGTTTTCTAACCATGCCCCTCATGTTAGGAGCATAGAACCCCCAGAACAACGGCTGCTCCAGAGTCCTGGGGCTGCTCTCCTGCGTGCTTGAACTCCTGCTCCCTCTCATTGATCGGGCATTCCTGCTGGGCTGTTTTCATTTCATAATCTCTATCGGCTGGCTGTATTGTCAGAATCATTACACTTCAATGTCCTGCATGGATTTTATGCCAGCCTGAGTTAGTTTGGCTGGCTTTTTTTAAACGCTCCCTTCGCTCAGGACCTGCCGGTTTGGGCTGCCTCGGCCCATCTTGCCAGGAAGAGGATCCTTCACCTGGACAGGGATTGGGGAAAGAAATGTTGAGAGTGGCTCCACTGACTTCTTTGATCGGAGAAAAGAGGGGGGGGAAAGATAATATCTACATTTGTTGCAGACTTTTTTTTTCCAGGAGACAGAAAAGGGCGAACTCTTTGAAGGGAATGGGCCGTCCAGAAGGGCAATTTATCAACAAGTAAAATGAACGATTTATTTTATTAATTAATCCATTTTATTCGGCTGCCTGCCTCGTGGAAATGTCTCTGGGCGGCGCACAACAATCCAGTAAATAATTAAGTAGGCAATTAAGCAAATAAATTAAGGTAACCGTTAGTTAAAACCATTGTACAATAATTATTCACAAGAGCATTTTAAAAAAAATAAAATACAGCCAAACTAAAAAAGAAAACAGAACTAAGAATGCAGGTAGTCATCAGCTTTAGTGACCATTCAAAATTGCAACAGTGGTGAAAAAGTGACTCTCGGCCAGTAAGTCCTCGCACTTATGACCATCTCAGTAGCCTTATGCTTACATGATCAAAATTTGGGCACTTGGCAACTTGGATTCATTCATTCATTCATTCTTTGTTTGTTTGTTTGTTTGTTTGTTTTGTTGGAAGAAAAGTCTTCATCGTGGTTCAGTCCAAGCTGGGAATAAACATGGCGACTGCTTTAGAAAGAAGGTTGCAGTTTATTGAAGAGGACAGCCAGACAGAAAGATGGCTCTGGCAGAAAAGAGAGAGAGCACATGTAGGGAGTTGGGTTTTATACCCTCTGGAGCCTTTTCTTTGGAGTTGTTTCCTGTTCCTGTTTGAGGCTATTTCCTGTGTCATGTATTCTGACCTGAGTCTGGGTGTGTGCCTTTCTGGTGTTCTGATGGTGATGGGTTAATCCTATTATGTCCCAAAGATCATATCCTGCTTCCCTGGGGCTGGGGCTGATAACTCTTACAGCTTGGGTGGGGTATGTAGATTTTAGGTGTCTTTGTCTTCTTAATCTTCCTGGATTTACATCTGCATTTGTACAGAGCTGGTTTCTGCTTGGGGGAGGGAAACTTGGGGCTATGAAGAAAACTGGGCATGCTTTTCTGCCTCTTTAAGATCCTTTGAGGAAATATATTTTTCTGACCTGTTAATATTTCCTCCTAGAATGTTTACCTATTGTTGTATGTTATGTCCTACGATGATCGCTTCTTAATATGATCTTATGCTTAATGATGATTACTTTAATAATGAAAAAGCAGACTGAATTTTTACCCCAGGTTATTGAATCTCTACCTCAGGATCTTTTGCTAGGGATCATAAAATACAACAGACATATAGCTGAGGCTGGAAGTGAGGAGTAAAGAATATTTACCAAACCAGACGTTTACAAAGATTAATACCTAGTGTTATATGTTGTGTTCTATGATGATTGATTATTAATATGATCTTATATTTAATGTTTAACTACTACCTCAGGACCTATTGTTAGGGATCATAGAGAAAAAAAATGTAACAGGTGTATAATAGAGGATTGAAGTGAGGAGTGAAAAATGTTTACCAAACCAGACGTCTACAAAGAATAATACGTAGTGTTGTATATCAGATGCTATGATGTTTGATGCATACAAAGATTTTATGTACAATGCTGATTGTTTTAATAAAGGAATTTTTATATATATAAAAAATATTTCCTCCTCTGGAGGGGGGGCTGACTTCCCACAGTTTGCTTGCTTGTTTGTTTGCTTTATTTGCCGCCCATCTCACCTCCACAGTTGCGGCTTCCTGGGGTCACATGATCTCCACTTGCGACCTTCCCAGCCGGCTTCTGACAAGCAAAGTCAATGGGGGAAGCTGAACTTGCTTAACAATGGCAGTGATTGGTTTAACAACCGTGAGCAAAAAAAAGTTTGTAAAATTAGACTTAACCTATTTAGCAATGGCCTCGCTTCGGAAGGAGAATTCTGGTCCCAAGTCAAGAACTATCTGTTGGATGTCTGTGGAAATTCTCCATCATCCAAGTCATGGTTGCCCCAAAGGTACTTTTTCCAAAAGGCAACTGGACTTCTCTGGTTTTTCCAAACGGCAACTGGGTTGTCCAGGGATGTTATCTGGGCCTGCTGTTTTCCGAATGTTAACTTTCTGCAGTGTTTTCCGGACAGAGGTCACATCAAAGCTTAGCACTTGCTCGTCAGGATGGGGCACAGCTTTCATAAGAACATAAGAAGAGCCATGCTGAATCAGGCCAAAGCCCATTGAGTCCAGCATTCTGTGTCACACAGTGGCCCACCAATTGTACATGGGGATCTTGAGCAGAAAGAGAAGGCAAAACCCTCCCTTTCCCTTGACCCCCAACAAATGGTACTCAAGGGAATCCTGCCTGCCTCAACCAACATAGAGGCGGCACATGGACATCCGTTTTAATAACCACCGATACACTTGGCATCCATGAATCTATCTAACCCTGCCTTGAAGCTATCAAGGCTGACAGCTGTCACGACCCCTTCTGGAAGTGAATTCCATAAATCAACGACCCTCTGGGTGAAGAATATTTCCCTTTATTTGTCCTCACTTTCTTAGCTATGAGCTTTAGGGAGTGCCCCCTTGTCCTGGTATTGTGTGATAGAGAAAAGAATTTTTCTCTATCCACCTTTTCTATCCCATGCATGATTTTGTACACTTCGATCAAGTCACCCCTTAAACGCCGTCTTTCAAGGCTGAAGAGACCAAGGCGTTGCAATCTGGTTTCATAAGGGAGGCGCTCCATTTCCTTGATCATTCTTGTTGCCCCTTTTTGCACCTTTTCCAGTTCCATTATATCCTTCTTGAGGTGCGGTGACCAGAACTGTATACAGTACTCCAAGTGTGGTCTCACCATTGATTTGTACATAAAGGCAATACAACACTTGCTGACTTATTTTCGATTCCCTTCCTAATCATGCCAAGCATGGAATTTGCTTTTTTTACTGCTGCTGCGCATTGGGTTGACATCTTCATTGAGCTGTCCACCAAAACCCCAAGATCCCTTTCTTAGTTTGTCTCAGAAAGTTTGGTCCCCATCATTTGGTAAGTATAATTGGGGTTCTTTGCCCCGATGTGCATAACTTTGCACTTGTTTAGGTTAAAATGCATTTGTCACTTTGTTGCCCACTCATACAATTTTGAGAGATCCTTCTGGAGCTCCCGACAATCAGTTTCACTTTTCACTTTCCTAGCAGGAGTGCTATTTGATGCCTCAACTCTACCAAAAAATGCATTCAGTTTGTTTAGGAAGTCTGTGTCGTCCTTGCTTCTCGATGGAGTCTCCTTGTAATCCGTAATGGCCTGGATTCCTTTCCACATTCGCCTGGTGTTTGTTGGGTCCTGAAAAAAGTTCTGAATTTTCTGGCAATGGGCTGGCTTTGCACCTTTTATGGCACTTTTCAGATTTGCTCTGGCTGTTCTAAGTGCCAGCGTGTCCCCAGATTTAAAAGCCACATTCCGTGCTTTCAGCATCGTGCGAACCTCCTAAGTCAGCCACGGTTTTTCATTCGCCCTCACAACCATGCTTTTCAGGACACAGACATCTTCTATGCACTTTTGGATACATGCAGACACCGTGGTGGCATACTCCTCAACATTTGAATGTTGGTTATCAGTAGCTGCTTCCTTAAACATGCCCCAATCTGTGCACTCAAAGCAGTCTTGTAGTGCTTCTGTAGCTCCCTCTGTCCAAACCCTCACCTGCTTTACTGTAGGTTTCACTCTGGCTAATAAAGATTTATATGCTTCAGGTCAAACTGGAAGGAATATTTGGGACCAGGAGAGGGGGTCTTTTATATGAAAAGGGGAAACTGTTAGAGGGACATGTGTGTTATCCCTGGCTGCCAGTCTTGGATAGTCAAGCAAACAGCTTGACTAAAATCTATTGCTTCAGCCAGGCTTCCTAATGGTTTAGCATTTTAATGTTAAGCACTTAGTCTTTCAGCTGTTACCTTTTGTACTTCTTGATTTATGATATTTTTGTAATAGATTTTTCTGGGATTTTGGAAGCTAGCCAGCAAGATTAGCCAAGTGGCTGTCTTTATTCTCAGCCAATAAGAAAAACAGAAATAGAATATGTTTGAATAGATCAGATGCATATTTTGAATATTGGACTTTGTGATGAATTTGATAATGGGAATTTTGGTTACTCAAAACCTGGAAACTATAACCAATAAATGTTAAATTCAAATATGAACGGGAAATTAAAAATTGGGAAAATTAATTAGGACGCTGATTGTCTACAAAGACTGAATGTTAAAATAACTTGGATATGTCTAAGCTAAAAATTATTGATAACTGTAAGAATGTTACTTTTATTCAATTGATATAAGAATTGTATTAGTTTAAATATGAGACAGTAAATGCTAAGCGGAAAAGAAAGGAAATATTTAATGTGGTACTTTGAGATTTCTGTTAAAGATATTTGTATGTTATCAAATTATTGGTTAACCCAGCCGCCATGTTGCTTTTTAAATACTTAAATGTAAAATTAGGAAATCAATAAAACTTTTTTTTTTAAAAAAAGAAACAAACAAACAACCAGTTGGAATTTAGAAAATTCAGCATATCAAGACAGAAGAAGCAGATTGAAGTTCAAGAAACATCTCCAGAATGGCAAGATCTGGAACATTAGTAAAGAATTGAGGGAAGCATGGCTCTTACTACGCTCTTGATGTATGGGGTGGGGGGTGGCTGAGAGAACGAGGTAAGGGCAAAATACAGTGGCTTACATGTTTTTGCACAAACCTAGATTCACACATGGGCCACATCTCTTGAAGAAGCTGCATTGGTTTCCAATTTGCTTCCACAACCAGTTCAAGTTGCTAGTTGTTACCTTCAAAGACCTCTATGGCCTGGGGCGACATTGTTTGAAGGACTGTCTTTTCCATCTTCCCAAACCTCCAGAGAAGGGAGGCCAGGCATGTTACACATCCCCTCTCTAGTGGGACCAAGAAGAAGGGCCTTCCTCCATGGTGGCTCCTTCCCTATTATTTGAAGGACCATCTTTTCCCAGTCATCCCCACCTGATCCACCAGAGTGGAGAGACGGGGGATGTTATGGGTCCCCTGTCTTAAGAAGAAGGTCCATCTGGTGGGACCAAGAAGAAGGGTCTTCTCCATGGTGGTCACTTGAAAGACCATCATTTTCTAGTCATCTCTACTTGACTCACCAGAGCATGGAGGCAGGAGATGTTATGGGTCCCCTTTCTTAAGGAGGTCCATCTGGCAGGACCAAGAAGGTATACATATATTTCAATCCTATCATTCACTTGAGATCCGAGCAGTTCTCCTTAATTCATACCAACGGTAAAATTTGTCCCAGATTTCAAAGTATTTGAGTTCTGTCTTGTCCTTCATAATCATTGTAAGCCTGTCCATCTCAGCACATGAAAGGATTTTATACAGGATCTCTTCTTCCGTTGGAATTCCTTTATTCCTCCAATTTTAAGCAAAAACCTGTCTGGAAGCCATTAGAATGTGTAACATTAAATAAAGTATGCCTTTGTCGTACTTTTGCGTGGTTATACCTAATAGGAAAAGTTCTGGTTTTGGCTCTACTGCTTGCTCTAATAATATTTCTTCCAACCATTCTTTGATCCTATTCCAAAAATCACGAGCTCGCGTGCACTCCCACCACATATGATAGTATGTTCCAATTGTCACATTACATTTCCAACATTTAGAGGAGACATTGGAACACATTTTAGCTAATCTTATGGGTGGGAGATGCCATCTATAGAACATTTTGTAGAGGTTTTCTTTGTAAGAGGTGGTCAAAGTAAGCTTCTTGTTTCTTGCCCATAGTTCTTGCCAGATGTGCAGATCAAAATTAAGACCAAAATCCTTGCTCCATTTTAACATAGTCACTTTTACTTGTTCCTCACTCATTGCCTGATCTAACAAACAGTAGTATAATTTTTTAATCATTTTATCCTCCGAACCCAATGTTATTTTATCCAATTCTATTGGTTCTAATTTAATGCCTAATTCATTTTTTATATTTCCAATATCTCGTCTGCAATTGCAGGTATGCCCACCATTCTAATTCTATCCCTTCATCCTGGAGGGTTTCCCTGGATATCAATTCCCCTCTTTCATCTAAAATGCTTTTATATGTTATGATCTTATTTAATTGGGTAAATTTTGGATGTACATATATTTCTAACGGTAAGATCCAAGATCTTGGTTTTTGAGGTGTTAAGCTTCAAGCCATATTTTTCAGATATTTTTTTGCTTGGGACTCTTTTAACCTATTGATCTGAGCGGGAAACCCTCAGATACTGCCTCCTGTGCCTGCTATCAGCTTCTCCTAATAAAAGTTCCTTTTGGAATGAAACGATTCCAAGAGTCCTGCTTTCTTGGGATGAGGTTTTGAAGTGGGCCCTGACAGAGAGACCCATTGTTCAGCAGAAACGGTAACTTCTCTATCTGCCCAAATCTCAAAGCTTTTTTTCTCTTGTCTCTCACTCAAGATGTCTGTCTGGGCCTGGGGTGTCAAACTGCTGGCCTGCAGGCTGGTTTCATCATACTGAAGCCACGCCCACCCCATTGCCAGCAATGCAAAATGAGTTGCGATACGTCGTGACACGTCACATGA
>JARGCV010000288.1:0-117500 GCA_034064705.1 Bothrops alternatus
AATAGGTCTTCAAAAGTTTCCGGAAAGCTAGGAGGGAGGAGGCAGTACGAACCTCTGAGGGAAGCTGGTTCCAGAGGGCTGGGGCAGCAACGGAGAAGGCCCTTGTCCTAGGCCCCACCAGATGACATTGCTTAACAGACGGGACTCGTAGGAGGCCAACCCTATGTGCCCTAACCGGTCGCTGGGATTCATGAGGCAGAAGACGGTCCCGCAAGTATCTTGGTCCATTGCCATAAAGGGCTTTATAGGTCATAACCAACACTTTGAATTGTGTTCGGAGACCAATTGGAAGCCAGTGCAGCTCACGAAGGGCTGGAGTGATATGAGCATGTCTTGGGAGACCCAAGACGGCTCACGCGGCCGCATTCTGGATAACCTGCAGTCTCCGGACATTCTTCAAAGGTTGCCCCATGTAGAGAGCATTACAGTAGTCGAATCTCGAGGTGACAAGGGCATGAGTGACTATTAGGAGTGACTCCCGATCCAAATAGGGTCGCAACTGGCGCACCAGTTGCTTCACAGCCCTCTCTAAGTGGTTTACAGAGTCAGTGTATTGCCCCCAACAATCTGGTTCCTCATTTTGCCGACTTCGGAAGGATGGAGGGCTGAGTCAACCTTGAGCCGGTCAGGATCAGAAGGAAGGAAGGAAGGAAGGAAGGAAGGAAGGAAGGAAGGAAGGAAGGAAGGAAGGAAGGAAGGAAGGAAGGAAGGACAATAGCAATAGCACTTAGACTTACATACCGCTTCGCGGTGCTTTTACAGCCTTCTCTAAGTGGTTTACAGAGTCAGCGTATTGCCCCCAACAACCTGGTTCCTCATTTTGCCGACCTCGGAAGGATGGAGGGCTGAGTCAACCTTGAGCCGGTCAGGATCAGAAGGAAGGAAGGAAGGAAGGAAGGAAAGAAGGAAGGAAGGAAGGAAGGACAATAGCAATAGCACTTAGACTTATATACCGCTTCGCGGTGCTTTTACAGCAGTGGTTCTCAACCTTTCTCAGGTTGAGACCCCACTTGCCCCGCCCATGCGTGCCGCGACCCTGACCTGGGTGTGCGCGCGTGGGCGCGCGCCCAAAATTTTTAAAAAAAAAAAAATTAAAAAAAAAATGGTGGCTGCGATGGGCAGATCTGCGCATACACGGATCGGCCCGTTGCACGCGCCACGCATGCGCGCATTCGCCCGTCGCGGGCCGCCATTTTGTTTTTTTTATTTATTTTTTTTAAAAATTTTAAAAAATCCAAAAAAACCCAAAAAAACAAAATGGCGGCTGCAACGGGCGGATCTGCGCATGCGCGGATCGACCCGTCACATGCGCCACGCATGCGCGCATCTGCCCGTCGCGGGCCGCCATTTTGTTTTTTTTATTTTTTTAAAAAAAATTTAAAAACAAATTAAAAAAAACAAAAACAAAATGGCGGCCGTGACAGGCGGATCTGCGCCTGCATGGATTGGCCCGTCGCACACGCCGCACATGTGCGGATCCGCCCATTGCGGTCCGCCATTTTGTTTTTTTAATTTTATTTTATGTTTTTTATTTTTTTTTTATTTTTTTTTTCCGGCGCGACGGGCGGATCTGAGCGTGCGCGGCACGCGCGCGCCAAAAAAATAAAAAAAATTTTAAAAAAATTAAAAAAAATAAAAAAAAATGGCGGCCGGTGGTGCCCGGCGACCCCCGCGAAATGGTCACGCGACCCCAAATGGGCTCGCGACCCCAAGGTTGAGAACCACTGTTTTACAGCCTTCTCTAAGTGGTTTACAGGGTCAGCGTATTGCCCCCAACAATCTGGGTCCTCATTTTGCCAACCTCAGAAGGATGGAAGGCTGAGTCAACCTTGAGCTGGTGAGGATCGAACTGCTGAACTGCTGGCAGGCAGCAGTCAGCAGAATTAGCCTGCAATACTGCATTCTAACCACTGCGCCACCAGGGCTCTTATGAAGTGGACACATTTCTGTATTCCTAATTTTCACTTATTTTTATACCACCAGGTATAATGTATTGATGGAGACCATGTATCTATGAATGCCTGAAAATGTCGGCTTATGAGAAGCCATTGTGGTCTGTCAACGTTGGCTTTGTGCCTTAATGTCCTCTGTGAGTCATCCAATTGTGGGTTTGTTTAACAGACTTCAATTAAGAACATCAGCGTGATACCCAGACATGATGGTTCACACATTGCACTACTTTTCTGCTTCCTTAACCATGGCTTTTTGAATAAACCACCATTGTCTGCATTCCTACATCACAATAAGCCACAAATAATGGTTTTAAAATCACAGCGACTGCTTTTAGATGATTAATGCTTCAGCACAGTCTTTGGACTCAATCCAAACGTGTACCTTCCTTGGAAGTATCTCTCTATTTAAGCGTTTAAAAAAATTATATTAGAAACCATAAGCATCCAATTGCCTTTTGTGCAGCTGCACACTTAGTATTCAAACACAATTATCACCTAATCAGAAAAAGATGCAAATTCAGTCACTGGATCTGTAAAGCTGAGGATACCCCCGCCCTCCCCATATAATCATTTTAATAAGTTTTCTGTTTCTATAGAACGTTTCCT
The DNA here is from genome assembly GCA_034064705.1 of Bothrops alternatus. Taxonomy (NCBI): domain Eukaryota; kingdom Metazoa; phylum Chordata; class Lepidosauria; order Squamata; family Viperidae; genus Bothrops; species Bothrops alternatus. The sequence continues at coordinate 2,559 of JARGCV010000288.1, forward strand.
GGAGAATTTAGATCTTATTAATAATCTCCTAATTTATGTATTTGTTAAACTATATGTCCTGGCATTATTCCAGAACTGAAAGTTTCCTTCTTTCAGTGTCTGTCTGTCTGTCTGCCTGTCTGCATGTCCATCCATCCATCTATCTGCCTGTCTGCCCGTCTGCCCGCCTGCCTGCCTGCCTGTCTGTCTATCTGTCTTTCTGTCTATCTGTCTATCTTTCTATCTATCTGTCTGTCTATCTGTCTATCTGTCTGTCTATCCATCTATCCATCTATCCGTCCATCCATCCATCCATCCATCCATCCATCCATCCATCCATCCATCCATCCATCCACCCACCCAGCCACCCACCCACCCACCTAAGTATCCGGGCTTCTCTGCTTCTTTGCTTTTGGCAACCAAGAACCTCCTATTTATTTATTTATAAAATTTATTTGCTGCCAATCCCATATCATCTGGGTGGCTTGCAACCCAGAAACATTGAAAAACATTAAAATTTTATGTCGTAAAAAACCATAGCAGATAAAAAAACTTAAACAGATAAACAGATATTCCACAACATTACCTCTGTAGGGCTTGGTTGATTTCCTGCGGACATGGAACATAAAACGTCTGCAAGAAAACAAGCAAGTTCAGAGAGGATCCAAGATCCCATAGTCCTCCTCCTCCTCTTCCTCCCCACCACAAATCCCCCTCCCTTCTAACACTGATGATGTTCTCTAGTTGGGTAATGAAATGTCGGCAAGAAAACAAGCAAGCTCAGAGAGCACTCCACCATTCCATACAAAGGGTGAGCCCAGCCCTTAGGTGTGTGCATGTGTGTGTGTGTGTGTGTGTGTGTGTGTAGGAAGTGAGTATGGTCATCTTACCCATTCAACCATATTGTTCCATAGAGATGAGTAGATCAGTGGTACCTCCAAAGTAGATCTTGATACAGATTTCCAGGGCCCTCTGCCATGGACTGAGCTTTGCTTGAGTCTGAAATAAAACACATTTCCATCTGCAAAACAGGAGATTCTTGATATACATTATTTGCACTAGTGACAGATTGTGCAATTGACAGCTAAACGTGTGCAAATTATGTTGACTTCATGCTGGATGAACTTGATAAATTGAGACCAGGCAAACTTTCGCCCCCCCACCCTCTTTTGGGCTACAGTTTTATTTTCTGACGTTGGAGGTACATGGCAGTGATATCACTGGAGCAGCTTCGGGCTGTGATTGTCCATCGTTCACTTTTGGGAGTACGTTTCTGACCCCTAAAATAAGCGCACTAACCTTGCCGTACTGCAGACTTAATGTGTCTGTTTCATTTCTGTTTACAAAAGAAAAGAGAAAAAAAGAGGAAGAAACCAAAATAAAACATCTCATTACAATGATTTGATGCTGTAATCTATGGGGAGAAATTGATGGAAGTGTAGTAACAGATTAAGGGGCTGGGGGTAGGCTGTAGGTTGCCCACCCTTTAATAAACAGATGGTCTTGTAAATATTTTAGACAACAACACATAGAATACATAGAATAATATGGTCTGGAGGGACCTTGGACAAATGACTGTCCGGTCTCTTCTTAAAAACTTCCAGTGTTGGAGCATCCACCGCTCCTGGAGGCAGGTTGTCCCGCTGATTAATTGTTCTACCTGTCAGGAAGTTTCTCCTTAGTTCCAGGTTGCTTCTCTCCTTGGTTAGTTTCCATCCGTTGCTTCTTGTCCTGTCTTCGGCCGCTTTGGAGGATAGGTTGACCCCCTCTTCTCTGGGGCAACCCCTGATATTGGAAGACTGCTATCAATGTCCTCCCAAGCTGTCTTTTCACTAAACTAGACAAACCCAATTCCAGCAACCGTTCTTTATATGTTTTAGCCTCCAGTTCCCCAATCAACTTTGCTGCTCTTCTCTGCACTCTTTCTAGAGTCTCAAGCGTGCTTTGGAGAATAGCTTCTCAAATATTGAAAGACTGCTATCGTATCATTCCCACTCCTTCTCTTCGTTGGACTACTTAGACACACCTAGTTCCCTCAGTTGTTATTCTCCATCTGTGCTGCTGGTTGGGGATGATGGGATAGTACCTGCAGGAAAGCTGGGCTTGCGTTTGTGTATTTATCCTGATCTGTAATTAGCTGCATACGCAGATCAGCATTAGTTCCACCAGCTGGGAAGGAACAGCAACAGAAGACGTGATAGTTAAAAATGGTTCCTTTCAGCTGCCAGCTGGGTGAAATTGTTAACCTGTCACTCCAGAACTGACTGTCTTATTTAAATGCCTTGTTTTTATGCCATGTTTTGTGACAGGTGGTCCTCTCTTGGTAGGGTGGACCACCAGCCACAAATCACCGATGAACTAGGTGGCCAAAAGTATTTGCAATGCAAAGTATTTGGGCCTGCCCGTTGGTATTTTACATACAGGTCAACCAAACAAACAAACAAAAGTCATAAATTGTGGTCTTGTGATCAGGAAATGCTACAAATAGCTGCATAGGTGAGAAGGTTGCTAAGTGCCCAAAATGTGATTATGTATGTACAGACATCATGAGTCGAAAAATGGTTGATATGTAGCTCTGGGAATGTCTGTTGAAACTTTGACCAGTTAAGTGACTAGTTGTAAGTCAAGGCTTGGGCTACCTGTAGTTTAACTTAGAGATTTATTACAATGCATTGAGATGGTATGAATCATACAAGAGAGTTGAATTAAGACTTTTTCTGCTTTATTCCCACTTTTTAAGGAGAAGGAAGGAAGGAAGGAAGGAAGGAAGGAAGGAAGGAAGGAAGGAAGGAAGGAAGGCTTTCCCCAAACATATATATGATGGAACAGAACAACGGATTTCAGAAACGCTTTTCTCCAACAACTATTAACTTCAGGGGGTAAGTACCATTTCCTATTTCTTAAAGTTTTCATGCCTTTGCTTTAATACTCTGATATTCTTAGTGTGCTGCTATGCTTTTTCAACCATGTGCTGTGGGGTGTTTTACCATCTCTATGACAACTGTGGTTTCCCGTGATGCCTCATCTTAAAGCAGTTGGATGACTTTTGGAACATATGGAGATGTTTGGTACTATTGCTGAAAAAAGCTCAAGGAAGTTTTTTTTTCTTTTTTAAATGTCATTAACAGTTGCTTACAAAGGAATGGGAATTGCACAAATACAAATCCTTACTTGACAATTTACTACATGTGGAATATAATGGCACGTGTGCTCAGGTCTGCCCCATGATCCCTCTGTTGTGCAGTTGTGGTTCTGCCATGTGGTACCTCTGGTTGTGCAGTTGCAGTTCTGCCATATGGTATGGTATTTCTGTTGTGCAGTTGTGGTTCTACCATGTGGTACTCTGTCGGGCATTCCAACTGAGGTTGTAAGTCAAGGACTACACATATATATGCATGTGTGTGTGTATGTGTAGATAGATAGATAGATAGATAGATAGATAGATAGATAGATAGAGAGAGAGAGAGAGAGAGAGAGAGAGAGAGAGAGAGAGAGAGAGAGAGAGAGAGAGAGAGAGAGAGAGAGAGAGAGATAGATAGATAGATAGATAGATAGATAGATAGATAGATAGATAGATAGATAGATAGATAGATAGATAGATAGATAGATAGGCAGGCAGGCAGGCAGGCAGGCAGGCAGGCAGACAGACAGGCAGATAGACAGACAGACAGACAGACAGACAGACAGAGATGGAGATGACAGAGAGAGAGAGAGAGAGAGAGAGAGAGAGAGAGAGAGAGAGAGAGAGAGAGAGAGAGAGAGAGAGAGAGAGAGAGAGAGAGAGAGATATTCTCTTTTGATATATATTCAAAAACCCTTGGAAGAAAAAAGATTGAACAGGATTTCCCCCCCCCCTCCACAATATCTGTCTTCTTAACGGTCCTCAACTCCTGCAGTGGTGCTTATTTTGTTTTTGCATTTAAAATCAGGTAGCATTTGGTGCCTAAAAAGCATGCTCCTAGCTTCATTAAAATTGTTACATAGCTTCGAGTGCATTGCAAACCTTGTGTCAGTGGATAATATTACACAGCATTTGCTGCGTTGGAAAGCTTACTCTTGTCTTCGTTAATATTACATATCCTGACAATGCATTTGATGTTTTTTCCCTAAGAAAAAAAATAAATCTCCCTGCGTATTTATTCTGTTGCAATCTATTATAAATGTGCTCTCCCACTCCTCCCCTTATTGAATTCCATTGTTTGAATGCAAAGCACAGCTCATTACCAAGCAACATTTATTTTAGGACACTGCTTTGAGAAATATTATTTACCATGTGTGGAAAGTTGCATGCTAATGTTGGGAATGGGAAATAACACCGCCGCCACCAATAACAGCAACAACAATATAATGTATTGTGAGAATAGGTGTTTTATTTAAACTTGGGAAATGTAAAATTAAATCTTTAGGTCTCTAGTTTTAGCTCTCTAGTTGAGGAGCCGTGTTGCTTATTTGCTAGTTCTTGAACCTTATGGTGGGGTTTTGGCGGAAGGCAGTGAAGTTGTAGATAGAAGATGCTTCAAATTGGAGCAATTGGGTTGAATTTATATCTCACAGGATAGCTTGAATGTCAATAGTTTCCATGATCTACTCAAATGGATGGGTTTCCCCCCACAAACTGTTGAAATAACCGTGTTTGGTGATGCTCTGTGCTGATAACACTCAAAGACGTTGGACACGTTTGCTCCCACAAAGGTCACACAGCCAATTTTGCCAGGTTGCAATATCTCACTTTTCATTGTAAATTTCTTGATTGCTGGGATCCAACCGCAAGTGGGGGACGTCAAAAGGTTGTGATGGCTAATTCCTGTGAGAAACCACAGGATAAATAATCTGATAGTTGTAAAAACTAAGGCGAGATGGAGGTACACCCCCAAGAGGTTCCTTGACTTGCAAGAAACGAAAACAACACTCATGTTTTTAAGCTTCTCTCTCTCTCTCTCTCTCTCTCTCTCTCTCTCTCTCTCTCTCTCTCTCTCTCTCTCTCTCTCTCTCTCTCTCTCTCTCTCTCTCTCTCTCTCTCTCTCTCTCTCTCTCTCTCGGGCTTGTCCTTGACTCATGATCTTTCTTGAAATTCCTTAGTTTTGACTTCTTACTTTCCTCAATAAATCTCACTGTTCTGAAGTTCTTGGATTCTGGTTCCTAAGTAATTCATTCCTGTCTGGAAGATGAAACCTGACATGGAATCAGATGAACTCAGCTGAAATTGTTCTCATAGCACTCTAAGTTTATAAGAAGTCCCCTCTATTTGTTTCAAATGAAAGTAATCTAATCAACTCACAATCTGGATTCAACCTGCAAATTTCTGAAGAATAATTGGAGTAAGCAAATCTGTGTGCCTGCCTGTCTGCCTGTCTGCCTGTCTGCCTGTCTGCCTGTCTGCCTGTCTGCCTGCCTGCCTGCCTGCCTGCCTATCTATCTATCTATCTATCTATCTATCTATCTATCTATCTATCTATCTATCTATCTATCTATCTATCTATCTATCTATCTATCTATCTATCTATCTATCTATCTATCTATCTATCTATCTATCTACCTACTTGCCTGCCTGCCTGCCTGCCTACCTACTTACCTACCTACCTACCTACCTATCATTTGTCTATCAATTTCTCTCTCCCTCATCTATTATATCTTTCTCCCCCCTTCCCCCCTCTCTTTCCAGTTATTTTAATTTGAAGGTCCCTTTTGAAGCTAAAAAGTCCTGAAGCTTACAAACATATTGGGAACAGTAATCATAAATAGGAGTATTATATGTACTGATGAATTCTTGGACAAATTCTTTAGAGCCTGTGGGGTTAATTTATGGGAGTAGAAGCATGCAGACTCTGGTTGAAATTCACCCTCAGCCAAGGAAGGCCACAGAGTGATCTTGGGCTGAATTACTCTCTCTGAACCCAGCCTACATCTCAGAGCTATTGTAACAAAAACGTGTAGAAGGAGCTATATGCACACATCTATATAAATATAATTGAAAGAGTAATTACTTTGGAAAATCAATATGATATGGTGGTGAAGGTGCTGGAACAGAAGCAGGAAGAGCTCTGTTGACATTTATGGATGCTGGATGACCTGCCTGAGTCAGTGTCTTTTACTCAGACCAGCCTACTTCACAAGGCTGTTCTCGTGAGAAACACTGAAGGAAGTTGCATCTACTCCTTGAGTAAAACACCTTTTATTTCTGAGTGAGACATGGCCGAGCTTTTCAAAGACTAAAATGCTCTAAGAAATATACAATAAGCCAATAAATCTTCTTTGGGCAAAGTTTGAAGAAGCGAATGAGCTTTTTTTTATTGTGATCAAGAGAGTTGTTTTAGGTTTTTTTTTAGTTTTTTAAAAAACCAAACATCTTCCAAAACTGTATTTTTGTCTAGACAACGGTAAAAGGTAATCATTTAGATTCTGCATGAGCAGAACTGTATCATTAGCTGGATGGCAGCCATCTCTTTTTGACTTTTGAAATATTGATACCTTGGGTAGTATTGAATAGCTGCTGTAAACTTTCAGCTTTTTCCGTCCTCCTCCCCACCTTGCCTGCACATTTTTATTTTCAGCCAGATTTTTTGCTGTTGTTTGTTTGAGAGCAGCTGGCCCAGCATTTATTTTCCAACTGCAAAAGAGCAGACAGAAAGGGCATTTGAAGTGGGAACTGACACAGAGATTCATGTATTAATCAAGAATGTTTCTTTTAATGTTTCTCCGTCAGAGTTTATTAGAACTTTGATTTGGAATGCTTTTTTTGTGGGGGAAAGGTGTGTGTGATTTATTTGCAGACATGGTGGACATGTTATTTGCAAGAGGCATTATATGCATTTTTCCTCTCGGCTTCCCACAAATAAACGTTTCTGTGAAAGCAAACAAGCCCATCTTTTTCTGACTGCAAATGAATATATTATTTCACCAGCCAGGGAGCTTGTGAAATTCCAGACAGAGAGATTATTAAGTTATGGGGTCTCTAAGCTTGTTTCTTTTCTTGCAGGTATTTCATTACCCAACTAAGTAACATCTTCAGCGCTAGACCACGTAGTGCTCCTCTAACTATTTTAATCTAGTGCTGAAGATATTATCTAGTTGGGTAATGAAATGTCTGCAAGAAAACCACCAAGCTCAGAGAGCAGCCAAGGACTCCACAGTTCAGCCCTGAAGATACAGAGATTCTCTTTTATTGGAACAATATAACAGTGGTTGTGAACTCTGACAAGTGTCGCCTGCAATTCAAGAAGGCGTTCATTTTGGTGGATTCAGAAATCTAACAAAAATAGAAGATTATGAATGGTATCACCAATAAAATACACAGTTAAATGTCCTTCAGCTCACATCAACAGGAAGAACCTCTTTGAGAACCTGTAGGCTAACTCTTCTCTTCTTTGGGAGAAATCTGAAGGAATCTTTTATTTAAGTTGTCTGCCTTCAACCTGGGTGAAGGATTTCAAAATTGATGTCCCTCACAGAAAATAAATGGAAAACAATAATTTTCCTAGCCAAACCCCCAAAGTCTTAGGTAGTCCATATAAACAAGTTCACTTTGTTATGGGAACTGTCTGCTTCAGAGCCACACCTGTTATGATGTCCTTGAAAAGGTTTCAGGCTCCCACAGTCTTCAGGGGAATCATAGAAGTTTTGTTGCTCCATCTAACCTACTTGAAAGTAACATCTCCCCCTCCTTACTCTAAAGGCAAGTTGAAACACAGAAGCATGTAATTGCCAAAGTTTCATCCTTGACAAAGACATAGGGAATAAAGATGATTTAGACTGGGAAGAGACATTGAAAGCCCCTTAGATTGTGGGAATAGGCCAGCTCAGCATTATCAACACACCTAGTCTTTGCCATTTAATTATTTTAAGGAATCATTTGTGCTAGTGCTTTAATGTGTGGACACTGTACTTCACTTGGCTTTAGAAATTCAAGGTAAAGCATCTTCTCTCTAAAAAAAAAATTGGATGTAATTACTGACTGGGACACAAAGTAGAGAACCAGTGTGATTCAAGGTAGAGCACCTCCTGTGTCTTCAACAGAGGGGTCAGAAATGTATGCTCTGCTTAAAAATGATTTAATTGCTTCTCCTTTTCTTTGAAAAAGAATAATGCTCTAAGCTTTCCTTCCCTATAATGTTTGAAAGGTTCTAAATCAAAGCAGAAAATCAGACATATTAATTGAATCAGGTCAGAGGGACGCAAGACATTGCAATTAGCCTGGAGTTCTGCTTTTGAAATATTAAAAGTGTGTGTGTATATATGTGTGTGTGTATGTGTTTTCTAGAAGCATTGGAAAGTAGGAGGCAAATTTATTCTCTTCTCATGTCCTTCAGCTGTTGAGCCATTTGCTGATGCCAACAACAAAGATATTCTGCAAGAAATGTACTTAACACACTGACTTACCATCTCATTGTTTTATGATTAAGTGGATATGGCCTCTTTTAAATCACTTCAGAGGTGAAGACTGAATGATAAGATATGGCCCCTTAATACACAATTACCAGAGAAATATCCCCAGAATATCCCCTGCAGATAAATACAGGTAGTCCTCGACTTACGGCAGGAATCTTCAAACTTGGCCCTTTGATGACTTGTGGACTTCAACTCCCAGAATTCCTCAGCCTGGCATATGTGCCTGGCTGAGGAATTCTGGGAGTTGAAGTCCACAAGTCATCAAAGGGCCAAGTTTGAAGACCCCTGACGTACGACAAGAATTGAGCACTAAATTTGTGTTGCTAAGCGGGACATTTGTTCAGTGAGTTTTGACCCATTTTACGACCTTCCCTGCCATAGCTGTTAAGTCAATCCCTGCAGTAATTAAGTTAGTAACATGGTTGTTAAGTGAATCCGGCTGTCCCACTGACTTTGCTCATCTGAAGATCACGAAAGGTGACGCCAAGACACCGCAACAGTCATAAATATGAGTCAGCTGCCAAGTGTCCAAATTTTGATCATATGACCACGGGGATTTTGCAAAGGTGTGAAAAATGGTCATAAGTCACTTTTTTTCCAGTGCCATTGTTACTTCGGACAGTCACTAAAAGAACTGTCGTAAGTCGAGGACTACCTATACTATGGAAGAGGTAGAAATTTGGGGTTGCTCAGAAAATGATCTATTTGAGGGAGACAGGCTTCCAGAGAGGTTAACAGTGATATGGAGCAGCTGGAAAAAAAATGAAGGTGACTGGCAAAATCCTGCTCAAAGGAACATTGCTCTTTTAATGATTTCTGTTTTGAACACATATTCATCATTTTTCAAATGGCAGCTTCCATTAAGGCTGCATGAAAAGCACCTCTTATTTTAATAAAGGCTGTTAGCTGCTCACTCTGTTGACAGGGTAATCTTCTCATGTAAAAGATAGGCCAGTGACAGGAAAATCTCATATGGGTAGCCCCCGAAATAAATTCCAACTAAGTTTTGCGGGATCTGCACTCAGACAAATAAAGCCCAGAGCCGAATAGTGGCTAGACTAGGGTGTCAAGAAACTTAGTTTGTGCTAGATGGTGTTACATGGTTGGTTAATGAAATGTCTGCAAGAAAACCACCAAGCTCAGAGTGGACCCCAATGATAAACATTCCCCATAATAATAGAGAATATTTGTAGCTCAAGGCTGCATTGGGGGATCCTTGGTGCTCTCTAACCTTGATTGTTGGCTGGCAGGCAATTCATTAGCCAAGCATATCTTCAATGGTGGGTGACCAATGTAAAAAAGATGTTGAGACTCTAGAAAGAGTGCAGAGAAGAGCAACAAAGATGATCAGGGGACTGGAGGCTAAAACACAAAGAGCGGTTGCTGGAATTGGGTATGTCTAGTTTAAGGAAGTCAACTGGATGTTGAAGCCAACACATCTTCAGGTGGTGATAGATAGATAGATAGATAGATAGATAGATAGATAGATAGATAGATAGATAGATAGATAGATAGATAGATAGATAGATAGATAGATAGATGGATGGATGGATGGATGGATGGATGGATGGATGGATGGATGGATGGATGGATGGATGGATGGATGGATAGATAGATAGATAGATAGATAGATAGCAGGAGGTTGGATTGGAAGACCTTTAGGTTCCCTTCCAACTCTTGTTATTCTGTTATTCTGATCACTTATACATAAAAGTAAGCATGATAGTCGTTAAAGCTAAACATAGGACATTCTCTTTTGTTTCCACAAATGCACGTAATAAACTCCTTCTAGTCCAGAGGCTGGTTTTTTTAAAAGTTCTAATCAGATGCCCTTCCTTCTCTCCTTCTAATGCCCTCAATTGAAGAAAGATATATAAGTGCTTTGGTGAGACGTTTATGAAATACATCTACGTGGAAAAGATCCTTAATTCTCTGATCAGTCCCCACGGAGATGTGAAGTAGCAACAAATATAAATTTTGGAAAGAGAAAAAAATAAGTAGGCTGAAGACTCTAGGACTGTGACTTTAGAAGCAGACATATCTGTGATTAAATCATTTCTTCTTAATGACAACACTTGAGCTCTAAGCCTGTGTGGGATTATATTCCTAAAATGGGTGCTAATAACTGTACTTGTTTTTCCTTTCTATTTTTCCCAAACAGCAGAAGACTTTCTTTTCAAGGGAAAATTACTTATAATTTGATGAAATTACTGTATTTAGATATGCTTTGTGACAACACCGGAATCTTCTATTGCTTTGGTATTTAAATAAGTTCATGCGAAAGATGGATGCCACAATTACAACCTAATGCACATTTCTCTCTCTCTCTCTCTCGCCTACCCTTTAAGTGTCCTGTGTGACAAACACAGTCGATAAATTTCACTTGAGAATCCTTTGGTATTTTGTTTTTGGAAAATTGACCTGGATCGAGAAATCAAATGGTAGAAAATACTTTACAACCTGCATGAAACCTCACAGTTATTTTTACTAACTTCAGCTTACTATGATGGGTGAATTCATCCACAATAGCTTAGCATTGTGGGTGAAACACATCCTTATATCTTCCACCAATTACAGCTGCAACAAACCATGATGAAGTGCCTGTAGCAATGAAGTGATTAGCTGGATGTATTCACTGCTTTTAGCTGTATTGCCGTTTCTTTGACTTAACATCACATATGAAGCCAAGCTGTGACTATGGCTTGATCCATTCATGCATTGAAGCAAATCATGGCTTGCTGTAACAGGTAAACAATTGTTTATAGAGGTCAGCGAAGCTTATTGTGATGGAATGTAGTAAGGAGGCAGATCCACAGGAAGGAGGGGTGTAGTCCAAAGAAGCCATTCAAGATCTAAGGCAGTCCTAGGCTGCATCAACAGAGGGCTAGTTTCAAGATCTGTTGAAGTGAAGTGGTACCGGTAGTACTGCTTTAGATTGCACTGGTGGGATTCATTTGAAAACTGAACCCAGTTCTGGTCATCACAATACAAAAAAAAAGATGTTGAGACCCTCGAAAGAGTGCAGAGAAGAGCAACAAAGATGGCAAGGCATCTGGAGGCTAAAGCATATGATGAACAATTGAGGGAACTGGCGACTATTGGTGACATGATAGCAGCCTTACAATATTGAGGGGCTGCAACAGAGAACAGGGGATCAACCCATTCTCCAAAGCACTTGAGGGCAGGACAAGAAGTAATGGGTAGAAGATCATGAAAGAGAGATGCAACCTAGAACTAAGAAGAAATTTCCTGACAGTGAGAACAATTAATCAGTGGAACAGCTTGCCTTCAGAAGATGTTGGTGCTCCATCACTGGAGGCTTTTAATAAGAGACTGGACAGCCATTTGTCTGAAATGGTATATGGTTTTCTACTTGAGAAGGGGGTTGGACTACATGACCTCCAAGGTCTCTTCCTATCTTATTATTATTATTATCTATGGTCTATGTTCTTTCACTTTCTCTGATTATTGTGTGAAAACCTTGGTGTTCTTTGATTGTTGTGTCCGATAAAGGTCCCCAGTTCTTTGATCTGGGACTTTTGTCCCCCTTGCTTAAGCCATGTGATTTCTTCTCTATCAAATTCAATCTGGGGTAGTCACAGTCTAATAGTCTTGTAGAAAGAGGGTTAATGCAAATTTCAGACTGTTAATACTCACGGCAGTCAAACTGAGCCCAGGGCATTATGGGATGGCTTGAACATTTGAACAGAATAATATTTTTTTTTTAAAAAATCATTTCAAATTTCTCCTTACCAGCATATATCTTCTGGAGGGCAACTTTCATACTGGAATTCAATTATTGAAAAGGTGCCCTTCCTTAAAAGAAAAAGAAATGCAATTAAAAGACTGAAAATATGAATTTCTTACCCCCCTCTCTTTCCTATATAGAGGTTTAAAAACCTTCCTAAGTGGGTTGAAATCAAATGTGCCTCCCATCTTTTGGAGAGGAAAGAAAAAAAGTGACAATAAGGAAAGATGTACTTTGATGAAATGCCAAAGAAGAGCAACCTGGGGGAAGTAAAGAAATTGCATTCTTGTTTTCTGGTTTTTTTTTTTAAGACTTCAACATCTTTCAAAATTAAAAATAGAACATGGAATAGTGATTTATTCATTACCTAAATACAATACATTTTACATGGAAGATGCCTGGGCATTTGACAAGCAGGCTATAAGCCTGAAGTGAAGAACAGTTTCAGAGTTTCTGATTGACAGGGAAAAACAGCTAAGTAATAAAGTAGAAAGCAGTGTTTTCCAAACTTAGCGACGTTCAGGTGCATGGACTTCAACTCTCAGAATTCCCTGGTCAGCTGGGGAATTCTGGCAACTGAAGTCTACTCATCTTAATATAGCTAAGTTTGAAAAACGCCGTTATAAAGCATAATGTAGAAGGTCAGTTCTGCTGATCTCCGATAGCGACATAGCACACCTATCTAATAATGGTTGAGACAAGTACAGGTAGGGGAAAAACATTGCTAAAACAAGGCGCCTGACTGTACCCACCTTAGCTGTAATCCTCAGGTATCTGAACAGCATTTGACTGGAGCTGGTAGATATTAAAAACAATTCACCTTAACAGAACGATTGCCAAAGTCATCCAAGCTGATCATCGCTTGCCTTGTTACAAGGATAGATCCGATTACAAGCAATTAGGTGCTTGATCATAAATTGTTTGTAGATGATATCCTGAAAGCCAGGGACTCTCTAGGTATTAATCAACCGGGCAATTGTCTGCCATATAAATCTGCTGTAAGCCGATGGGATTTTTTTCCCCCACTCAGGAGAAACGAGGGATGCAAAACTAATTTCACACACATACCGTACATGCACGCCAGAGGTGGGGAAGAAAGGACTGCATGAGATCTTCCCATTTAAAGAGAGAGGGGCCTAGTTGTTGTTTTTTTTTAAGTGTGTCCCTTAAGCTAAGAAAAGCCTCTGGAATCAAATGGTGACCCTTTGTCTCCGGAGCTCCCCAACAATCTGAATGTTGGGCTGTCGGTTTGACCTCCGAGCTTGGCACTTTGGATGCAAACGTTTCATCTCCGTTTGGGGGGACATCGCCAAGCTTAGAGATCAAACCAGCTAATATACTCATATTCAAACACATCTCAATCTGAATGTTCTTGGGCTGCCCCACCAAGTTTAGAAGAAAGGAACGAGAAGCTACCACCCTCAATCTCTCCCTGTGGAATCTTCTGAGCCAGAAGACTTTGCCTTACTAGATTCCTTGGACTTAAAAGATCTAATGGTTCCTAAAAGAAAGACAAGATTGATTGATTGATTGATTGATTGACCAATTGATTGTAATGGCTGTGAAGTCCTTGGTGCTCTCAGCGCTTGGTGGTTTTCTTGCAGATGTTTCATTACCCAACTAGATAACATTATCAGTGCTAGAAGGGAATGGGATTTTGAAGAGAGGAGGAGGACGAGGAGAAGAGGATCTGGAGGAAAAGGAAGAGGTGAACAGTGACTGTGGGGTTCTTGGTGCTCTTTGACCTTGATTCTTTTCTTGCAGACATTTTGTTATCCAACTAGATAACACCATTAGTCTTCAAGGATAGGGGTTTGCTGTCTGTTTCTATACAAGTGGCTTGCCCTGTCAAGGATTCTTCGTGATTCCTTGATCAGGCTGTTGTTTATGGCTTGACGGTTCAAATATTCTCTTCTCTTGCTTGTAGTGATTTGTGGGAATCCCTGTCAGCCTTACAGAAACCTCAACCTTCAGGTGGGGTTAAAAATTATCAATGGTGGTTCCTTGAAGCTTGTCAATGAATAACAAACCTTCAAAACTTAGAGAAAACACCCATAGTATCTCTTCTGTGATCTACTGATCTCATATTGGGTTTAACTACCAGTCATGTCATGGAGTTTGAGGAAATGTGAAGAGGCTGAAATTTACACATTAAGGTAGGCTGTACACTTGACACTACTTATCTAAATCTCATTCAAACTCTTTCATTATAGTGCCATGTTGCATATTTTATTCTGAAATAATTGCAGGGATTCTGAACTGGATACAAGATAATGGAGTTCTCTCTCTCTCTCTCTCTCTCTCTCTCTCTCTCTCTCTCTCTCTCTCTCTCTCTCTCTCTCTCTCTCTCTCTCTCTCTCTCTCTCTCTCTCTCTCACATTCAAATAAAGAGCTTTGGCAGCAATTCAGCATGGTGGATACATTCCATCATGATAGCTTACCTTTAATTAAAAGCTAAAAGACTGGTGCCGTAACCTTCAAAATATTAAAGAATAGGAAAACCGTTGCACAAAAAAAATTAATCCTTCCTCTTGGCTAGAATTTTTTTCCCCCTTTTTCCTTCCCTCGCCATAATTATATCTATCTGCACTGGCCCAGAAAGAAGCAATTATGCATATGAGCAGGTTAATTTACTTAAAAGGTATGCAAATTCAGAATTATTTACTGTAGGGCTCTTCTGGATGCTCCTCACTTCAGCTTCTAATTCAGAAATGGTTATTTGATAAGGCTGGCTTTTCTGGGGCCATTATAACCGAAAATATCTCACACATACACAAAAATGCACATATATTTATATTTAGAGAAGTCATAATCGGCTTTTTTTCTTCTAGGGCTTTGGCGACCCTGTTCTATAGGTTGGGTTTTCTGAATATGTCAGATGGCAATCAGGAGATATATAATAGTTTCTAATTTCTAGCAAAATTTCTGCCCCATGAATCCCAGCGACCGGTTAGGGCACATAGGGTTGGCCTCCTACGGGTCCCGTCTGTTAGACAGTGCCGTCTGGCGGGACCTAGGGTTAGGGCCTTCTCTGTTGCTGCCCCAGCCCTCTGGAACCAGCTTCCCTCAGAGGTCCGTACTGCTTCCTCCCTCCTAGCTTTCCGAAAACTCTTAAAAACACATTTATGCAGACAGGTTTGGGGCGTGTGAGCTGCGCTCTGCCCCTGGGCCTTTGATTGGGACTGTATGTTGTATGAGTGGTAATACCGGTAGTTATATAGTTTTTATATTGTATATTACTATTTTAATTGATTTATATTTTTGTACTTGTATTTTTGCTGTGAGCCTCCCTGACTCTGGGGAGAAGGGCGGCATATAAGTCAAATAAATAAATAATAAAATAAATAAAATGTACAGGTAGTCCTCAACTTACAACAGTCCATTTAGTGACCGTTCAAAGTCACAAAGGGACTGAAAAAAGGGACTTATGACCTTTGCAGCATCCCCAGGGTCACGTGATCAAAATTCAGAGGCTTGGCAACTGATTCATACTTATGACCGTTCCTGTGTCCCCGGATCATGCGATCCCCTTCTGCGACCTTCT
This sequence comes from Bothrops alternatus, assembly GCA_034064705.1. Taxonomy (NCBI): domain Eukaryota; kingdom Metazoa; phylum Chordata; class Lepidosauria; order Squamata; family Viperidae; genus Bothrops; species Bothrops alternatus. The sequence continues at coordinate 18,215 of JARGCV010000288.1, forward strand.
GATAAAGCGGTCAACAGGGGAAGCCAGATTCACTTAACAACCAGGTTACTAACACCAGAGGGAAGGACGAGAAACAATGGTTGGAAGCTGACCAAAGAGAGAAGCAACCTGGAATTAAGGAGAAACTTCCTGACAGTGAGGACAATCAACCAGTAGAACAGCTTGCCACCAGAAATCGTGGGCGCTCCATCACTGGAGGTTATTAAGAAGAGACTGGACATTCATCTGTCTGAGTTGGTATAGGTCCTCCTGCTTGAGCAGAGGGCTGGACTAGAAGACCTCCAAGGTCCCTTCCAGCTCTATTCTATTCTATTCTGTTCTGTTCTGTTCTGTTCTGTTCTATTCTATTCTATTCTATTCTATTCTATTCTATTCTATTCTACTCTACTCTACTCTACTCTACTCTATTCATTTTCTGTTTTCTGTTTTCTGTTTTCTGTTTTCTATTTTCTATTCTATTTCTATTTCTATTTCATTCCATTCCATTCCATTCCATTCCATTCCATTCTATTCTATTCTATTCTATTCTATTCTATTCTATTCTATTCTATTCTATTCTATTCTATTCTATTCTATTCTATTCTATTCTATTCATTTTGTGTTTTCTGTTTTCTATTCTGTTCTGTTCTATTCTATTCTATTCTATTCTATTCTATTCTATTCTATTCTATTCTATTCTATTCTATTCTATTCTATTCTATTCTATTCTATTCTATTCTATTCTATTCTATTCATTTTCTGTTTTCTATTCTATTCTATTCTATTCTATTCTATTCTATTCTATTCTATTCTATTCTATTCTATTCTATTCTATTCTATTCTATTCTATTCTATTCTACTCTTTCTATATTCTATTCTATCTGGCTTTCCCCACTGATTTTGCTTTTCAGGAGCTGGCTGGGAAAGTTGCACATGGCAATCGCTTCACCCCAGTTGCCAAGTACCTGAGTTCTGATCCCATGACGGTGGGGAATGCTGTGACGGTCATAAGTGCGAGGACTGGTTATAAGTCCCTTCTTTCCGTGCCGTTGTAACTTCAAAGGTTGACTAAACAAACGGTTATAAGCTGAGGGCCACCTGTAATACGGACCAATGCGTGGATATGTACAGAATGAATGCCGGCAGATTTTATTTATTTATTTATTTATTTATTTTGGAAAAATGTGCTCATTTGGAGTGGCGCATTGTTTAATAAAATAAAACTGCCTTACCCACTGGAATTGCATTTCAAGGAAAGAGGCCCAGTGCTTAATATAGATCGATTAGGTTTTCTAGGCGAAACGGCAGAGATTTTTTTTCCCCGTGGTGAACCCATTCCTCTGGAATTTGCTTGGCCATGATTTATGGTGATTGTCCATATTTCATTTCATTTCACTTCACTTCATGCCCTTATAGCCTGGTTTGCCTCTAAGGGGGAGAAAAGGCATCATCCCTCATTTTCTTCTTGCAAATCAGATTGGAAGAAAGTGGGGGGGAAACCCCAGCTAGTTCTAAAATCGTCCAATTGAAAATAAGTTCTCCCAGTCTCAGTTTAACATGCTCACTATTATGGTATCCTAATTTGTGAAATGAATAGAATAGAATAGAGCTGGAAGGGACCTTGGAGGTCTTCTAGTCCAGCCCCCCGCTCAAGCAGGAGAACCTATACCATTTCAGACAGGTGATTGTCCAGTCTCTTCTTAAAAACCTCCAGTGATGGAGCGCCCACGATTTCTGGAGGCAAGCTGTTCCACTGGTTGATTGTCCTCACTGTCAGGAAGTTTCTCTTTAATTCCAGGTTGCTTCTCTCTTTGGTCAGTTTCCAACCATTGTTTCTCGTCCTGCCCTCTGGTGCTTTGGTGAACAACCTGGCCCCCTCTGCCTTGGGGCAGCCCCACCGTAAAAGCCCGCTTTGGATTCATTTGTTGACTTGAACCTATTCTCCATTATTGTTTCCATATTTCTTCTTCCAACTCCAGGTCTTATGTGTGTTGATCCATATCCTGAATTCTTCAGCTTTGCAGTGCTTGGAAACCCAGGATTATAAATATTGCCCTAATTAATCTTGTGGTATTCCAACCCCTAAACAGTTTTGTAAAATCGAAAGCAATAACCTCATTTTTAGTAGGACAATGCCTACACAATCACTAAAAGGTATACAGGTAGTCCTCAACTTACGACTGCAACTGAGCCCAAAATTTATGTTGTTAAGTGAGAAATTTGTTCAGTGGGTTTTGCCCTATCTTATGACTTTTCTTGTCACATTTGTTAAGTGAATCACTGCAGTTATTCAGTTCGTAACATGGTTGTTAATTGAATCCAGCTTCCCTATTGATTTGTCAAAAGGTTGCAAAAGATGGTCACATAACCCCGGGACACTGCAACTGTCATAAATATGAACTAGTTGTCAAGCATCTGAATGTAAATCACATGACCATGGGGATGCTGAAACGGTCATAAATGTGAAAAACGGTCATAAGTCACTTTTTTCAGCACCGTTGTAGCTTTGAATGGTTACTAAATGAATTGTTGTAAGTCAAGGACTATCTGTACTTTATGCTCTATGTCAGTGGTGGCGAACCTTTTAGAGACCAAGTGCCCAAACTGCAACCCAAAACCCACTCATGTATCATCGGCTGCCGTGTGGGCGTGGCTCATTGGATGGGCGTGGCTTTGGTGGTAATGGCAGACCGGGTGGGACTAAAAAGTTCAATCAATCAATTCCAACTTTGCAAGACCTTTTTTTTCCCTTGGCGAAATTGATTGATTAAGTGAACCTTTTTTTGTACACGGTGGTGGAGGCCTAAAGCGAAAAGGTTATATAAAAGCCAGCTGAAGGCCTAGGACTGGGGCGATGGCGCGCGTGACCACAGAGAGGGCTCTGAATGCCGCCTCTGGCACCCGTGCCATAGGTTCGCCACCACTGCTCTATGTTGTAATACTGATTGTCAAGCGCTGGGAAAATCAGGAGATTTGTGCCGTTCAAATTAGTATAAAGATTTATTGTAAGCTTAAGCTCTCTACAAAAATCTGAACTATTAACCGTAAACCGTTCTGCCCCTGGGCCTAGGAATGTGCTTCTATCGTTGATTGTGTATTTGATTGTGTTTGCATGTTGTATGTATGGATCTTTGTTTGGATGTTGATCATTATTATTAAATTTTTATATGTAGTTGTATTGTTGTTGTGAGCCACCCCGAGTCTTAGGAGAGGGACGGCATAGAAATTTGATAAAATAACTAACTAACTAACTAAATAAATAAATAAAAGGGGAATGAACGGGAATAAGGAAGGAATTCAAGGTGGGCTGGGTGCGCAGAGACTCATGACTGATGACGCGTTTGACCCCTCCCTCAGGCTCACCTTGGTCATCTCCTACACTGAACTTTATGTAGCCAAGATGGTACCATGTTCCTGTAAGAGATGGTATTATTTCATGGCAGATGTAACAGTGGGGTGAAGATGTTAGTCTAGGAGTTCCTGGGGAATTCTGTGCTAGTCTTTCTCTCAACCCAAGAGCCAACGTAGGGCTGTAGAAAGTCAAGACAAATAGATCTGTTAACAAAGCAATAAGGAGCTTGAGTCCAAATCAAGAAGCTACAAGTAAACATCTTACTGATTGATTGATTGATTGATTGATTGGTTGATTGATTGATTGGTTGATCATATGCCATCAAGTCAATGTCACCTCTTGATGACCACATAAATAGATCTTCTCCATATTGACCTGGGCCCAACATGGTCCTTCAGACAGACAGTGCACCCATCACTGCTGTAACTGAGTCTATCTATTTTGCTATTTGAATTAACATTATTTTAAACACTTCTGTTGATATAAATCATCATCCATTTGTATGGGGTCCAGAGAAAAAGAGAGAGCGAACACATGCTTTCTCAACACTGTAGTGCAGAAAATCAGCATTCATTTGTGGCGCTTTGACGTTCTTGAACAACTTACATTCTCAAACAATTCTATTCTTTGGAGTGTTTTTTTTTTAACTTCCCACATCCTTTTCTTTACACATCCAACTATCTTAGACCATTAATGCTACTCAAGATATGATCTGAATAGTCCTTTCATTATAGAATATCTCAGAAAAGTCCTTAGATAATGGATAACAAGGAAGGTAATTAAGGCTCCACTTGCAGTCATAATGCAGGGCTCAGAATAACAACACGAGAGCTATAAATGCATATGTTTCATCTTGTAAATCAGTCTAAATTAATTCTCAGAGAGTGGCATTACATTTGGGCAAAGAAGCTTACAAACCTTCAGAGTATGCAAGGAAGGGGTTGTGTTTTTTTTTGTAGCTGCCTCACTCTTGCGTTTGTAAGGATCATGTAGCCAACGTTGCATAAAATTGTCCTAAACCTGTATTGAGCAATCAGCTGCTCCTGGTGTGTGGGAAAAGTTTGGGATCTAGTCACCCAGCCCCCTCCTGTTATTGCAGTTGGCACGCATTTTGAAAAAGAGTATTGAATTTCTACCTCAGTTGTTTTTGTTAGGGATTACAAAAGACTGTACCACCCTGGAGACGAACTTAATTCTGAATTTGATCACAGCAGCAAGACTGTTGGTGGGACAATACTGGAAGAAACCAGAATTACCATCTATTGAAGAATGGACCTTGAAAGTCACAAATCTGGCGGAAATGGCCAAAATATCCGCATACTTGAAGGATCATTCAAATGAAAAATATATGTTGGACTGGGAAAAATGGATAGACTACATACAAGAGAAATACCAATCAAAGAAAATGTATCTAGCTTATAGTTAAATCTTGATATGCTGAGTGAAGAATGTTTACAAGTAGAAAATTATTGTATTAAGTTGAGTTGTACTCAACCTGATTTTTTTCCTTTGTTTCCTCTGTTTACATTTACAAATATATAATTAATAATAATAATTAAAAAAAACAATGGGAAGAAGAAATAAACAGGGCTGCTATAAATCTATTAATAGCCAGGCATGGATTGATGTAGCTCTATCGATTTACTCAACCTTGGCCCAAAGCTATTACGAAGTGATCACGGAGAGGGGAAGAACTGCAAATGACATTATAGGATTTCCCTCTGCCAAAGAGTCTTACCGGATTTACCAACTGAGATACAATTAAAGGAGGCTGGAAACTTCTTCCTCCAAAGAATTGGAAAGGAGAAGCCCCTGGACAGCGGCTTCGAAAGATGACTCCAAGGGGTTATCTTGCTCTTACCACTTTGAGCTATGGTAGACAAGCTATGAGAGATAGACAGTAGGGTTGTAAGTCCAGTTCATTGTAAGTCCAGTTCATTTACAAACAGTTCATTTAGTGAGCGTTCAAAGTTGCAACAGCACTGGAAAAAGGGACTTATGACCGTTTTTCACCCTTACAGCCATTGCAGCATCCCCAGGGGCCACGTGATCAGAATCCAGACGCTTGGCAACGGACTCATATTTATGATGGCCGCTGTGTCCCGAGGTCATGTGATCTCCTTTTGTGACTTTCTCACAAGCAAAGACAACAGAGAAACCAGTTGCACTTAACAATTGTGTTAATAACTTAACAACTATAGTGATTCACTTAACAACTATGGCAGGAAAGCTCGTAAAACGGGGCAAAGCTCAGTTAACAACTGTCTCACTTAGCCACAGAAATATGGACTCCCTTGCAGTCGTCAATTGAGGACAACCTGTATTTCATGTGGTATCAGGAACTTAATGAGATGTGATAGTCAACAGAGGCTCATCACTGATAGCAGATTTGGTCAGGCTGAAGTGAAGCTAGGCCTTGAGTTCTAAAGGGTTTTGGATTGACAAAATGGAACATCTGTGTCCAATCCTAGGAATAACAACAACAACAAAAATGTCTACTGGGAGTTGTACATATTCCCTAGACATCCATGTAACAACTAAAGAAGCGTTTAGCATGCAAAACATCCTTATCTTTATCCCATTAGTTTCCACATCATTCTTGTTTTTATGGAGAGGAAACATTAGCTGGCCACTGGATTGTGTCATCTGTGAGAAATTCAGAGCTTTGGGCTCATGGCTAAGGTGCAATGATTTAAAAAGGGAGAAATAAAACAAAACAGAGGTTTTGGAAAACGCTGGTCCGTTCTACCCAGAGGATCTTGTTATCTGCAGCCAACTGGCGAACGACGTATTGTAAATATACAAGCAAAAAAAGGCCCTAGGAATTTAGAAGATTGGTTGGTTAGGTTTGGGCCGTTTCTGGGAAATTCTTGCTGAAGTAACTCTTCTTTTTTTTAAAACTGAGCACAGAAGCTAAAAAGGGTGCATTTAAGAAAACAACCTGTTTGACAACAACTGGGGACTTTGAATAGCTTTTTGGGGCTGTCCCCAAAATTTTGATAGATGTTAGATAGGTTGGCCCAGACCCTTCTCTTTCACATTTATATGGATGCTTTTAAACACATAGGATCATTTATTAAGCTGTCATATAAAGGTCATCTACATATGCATGAATCTGTTTGTCCCTCCTTCCATATATAGGTAGCCCTCAACTCACAAACTTTGGTTTAACAACCATTAAAAGTTACAGTGGCACTGACCAAAGTGACTTACAAGCGGTCCTCACATTTACAACCACGCAGCATCCTCCGTGACATGTGATCAAAATTCAGACGCTTGGCGACCCTATATGTATTTATTTTTTTTAATTTTTTTAATTTTTTAAACTTTTATACCGCCCCTCTCCCGTAGGACTCGGGGCGGTTTACAGCCCAATTAAAACAGATAATAATAATAATAATAAATACTTAAAAATAAATTAAATTAATACATGGCTGTTACTAAAACCTGTTAAAATCCCAATTCTAAAACCCGAACAGCCTTGTTTAAAAAATTTACATAAAGATTTACATAAAAACCCGAGGAGGTCTAGGCCAGGCCGGCTTGATTGAAGAGATAAGTCTTCAGTTCTCTTCTGAAGGTGCGGAGATCATGACACGTCCGGAGTTCTGGGGGGAGCTCGTTCCACATCGTCGGTGCCCCCACAGAAAAGGCTCTCCCCCTGGGCGCCACCAGCCGACACTGCTTAGCCGATGGCACCCTGAGGAGGCCCTCCCTGTGGGAGTGAACTGGTCGATGGGAGGTATTTACTGGCAGAAGGCGGTCTTGTAAATAACTGGGTCCTATGCCATGGAGCGCTTTAAAGGTGGTAACCAACACCTTTATTGATTACGATTACATGATTCCAGGGTCATGTGGTCACTATTTGCGACCTTCCCCAAGCAAACTCAAGAGGGGGAAAAATTCATTTAATAACCAGGTGATTGTCTTTAAAGTGGCAGTGATTTACTTAATCATGGCAAGAAATTGTAAAATCAGGTTTGACTCATTTAGCAACAGCAGCAGAAATTCTGGTCCAAAGTGAGGACTACCTGTGTATAATTTTACTGCTCTTGTTCCTTTCATTGCTTTCTTTTCCTTTTGCAATTGTTTTATTTATTTTCTCTTTGTTTTGAATTTTTTTAATGTTTCTGAAAACAGCACCCTATAGCTACAGCTGCCCGTTAAAGCAGGGGTCTCCAACCCCTGGTCCATGGACTGGCACAGGGCCACGGCATGCCAGCAACCGGTCCACACAAACAAGCAAAGCCCCATCTGTGGAATGCAGGAAGCACACAAAACCATGCTCTGGTCCGTGGAAAAACCTTTCTCCATGGAACCGGTCCCTGGTGCTGCCCAAAAGGTTGGGGACCACTGCCTTAAAGAGATGGTGCCCCCTGAAAACTATTCTGCATGGCTGATACGGATCTGTGAATGAACGACTAAACTCATTGCAAAACTCACATTTTGTTCTGCCTTTGCTTTGTTTTCTTTTAGCAGTAGCGAAAAACCCTAAAACTAAAATGAGGCAAGGCACGAGATGCTCAGAAGAACAGATGCTCTGATTTCCATTTTTTCCAACATTAAAAAATGGGCCTCTTTTGTCAAACTGTCTGCAACCCTTGTCTCAGGACCAGTGTGATGAGACATCAGCCTTCTTAATGGGCACAAATCAATGCTAACCTGTTTTTGGTTGGAATTTCATCTTTGAAAGAGTTTTGTCTTAGATGAAGAATGAGGGCTGCATGGCGTGTACTTGCCGAGATGTTTTCAAGGGGAGGAATGATGTATTAGTGTGAAGCATTTATCTGGTCAAGCTTTCTCTCTCTCTATTGAAAAATATAGATAGTTCTCGACTTACAACTGTTTGAAGTTACAGTGGTGCTGAAAAATGTGTCTTAGGACCAATGGTGGGATTCAGATATGTGAACAACCGGTTCTCTGTGTGGATGCTGCTTCTGGAAGTCCACTCTGGGCTTGGGCAACAAAAAATTTGGTACCGGTTCTGCCAAAGTGGTGTGAACTGGCTGAATCCCACCACAGGAAGGAAGGAAGGAAGGAAGGAAGGAAGGAAGGAAGGAAGGAAGGAAGGAAGGAAGGAAGGAAGGAAGGAAGGAAGGAGTGGTGAGATTTAGATATGTCAACAACCAGTTCTCTGTGTGGATGCCACTTCCGGAAGTCCATTCTGGGCTTGGGCAACAAAAAATTAGCTACCGGTTCTGCCAAAGTGGTGCGAACTGGCTGAATCCCACCACAGGAAGGAAGGAAGGAAGGAAGGAAGGAAGGAAGGAAGGAAGGAAGGAAGGAAGGAAGGAAGGAAGGAAGGAAGTCCATTCTGGGCTTGGGCAACAAAAAATTAGCTGCCAGTTCTGCCGAAGTGGTGTGAACTGGCTGAATGCCACCACTGCTTAGGACCCGTCCTCATATTTACAACCATTATAGTATCTCCATAATCACAGGCTCAAAATATAGACATTTGATGAGCAGCATGTATTTATGATGGCTGCAATGTCCCCGGGTCACTTGATCATTATTTGCAACTTTCTCAGCCAGCTTCTGACAAGCAAAGTCAATGGGGGAAATCAAATTCATTCAATGACCCCACGATATACTTAATAACCATGGCAATTAAGGTCACAAAACTGGGTTTTGTCACATGATGACTCATATAATGACTGCATCCCTTAGAAATCCAGTTCCAACGGTGGTTGTAAGTTAAGGATGTACAATATGTATTGCAGTGGAGGGTAAAATTCATACAATTAAAAAAAAAGATCTTTGTTGTGCCTGCGTCCCAAAATATATGGAAAAGTGTTGTGAATTATTGAATAAAGGTGAGTCTGCTCCCTTTCCAAATGAGGTAGTTAGCCTGCCCAAAAGATTCCTTTTTTTTTTTTGCATTGGCAATATTCACACAGAATGCATACCTTTGATTTGATTGGCATTGAATGCACTTACCAAGGCATTATACACTTTTCTGTGCATAGTGCCTCAGTAAGAATATTGCGTCCAGTTTTGGTCATCATGATATAAAAAAGATGTTGAGACTCTAGAAAGAGTGCAGAGAAGAGCAATGAAGATGGAAACAAAATCAAGGCAAAAACTAACCTAGACATAAGGAGAAATTTCCTGACCATTACTCACTGGAATAACTTGCCTTCATTAATTGTGGACAACCATTTGTCTGAAACAGTATAGGGTCCCCCACTTGAGGACCCTATAGAAGACCTCCAAGGCCCCTTCCAACTCTGCTATATTCTGTTACACAATGAGCAATCAACTACAACCACATAGGAAGCTTTGCTTAATCCAGTAAAATTTGGTTGCTTGGCTTGTGTTCAGGGTCTTGTGTGAACATAGCCTGGATATCAGCAGGTGGTGAGGGCCATTTTTATTTCTTTGCAAACTATGGCTTGGATCACATTATGTTACCTCAGACTGATATTCTGAACGCCAGCCTGCCAAAACGTTTAAAAATATGAGCTGAAACCATGCCAATCACAGTGTTTTGTCCTTTTAACAAATGGTGTAATAAAGACAAATGCCACTTGACCAATTTGTGAATTACCCTCCCAGTGTTGCCAACATCCTCTGAAAATAGTTTGGCCTAGTCTTAGCTAGGATTACAGGCATGCTCCCTGGCTCACCTGTGGCTCAGGTCCCACGCTCCCAAACAGCTCAACCTGCAAACATGTTTTATTTTTGTTGACTTTCTCCAAGATGGAGAAGGGACTTGTGAATTCTGAGTGGAAATGGAGAACTGGTAAATAATTAGGTCCCAGGACTATTTTTCTAATAGCAAATCCCCCAGAACTGGGAAATAATCAGAGATGAGGAGTATTTTTATCTCTCTGTAGCTCAGCAACTCTCAACTTTGGCAGTTTTAAGTTTATTTATTTATTTATTTTATTTGGGTTTGTATGCCGCTCCTCTCCAAGGGACTCGGAGCAGCTAACAACATATATATATATAAAACAGTGAAGTACCATAAAAAACCCAAACAAATATATCTAAAAAAAATCAATAAAAAAGAACACACATTCAATTCAACAATCAACCACAGTCATCCCCAGGCTTGCCGGCAAAGATGAGTTTTTAAATTTTTCCGGAAGGCCGGGAGAGTCGGAGAAATGCGGACTTCAGGAGGCAGTTGGTTCCAGAGGGTGGGCGCCACAACAGAGAAGGCCCTCCCCCTAGGGCCCGCCAAATGACATTGTTTCGCTGACGGGACCCGGAGGAGGCCGACCCTGTGCGCTCTCACCGGTCGTAGAGAAGTATGTGGCAGAAGGCGGTCCTGTAAGTATCCTGGTCCCATGCCATGAAGGGCTTTATAGGTAATAACCAACACCTTGAATTGGGCTCGGAGACCAATAGGCAACCAATGCAGCATGCGGAGAGTTGGTGAAATGTGGGCACAACGCGGAAGGCCCACAACTGCTCGCGCAGCTGCATTTTGCACTAATTGTAGTCTCCGAACACTCTTCAAGGGTAGCCCCATGTAGAGAGCGTTGCAGTAGTCGATGCCCAGAATTCCCCAGCCAAAAATTCTGGGAGTTGAAGTCCACACATCTTGAAGCTACCAAGATTAAGAAGTAATCTTGGCATCAGAGAAATTAATAGCTTTCCTGAAATGGTCTCCTAGTCAAAGCAGGGATTCTTAATTTGGGGGGGAGGGCTGTGGACCCCATGGAGAGTCTGGTGAAATCTAGGGGCCCTTTCAGAGAAATGGATTTGAAAAGATAGCACAAAACTGGAAACAGAACGGGACAGTGTCAGTATGCTGGTAGTTGTACACTGAATTTCCCCACAATCCTACTTGCAAGCAAGAATCAAGTTCTAGATCAGGGATGTCAAACTTGCAACATCACCTGATGTGTCACGACGTATTGTGACCCTCCCCTCATTGCCGGCAATGGGGTGGGCGCGATTTTGGTGTGATGCATCCAGCCCATGGGCCAGCAGTTTGATACCCCTGTTCTAGATCATGGCCATAATCCAAAGTCAAGAAAGAGAAGGAGCAGAGAGCAGAGACCCCAAGTTCTACTTGCAAGCAAGAATTAAGTTCTAGATCATGGCCATAATCTAAAGCCAAGAAGGAGAAGGAGCAGAGAAATGCTTTTTTTTTTTAATGCTTAGCTGCTGGACAGCCCCTCTACGAATTTAAATAAGTATTTCTACTTTATAGGCAAATTCTGTGTAAAATTTGGATTTACCCAGCAAGGCAGACTGGGATAGAACTGAAACCACAGGCAACAGTAGCAATTTTGACCAATTTCTTGCTTTGAAGTGCATGCTTTCCTGATGCTTCAAATGGGGTAGAGATTTATCACACAGAGACTACTGTGGTGTCCCATTTAAAGCATGATTGAGATGTTTTTCTGGTCTCCTTGGGAAATGCAGAAAGGATTTATAATAGCCCCTCATGTAGCCTTCTGAAAGAATGCTCCTGTTCTGTGATATCCTTTATTTTGTGGGTTAATTTTCCTTAACTGGGCTTACCTCAGGATGTAGATAATGAATTTCTCTTCAGAACTGCTGAGGCAAATCGTCAATTATCTGGAATCACATTATTCTTCACCCTCACGCGAGCGCCTATTCGTAGATTATCTGTTCTCCTCCTTTGCAGGACTTGGTTGAAATTAAAACAGCTTGTGGTCCATATGGCCCAAGAGACCTCCTCCTGACCTTGTGAAGAAATGCTCTTTGGGTCAACCTATATGTTGCATTAACTTTGCAGCATGCAGATGACCCGGACAATTCTAATTAGTACAGAGGTAACAAACATAGGGAAAGCCCGTTGGATGTAGGGATGGAAATATCTGTCCAGAAACCAAGAGATTGTGAACTCTACTTCTACCTTAGATGCAAAGCCAGATGGGGTGATCTTGGTCCTTCTTTTTCATAAAAGGACACCTATTTCCAAAAAATGCCACCCAGAAAACTACAGTGGGGATCCTGAAGAGTCCAGAAAGACCTGAAGGCACTATCTAGAAATATAGGTAGATGACCATATTTGGGCTACAAACATCTGGATGACTCCTACATTGCAGCAAAGAAATCTAGTGCAGAGGTCTCCAAACTTAGCAACTTTAAGATTTGTGGACTTGAACGCCTAGAATTCCCCAGTCAGTCTTGCTGGCTAGGGAATTCTGGGAGTTGAAGTCCACAAGTCTTAAAGTTGCCAACTTTGGAGACTCCTGATCTAGTGGCTTCCTGGATTCTGGCAGCCCTAACTATACCGAGTCCAGATCTAAAGTGATTCAGCAGGAATCATTACGCTGTCTGCTCTGTTTCCAAAGCCTCTATCCTTTTGTTGTGAAGACCACATTTTTAGCTTTACATTTTAAACGGGAGAATAACTTCCCAACAGGGGAGAGGTTGAAATCTAGGCCATCTTATCCTTTTCCCCCCCCCCCATAACTTTCTAATATAAGGCTTTTAAGGCTTCTAGACACTTAATCCGCCTAATGTCATTTTCTTCTAAAGATAGGTAAGAAAGCATGCTGGTATTACTCCAAATTTTGCTATTAAATTTTGGTGAGGGTGCTGGAAAAACAAAACAGAGACTCTTTTGCCCAATCCTGCTCTAGAAAATATTCAAGGAAAAAATAAAAGCTCCATTTCCTAGCGAAAGGAATAGCAGTAATCTTTGAAAAGTTGAGAACAATGGATTGCAAGGAAGCCTTCTGGTGACTTTGTGATATTGTCCAGACACACACACACACACACACATACACACATACACACACACACACACACACCTAGAAAGGAAGAGCTAGATGTCACTTAACCTGGCACATACTTCCCTTCGACCGGTGAGAGCGCACAGGGTCGGCCTCCTCCGGGTCCCGTCAGCGAAACAATGCCGTCTGGCGGGTCCTAGGGGGAGGGCCTTCTCTGTTGTGGCGCCCACCCTCTAGAACCAACTGCCCCCTGAAGCCCGCGTTTCCCCCACTCTCCCGGCCTTCCGGAAGAATCTAAAAACTTATCTATGCCGGCAGGCCTGGGGATGACTGTGATTGCGTGTGAATTATGAATGTGTTCGGGGTTTTTTAAAAACGTTTTGTAGATTGCTTTTTGATTTTAAACTCTGTGATGTTCTTTTGTTTATGTTGTTAGCCGCTCCGAGTCCTTTGGAGAGGAGCGGCATAAAAATTTAATTAAAATAAAATAAATAAATAAATAAATAAAATAAATTGCATTACATTTTCCTTCTAAATAACTCCAAAGGGTGTGTGTATGTGTGTGTGTGGTGGTGGGGGGGAAACACAAGGCAAGTCCATGCTGCCTTAACTATTAGAGTTGTACAGATCTTCAAAAGGCTGCTTTGCTTTGATGGCTTACATGAAGCCCTCTTTTGAAGCTGCTCTATAAAGTAATATACTCACACAGTTCTCAAAGCAAAAAGGCTACCCGGCTTTCTTTTCGCAGGCCTCTTGCAATTGTTTCAACAGTTTTAAGAGGCTTTCCTGCATCTGTAACCACCTCTTTGATAGCTTCTAGGCAACACTTGAAGATTTTTCTGGCTCCTAGAATTGCGGGCAGAAGCAGAGGCTTTGAATCAAAATAAAAAAACAAAAAAAAACCTTTGTTAAGTGGCATTGTATTGTCACTTAGTTTTGATGGGGACAATTACATTAGCTCTGTAAGGTGAAAATGCCTTCTACGGACATTCTAAGAACAGGAATTGGAAACGGGGAGGAGGGAAGAATCAAAAGGGAAGCCAACATGAAGCCAAAACTCAACAGAATGAAGAATGGCCTCAGTTGATGAGACGACTGAGCTGCAGAAGAGGGGGAGAGAGAGAGAGAGAGAGAGAGAGAGAGAGAGAGAGAGAGAGAGAGAGAGAGAGAGAGAGAGAGAGAGAGAGAAACAGAGAAACAGAGAAACAGAGAAACAGAGAAACAGAGAAACAGAGAAACAGAGAAACAGAGAAAGAGAAAGAAAGAGTGAAAAAGAGAGAAGAGAGAGAGAGAGAAAAGAGAGAGAGAAAGAGAGAGGAGGGGGAAAAAAAGAGAGAAATAGAATAGAATTAAAGCAGCTCCCACAAATAAAAATTGGAGCCTATTTGGGCTTTCCATGAATGCTTTCAAATATGCCACTTAAAAGCTGCATTAAATGCCTGTTATTGGAAAAGATTAGATGTCATGGTGATAGGAGCTTTTAAAGTGCCTTTAAATGCTATACAGATTACAGAAACAATGGTGCCCAGTAGAAAACAGTTTTTAGCTTTCTTTCCTGTTAAAAGTAGGCTCCTGTTATAATGAATCGCTCCAGATTCTTATTTCAGGAGGGCTATTGAAAGGCACTTTGAAAGCCCGAGCCAGTCATAAGGAAAAAATAAAAAATAAAAGAAAAGAAACATGAAAAGTTATTACCTGATTGACTCCATGCCAATCCTCAATAACATACAACAAAAAACAAAACAAAAACAAAATGAGCAAACAAATGCTTTAGCAGCTTCTGCCACGTTCCAATTTACATATTCTTGATGGTTTCAAACCAGCCTGTCCTGAATTCTGCTTCCCTCTGTTATTTATTTTGCTATCTTCACAGATTGCTTGTTTGCTAAATAAATAAATAAATGGAAGGAAGGAAAGAAAGAAAGAAAGGAAGGAAGGAAGGAAGGGAGAGAGAGAGAGAGAGAGAGAGAGAGAGAGAGAGAGAGAGAGAGAGAGAGAGAGAGAGAGAGAGAGAGAGAGAGAGAGAGAGAGAGAGAGAGAGAGAGAGAGAAAGAAAGAAAGAAAATTCCATTCCTTCTATTGTAAAGTTTGCTAGGCTGCATTGGGAACCCAGGAGGGAACGTTCCTGAATAAGACTCGTTGAATTGCTCCAAGGTGCCTAGGAGAATTGAGATGCACCTCTTCCTTCAGTCTTCTCCAGCTGCCACTAAACATCAAAGTGGCTTTTCTTCCTCTGCTCCTTTCCTGCAAGAAGAAAAATTGCACGTACCGGTGGGATGTGGGACACAGTTACAAACAATTGACGTACATGTTGGTTGTGGCGCAAGAGCTTGTTAAGCACCGTCTCTCTCTTTTTTTTCCCCCAAGCACCCGAGACGTGAATTAAAATTGCATGGGAAAGGCGTAGATCGGTGTACTGTTGCACAACACTCAAGAGGCTTCAGATTTAGAACTAGAGTTTGCTTGGAGTTCTCCCAAACTCTGCAATGCTTTTATTTAATGATGGAGAAAACCTCAGCAACATCTCCCCTAAATACAACATTACATTAGGGTAGCTGTTGTTTCGATCCCTCCGTTTGCAGATGTTTATTTATTGATTTAATTGGTAACCTGCCTTTATTATTTTTACAAATAACTCAAGGCAGTGAAAATATCCAACTCAACTTCCTCCTCTTATTTTCCCACATTAATGACCTTCTGAGGTAGGTTGGGCTGAGGGTTACTGGCCCAAATCCACTTAGTTGGCTTTCACGCCCGAGGCCGGAGTACTGTAGAACAACATGGGATCAGGAGGGGTGCCGACTGTCAGAACTTTGAATGGAGATCTTTTTTGGTCCATTGTAACTTTGAGCTGTTGCTAAGCAACCCCTCATAAGTTGAAGACTAACCGTAATATGAGTAGTTCTACTCTGAATGCTGGAGAAAGGCGATGAATTCTGTAGCACCCTGGGAACTGCCGTATTGTGTCTTTTAGAAACCACAATCTATTTGGCTAGGTTTCCGAGCTGTTGCTTCACATTCCTTGCAGTGCTCTGCTCCGACGTTATTCTGTAGCTTCACGGGAAGTTTATGTGGCCATTCTATTACCACACTGAATTCTCACAAGGCCCTGGAGCAAAGATGTGTTATGGGCACGGTGGGTCATTTAAAATGACAGCTCATAGATGCTTGCTGTTTTGGCCAGCTGAGTCTAGGAAAAAGGGCCAGAACTGTCAGAGAGAACTACCAGATGGTGTTACATGAAAAGCCCTTCAGATTCAGAATGAAGTCTGTGGTGATATCTGCTCGGTGGCTTCTCATGTCCTCTCCCCATCTGAAAGTGGGGTCTGTTCTTCTTGATGGCTTGCATCAAGACTTTCTTCTTGAGAAGTTCTCTTGCTTTGGAGCTCACGTTGAGGTTGGGATTTGTTTTCTGTTCTGTAATGTGCCAGTGAAGATTCTCAGTCACCCAGGTGGTCTTGTCTGGAAGTTGAGTCAAGGCAACCAAACTTTTATTTTTTGGTTTGAAACATTCTGTAGTTTCTGTCCCATGGTTTCCCATTGCTATCAAGCTTCTTTGGCTCCCCATATGTTGGGAAACTACCAGCCAGGCAGGGAGGAAGGGGTCAAGTGGGGAACTAGCTTGAGTCTTTGCATAGCAACAAAAGACATAGGCCTGATCCCTCCTCCCCATGTCCCATGAATCCTGATCTATTTATTCCCAATAGAAAGTAAGCAGACTGGGAAGATTCTTGTAATATAGGTAGATTGCAATAAAGTAGCTTGTTTCAACCTTGCATGAATAGAACAGACTGCTTGCGCCTGACCCCATATTTCCCTATGTAAATAATGCCCCACAATGCTTCTTACTGCTTACTTAATGTGTTTAAGTGAGTTAGGTATTGATGATATTTTAATTTGGATTGGATTCTTTTATGGAACAGTGGATGTGTCTTAGTGTAGCCTCTTTCTAGTCAGTGATTCTATGAAGAATAAATGTAAAGTGGTTATTTGAGCCAACACTTACACAAATAATGTAGCCCACATTATCTGGTGATTTGTACATGGCAGATTCGTAAGTTCTCTGATCAATAGTTATAAATGAAAGAAAAATCTTTTATAATATAATAATCCAAAGGATTATATGAATATAATATCTGGGAAACTAATGTTGGATTGTCCGTCATCTGAAGTGAAATTGCTTGGAGTGTTTTCATTAAATGTTAGCAGAATAACAGAGTAGGAACAGACCTTGGAAGCCTTCTAGTCCAATCCCCCACACCCCCTTAACAATTAACCCTTTGACAATTAACCCCCTTAATTGTCAAGAACAAAGATTGTGATAAGGAGGGTGTAAATGCAATGATTATATGCATGTATCCACAACCAACTTTAAGGTTATGAGTGATACTGTACTCCTATAAGCATAATAATTATATTGCGTATTCTAGGGCTTGTTAACTTCGAACATGAATTAAAATTAAAGAATTCAATAAAAAATAAAGCATCTTTTTTTTCCTTCTATTTAAGCTCCTGATAATATTTAATAGCCCTAAGTTCAAAAAGCGAGTCAAAGATATATAAAGAAAAATATGGGATATGTATGATGTTAAAGAAAATAAACTGTTTTAATATCTGGAAATGGCTCTATTAGAACATGAATATTTATGTCTCATAATACTCTGGCTATCTAGCTAAATTGTTAACGAAACAATAAGATTTCATGAGCTGAAGCATTTCTTTCTGCTAATTCATAGGGATTCATTTTCATTGTAACCGGAAGATAAATTTTGCGGACACTGCTTATAAATAACACAGAACAATAGATTTCATTTCCCTCTCCTCTAATTTTTGCTATAGACAGCATCCAGTTCCACAGATAGTAGTATTTATTATAAACGCTAAACAATGCTAAATTAATATTGGCTTATTAAGCAACCGTGCAGAGGCTTTATCTGCAAAAACTTTCTTTCCTGTTATTTTCATTATTTAAAGATTGAATATTGATTGATTATTGAATACGCTTAGTAAAAGAAGCTGAGATTTGGTCTGTAGAGGTGGGTTTTTAAAAAAAAAACACTCTAAAATGGAATCTGGAAAATCAGTTAAGCTCATTAACTCCTCCCTGTCCTTATTCTTGTGTAGCTGTGAACTTCACAAAACAAGTAACTCAGTTACAACCTTCAGCTTAAGTTTTGAACTTGTTCTAAATTGGGTAAGGCTTCGTTTGTGCCATTTAGCAAGATCTGCAAATATGCCTTGGATTCTGAAGCCCCAGTATCTTGCAGACCGATCCAGAAATGGCTTAATTCTTTAACCAGGTTAAATAGGCTGCATAAAAGATCTACTCTCTCCCTGGGTCAGAGGTTTCTCTGATTCTCAATTTCCTCAACATACGATTGGGGGAAAAAAGGGCATGCTTGAGGTGATCTTTCATATAATCACATCAAGATTCATAAGGGCAACATTTAGTGAGGGCACAGAAGCATTTCCTGTGCATTGGCGGAAGAGAATTCCTGATGCAATTATATGGAAGAATGCATCAAGATTGGATGGAAAAGCTGCCCTGGCTTCTATATGTACTTCCACACATGGGTATAGGGGAGAGGGGGCTCAGTGGGGGTGGGGAGAGAAAGGAAGAAAGGGTCAGAAGCTGATCTGGACAAGGTGTGCCAATTTTGGTTGCGACTGCAACATTAAAAGTTAGTTTTAATTTCAGGAACTCAAGGTGCAGAGTGAAGAGCAGTTTCAGACCATTGTAGGAAACAAATACAGGTAGTCATCAGTCAATCAGAATAGAGCTGGAAGGGACCCTGGAGGTCATCTAGTCCAACCCCCTGCTCAGGCAGGAGACCCTAGACCAGGGGTAGGCAACCTTGGCTCTTTTATGACTGGTGGACTTCAACTCCCAGAATTCCTGAGCCAGCCTGGCTCAGCTTGGAAACCTCTCTCTTTCCCCTCAGCGTGGCTGGCTCGGGAATTCTGGGAGTTGAAGTCCACAAGTCATAAAAGAGCCAAGGTTGCCTACCCCTGCCCTATACCATTTCAGACAAATGGCTCTCCACTCTTTTCTTTGAACTCTTCAGTGGTAGAGCATCAACAACTAATTTTTGGACCTAGTAGGTGGCTGGTGACAAACCATGAAGATGTCCAAAGAGTAACATGTGTCCTGAAGTTACACGTTGTCTTTTGACTCCTCTTGTGGAGACCTATGTGGAATTATAGGAATGGTCAAGCTAGCTGGAAGTGGCTCAGCTGGCATTCAGCTGTCCTTTGAACCTAGATGACAATGTCTTCTTTTATTTTTCCATGATCTTCCAGCACTGTCTTGTCCCTTGTCTCCTTGTCAAGAGTAACAAATGCCTCTCCATCAAAGCAATGAAAATTAGGC
Source organism: Bothrops alternatus (assembly GCA_034064705.1). NCBI lineage: Eukaryota > Metazoa > Chordata > Lepidosauria > Squamata > Viperidae > Bothrops > Bothrops alternatus. Next base: position 37,578 of record JARGCV010000288.1, read on the forward strand.
AACAAAAGAAGATACAGGAAAAGAAGCATGCATAATAATATTCCAATAGCTTCAATATTAACCTGTGATGCATAAGCTTACCTTATGCCCCCCTGGGGAATTTTAATGATACACCATTCCCTTTGGAGTTTCTAGCACATGGCACATGCCCATAACATTGTTTGTCAGGATATATTGTTCCAAAACCAGTAGGACTGATCAACCTGTCCCTTTTGGTTCATCTTAAGCTTTTCTTCGATATGGACACTCCAAGCTAATGACACATTTGGCCCCACCCTCAGGCTCCGCTTGATCATCTCCTACATCATGTTTTCAGATTAGTTTTGGCCCGCTTTACTCGTGCATCCCCCAAACTCCTAACAATGGTCCTCTACTTCCATGAAATGAGAAGGATGGATGCCCACAGGGATTGTTTTTCTATTGGAACACCTGGAATTTGGAACAGTGTCCCACTCCAAGTTTAATAGGCTCCTCATGTTGATCTGGAAAGTTTGGTAGGCCACGAGCTTTTTCTTGTCTCTGTCCTAAGGACACCGGTATGGTGGATTATGTTTAATCCAGATTTGTGTCCAGATTATGCAGATTTGGTTATAGTTCTCTTCAGCCTTTCCAAATAGACATGACCTTAGCCATCATTACATATTGTGCAGATGAACCCCAAATAAAAACTCCACCATACCGTGACAGAAATTTTGCTCCATTCTGCCGGGCGACCATTTACAATCTCTTTTGCAGTTTATCTTTGGCCTGAGATGAGGATTTATTACAAAGTGGGATTTTAAATACAGCTCCTTTACTAGGTCCATTACATTGCAAAGCTTGTCAACATGGAGAGTTTGATTTCTTGCTCCTTCTTCCGTGTTTTGGCACTGAATACCTTGAGCCGAGATTATATCACAGAGTCTGGAAAGCAAGGAAAACCTAAAGCCAGTGCACGTCTCCCAGAATACAAGTAGGAAATCCTTCTTTACGTGAAGCGAAGGAACTGTGAATCAGAGGTGAACAAACATACATCAAGATGCATTCTCGTTGTCCATCTGTTAGCATCCTGAGAATTTAGAACACAGTGGTGGTGATGGGGAAAGGAATAGTATTTTTTTAAATGGATGGATCCTTCTTTTTTTTAACCCCTGTTTAAAAAACACACGCTATAATTAGCTTAAAGACATCCATATGGTGACTTTTACAATCCCAGATGGGTTTCTGTCATCTTGCGCATGATCTTTGCTTCTCTTATGAAAGAGAAATGAGTAATCTTGGAAATATTAATCTGACTCTGGCTATATTTATCCTTTTGAACAACAGCAAAAGATGACACATTTTTGAATTATTTTGTGGGATGGCTTGATGGAAGTCCTCAGTTTGATTTCATTTACGGCGAGGAGATGTAACATTGGTAGGTGGAGCAAAACTCAACAGATGCTTCACCCTTGTTTGAACCCAAGGAAGCCAGCATAATGGAGGACTTGGGGAGGATACTGGGGAGGGGAGAGCTGAATTTCACACACATGTGTCATCATGTTAGTTCTTTCTACTCAGCTGGTTTAACACTGGAGAAGAGCCCTTTGAAAGAATTGTTTTTATTATTTGTAGAAAAGCAAACAAGGGTGGTGGGGCCTATTAAACTTGGAGTAGGACACTGCTCCAAATTCCAGGTGTTCCAGTAGAAAAACAATCCCTGTGGGCATCCATCCTTCTCATTTCATGGAAGTAGAGGACCATTGTTAGGAGTTTGGGGGGGATGCGAGAGTAAAGCGGGCCAAAACTGATCTGAAAACATGATGTAGGAGATGACCAAGCGGAGCCTGAGGGCGGGGTCAAATGCGTCATTAGCTTGGAGTCACTATGCTCTCACAAGAGGCCCAAGTCAATCCCCCCCAACTGCCATGAATTCCGTTCAGCTCCAGTTGAATGAGATTTTATTTTTTTTCTCCTTCCAAGAAGAGCACTGAAAACTTCGGACAAACATGAATTTCATTGCAAGCCATTTCATATCGATCTAAAAAAAAGAATGGATTTGCTGACTTCGTATCCAACTGCACACAAAGATTTTCCCCAGTCCACGGATACTCTGCAGGCTGTTGGGGAGCAATGGCACAATTGAGGTGGCTATTTCAAAAACACATTAGGAGATCACCAAAGGGCAGCAACAAAGGGAGAGGGGTTTGCAGAAAGGAGGAGGAGGAGGAGGAGGAGGAGAAAAGGATTGTGGAGTCCTTGTGCTCTCTGAGCTTGGGTGTTTTCTTGCAAATGTTTCATGACCCAACTAGGTAATATCCTCAGTGTCAGAAGGGAGTTATTGTTAAAATCAATATTTTTAGGCCAATTTGTATTTCAAAGTATTTAGAATCCTAATACATTGAGGGGTGGTGGTGGTCAAGTCTTTTAAAGTCCCAAAGTAATGGACTAAAACTTAAGAAAGGGAAGGAGCAAAAGAGAAACTGATATGAACAGATAGGTACTTGGTAGAGAAGTCGTATTTATATTGTTATAGAAGTATTGTTTGTATTATTTATTACAATATGCATAGACTGCCCTCACTCTCTGACAGCAGGACAGTTTACAGCAGGGGTCTTCAAACTTGGCCCTTTGATGACTTGTGGACTTCAACTCCCAGAATTCCTCAGCCAGGCATGCTGGGAATTGAAGTCCACAAGTCATAAAAGGGCCAAGTTTGAAGTTCTGTGGTTTGCAGTCAGTCAAAACAATAAAACGGCATACAATCTCATAAAGCTCCAACATCATTTCCAAGGATTCTCATGAAACTGAAATCAGGTGGATATAAATTAAGCCGGGAAAAGAAAAAAAAATGCTTATTATGTTGCCTAAGCCCCCAAATCATCTTTGAAATAATATGCAAATATATATATATATCTTAAAATAGTCGAGATAAAGCTGTGTGTTTTGAAGTAATAGAGCTGTTTGTGAGGAGGGTTCAAAGAGTCAAAAACCCTAAAGGGGTTACAATTTTTCCTTCTCACAAAGGTCGAAAAAGGTTAGGAAACATTTGCAACTCAAAGGTTTTTGACAGGCAAGGTGCAATTAATGTCAGCAAGTACCAAATTAATTATACAAAAGCCTAATGCTCAATAATTTTATTGTGTCTAATTTGCTCCCATCACATTTGTGTCAGCCAAATGCATTCTGAATTAGCAGTGAAGGTGAATTTATTTTTATGTTCTTTCCCCCCCACCCCCACCCATGTTCTTCTATATTCCTTCATCAAGCCTATTTCTTTAAAAAAAAAAGTTTTGCACCAAAAGGTCTTAAAACAATTGTAACAATCAGAAAATTGGGACTGGAATTTCCCATGGCACCTAATTGTGGCATTCCCTGTTGCAGATGTGAAATTAGGTTTCGTTCTGTTTCCTACACAGTTACCTCTGCCATATGAAACTTGGTTCAATAGCAGTAACTGCGAGAGGGATCTCAGAGTCCTAGTGGACTGTCCAATATCTAAGAGACTGCCACAAAGAAGAAGAGATCTATCTATTCTCCAAAGTCCCTGAAGGCAGAACAAGAAGCAACGGATGGAAACTAATCAAGGAGAGAAGCAACCTGGAACTAAGGAGAAACTTCCTGTCAGTCAGAACAATTAACCAGTGGAACAACCTGCCTCCAGAAGCGGTGAATGCTCCAACACTGGAGGCTTTTAAGAAGAGACTGGACAGCCATTTGTCCAGGATTGTATAGTGTCAACTGTTCAAGGAGGCAGGTTGTACTAGCGCAGGGGTTCTCAACCTTGGCAACTTTAAGACTTGTGGACTTCAACTCCCAGAATTCCTCAGCCAGCATTTATGATGCATAAGCTTACGAGTAAGCTGGCTGAGGAATTCTGGGAGTTGAAGTCCACAAGTCTTAAAGTTGCCAAGGTTGAGAACCCCTGTTAGCGGATCTCCAAGTCTGAAATGTATAGTATGGTAAAATCTATCTTATCTTTTACATTTTTCAGGTTTTTCCCCTGCAAAAGAGGCATCGCCTGTTCTACTTTCCTGGTTTTATCAGAATTTATTTTTGAGTTCTCTTGGTCTTTTTAATATAACTTTTTTTTGTTGCAGGTGTTGGGAGATGTTAGTGCTGAAGCCTTTTGCTATTTTTTTATTTATGTGTTAAATTTAGTTGCCTCCTATCTCACCACAGGGCAACTCCAGGAAGCTTAGAACAATAAAAAAAGGAAGAAACAGAGTATAAACAAAACAGAAGTAAAATAAAGAAAAACAATAGAACAATAAAATAAACAATAGAAAAGAAAACGTGAATTCATCAATATGATACTAATATAATAAACAATAAATAATCAAGATGATAATAAGTTATTGTCTGTTGGACACCTTTCCAAAACTATCTGGCTGCTCACATTTCCTACAATGTGAACAAGCCTCTTAGAGGGAGTTCTCCTATATCAGTGGTGGTGAACCTATGGCACGCGTGCCAGAGGCGGTTCTCAGAGCCCTGTCTGTGGGCACGCGCACCATGCCCTAGAGATGGCAACTGTCCCTCTTCAACCAGTCGCCTAACTCGCTGAGGTCCCATGTGGCTGGATGCATCCTAGCATGGCTGGTTTCCCTCTCCCCTCTCCCATCCATCCCTCCTGGCCTCTCATGCTCTCCTTTTCCTGGGCACGATCCACTGCATCGCCTCCTCAGCTGTTAGCCGTCCGTCCAGCTCAGAGGCGGCTTCTCTGAACTGCTGGCAGTGGGCTGCAGAGCCCGAGTGCGCCAGTCAAGGGGCCGGCAGGCTGTGGCTGCTGACGGACACTGTCAGCCCCCATGTGCTCGCTGGCCTCTGTGTTTGGGGGCTGATGGTGTGAGGCAGCAGCTGCCCCGGCCCCTGCCTCGCCTTGCCCTGCGACAATGGCACCCCTGCCCTGCCTCACCTCACCTCACCCCGCAAGACAAGCCTCCTGCCTACCGCCCCACCTGCCAGAGACCCCCTGGATCTCTCCCAACCCTGTCCAGCCCCCACAGGCATCCCTCCCCACAAGCAACATCGAGGTGACCACACCCACCGTGGCCACACCCAGCCAGTCTGCCATGACCACAGCCACACCCACCCAGTGGGCCCCACCCACCTGGCACCCGGCGATAAATATGTGGGTTTTGGGTTGCAGTTTGGGCACTCGGTCTCTAAAAGTTCGCCATCACTGTCCTATATTGTCATTTTTAAGGATTTACCAGTAGTGTGGGAAGCCAAATGATTGGTAAGCCATTAGAGAGACAACTGTAGCCTGAAAAACATTCACACATACATATCCCTTGACACCTCATTATTCCATACGTTCCAGAGTCTCCCAATCCACCCAGGAGAAGTTTACTCAAAGTTTCTTCTTTTCTGAAAGCAAAACTTAAAGTCAATTCTTTATTCAAAACCGAAGAAACAGAGTAAGAAGAAGCTGAGAAGAACGCTTACATATTTTAATCTGAAAATTGCAAGGTCCACTTGATCTTGTGTTTTCTCCTCTAGGCTCCATAGGCTACCATCTAGAACATCATGCACCATCTCTAGAGAAACCTGAAAAAATGGACTTATGACTGTTTTTCACACTTACAACCATTGTAGCATCCTCATAGTCAAGTGATCAAAACTCAGATGCTTGGCAATTGACTCATATTTATGACGGTTGCAGTGTCCCAGGGTCATGTGATCCCCTTTTGACAAAATCAGTGGGGAAGCTGGATTCACTTAGCATCCGTGTTACTAACTTGACAACCGAAGTGATTCTGTTAGCAACTGTGACCAGAAAGGCCATCAAATGGAGCAAAACGCTCTTAACAACTGTTCTCACTTAGCAACAGAAATTTTGGGCTCAATTGTGGTTGCAAGTCAACGACTGCCTATATACACATAGCTACTACTTCTTCCCTCATTGAAAACTTGGAGAAATCGTACAAATTTAAAGATGGCAGTTTCCATTTTTTAAAATTTCCTATCCAATATTTCCCATCATCTGATGATTCTGGGCCAATATTATCAGCCTCCCTTTACCAACCAGCGATGGTCCACCAGCAAGGGTGCATAACAATGCCAATCCATGCCTAAAATAGCATCCTTGGGAGCAAACTCCCACTCCTTGTGACATCACTGTTGTCCTCAATCACTGAAGAACATCTAGCTCAGCTCCATTTGTGGTGGATGGAACACACACCAGCTGGCTCTCGCGAAAGCCTACTTCCTGGCATGTGGGCTCCAGACTCAAGGTTGTCAAGAGTTCCCTTGCTTGCCTGCCTGCCATATGTGCTGTGGGTACATTTTTGGTGCCCACGGTCTTCCCTCAGCTTTCAGCTTGTGCTCTGTTTTCATCACTTGGGAAATGTCAGAGTCTGTCACGCTTCTTCCAATATCACAGTGGCCAAAACTGTTGTGGCCTTCCAGTTTTATTGAAGTAGGGAAAATGGGAGGGTTGGAACTCCTAGGCTGGTGTCCTGCGTGGATCCCATTGTTCTTATGGGTGTGTCTACTGATCTCTGGTTGACTCAACCACCCAAGCTGATGTGCTTTACTATTCTCCAAAGCACCTGAAATCAGGACAAGAAGCAAAGGGTGGAAAGTAGAGGAGAGAAGCAACTTAGAACTAAGGAGACATTTCCTGACCGTGAGAACAATTGACCAGTGGAACAACTTGCCTCCAGAAGTTGTGGGTGCTCCATCACTGGAAGCTTTTAAGAAGAGACTATTTTTATAAATTACTCAAGGCCGTGAATCCCCACAACACTCCTTCCTCCTCCTATTTTCCTTCGAATAACGAACCTGTGAGGTGAGTTGTCTTAGAGACAATACTGGCCCAAGGTTACCCAGTCAGATTTCATTCCTAGGCGGGACTAGAACTCACCGTCTCCTGATGATTGGCCCACCCAGCTGGCTTTCATACCTAAGACTAGAACTCACAGACTCCTGGTTTTTCGCTTGGTGCCACTAGGCCCAATTGTGTGTATGCCTTCAAGTCATTGTTGGCTCCTGGACTGCTCCTTGCAATTTAGTTGGCAAGATTTCAGAAGTGGTTTGCCATTGCCTCTTTCCTAGGACTGAGAGAGAGGGACTGGCCCAAAGTCATCCAGCTAACTTCATGCCTAAGGTGGAACTAGGACTCACCATCTTCTGGTTTCTAACTTGCTGCTTTAACCACTAGACCAACGTGGGTCTAAACTCGCTCAGTTTAGCATTTTAATATGGTTCCTGAAGTTTGTTTGTTTTTTCTTTCTTTTCCCATCAGACTGCAGCTGGGACGATCCTTTCTCCTCTACGAGTCTCCTTACTAAACATGCCTTATACTTTAATCCTCCTCAGGGCTCTGAAGCTGAAATAGGAAATGAATCACAGTGGCTCTCAGGTGCCAAAGTTTCTGAAATGAACAGCAGTTGGGTCTGCAGTTTTCCTCCTCTTTTCCTTCCTTCAACTCTATTTAGGATTCTGGACAGCGTTTCAAGCTGATCATAGTTCCCAAATCAGAAAGTTCAACTAGTGAAAAATCTGTGAACAATTTGATCCTTAGGACACTCAATAATGCCACTCTTATTCTGAATAAAAATGGCCAGATTGATTTTTTTGTTTGTTTGTTTTAAAAGTTTGAGAGTAAGAGAAGATGATCCTTCCTCTTAGCTCTTAATCATCCCACCAAAAGAGACTACGGGGGGAGGGGGGGAGAGTTGAGCCTTTCTCATAGAAGATGCGACCGTCATAGCTTCTCGTTCTTCCAGTTTAATCTCATTCTTCAAGTACAGGTAATCCGCGAGTTCATTTGGTGCCTGTTCACAGTTTCAACGCCACTGTAAACAGTGACTTACGACTGTTTTCCACGCTTAGGTTTTTACAAAACATGCTTGAAGAAGGATAACTTCAGCCTGGTCCTTTGTCCCTTGAGTGAGAATCCTTGGTTGGATTGTTGAACAATCCATTTGTTCATATTGTTCTCCTCAGAAGTCTTCTCCAAGACCAAATTTCAGAAGCATCAATTTAAGAGTATTTCACACTTCTTCAGCTCTGACTGCATGGTGGGCAATGGAAGGAAGGACCAGTTGTCTGCCAGGAGTATAAATCCTGCCATTCCCCATCATCCAGTCAGAGCTGAAGAAGCTTCTTGGATGAGAAGTGAAATGTCTTCAAAGAAAAACCAGGAAGTCCAGTTGCCTCTTGAAAAAAAGCACCTTTGGGACAACCATGACCTGGATGACTGAGCATCTCCATAGACATCTGAAACCAGTGATGTACTGAAAGCCTAGCCATCCTTCAAAACCCAAACATTTCTGGGTGCTTCATGCAATAATGCCAATTAAAAAAAGAAAGAATACACGTCTTAAGGAAACATCTGTAGAATAAAAGTATCTTTGTAGAAGCTGACATCAGATAGCCTTCCATCCCTGTGGAGAGCTTGCTTTGAAAGCTGCCCAGCTGCAAAGCAAAATCTGTGGGAGAAGACACGTATCTCAAATGAAGATCGATTTGCACCTCAGTGTGTGCTTTTTTTTGAATACAGAAAGGGAAAAAAACCCCTACAAAATAATTTTCAGAAATTGGAAAACTGAACACTGGAAAAATGGAGAACAGAGGGGAAATTGGGGTTCCTCAGATGGGAAGTGACACCTGTCACTGCTGTGACAAAGCGAACTGAAGCCATTTCCATTTTGTCTTCGTTGCCACGTATTTAGTTAGAAGAAGGAAGGGGGGGCTGCAGTTCTCAGTTAGCCAAAACAATTCATATACATGGGAATCAAGGTCATCACTGATAACATTTTGGCAGGCTGGAGAGCTGGAAGGAGTGCCGGAGTTTTGTAACAATTGGTGAATGTGATTTGTGACAGCAAATTGGGGTGGGAATTGCAACTTGCAACTTTGTTACCCAGGGGAGGGGAATTTAGTCTTGGGTTCACCTTTGTACATGCCGTTATGTTGTAACCAAACAAAAAAGTTCTTTAAGGAAGAATTTCTTGCCTTGAAGTTCTTTTTTTTTTTTCCAGTATAAAAATTCTTTTATTAAAACAATCAACATTGAACATAAAAACATATTATGCAGCAATCATCATGACACCTGGTATACAATACTAAGTATTAGTCTTTGAAAACGTCTGAATTAGTAAGCCTTTTTCCACTCCTCGCGTCTAGCCTCAACTATACTCCTGTTACACTTTATTTGATTGGTGTTTCTCTTATCTGGTTCAATATTAATGTGGACAACATTAAACATAAGATCCTATTGCTAAGCAATCATCCTAGAACATAGCATACAACATTAGGTATTAATCTTTGTAAACATCTGTTTTAGTAAACGTTCTTCCCTCCTCCCTTACATCTTCAAGTATACTCCGAATGAACCTTGAAGTTCTTTTAAATGGCCTCATCTATCGGAACCATGACAGCATCTGTATCACATCTGGGCATGCCGGGAGTTGGACTGCTCTCCTTTAACCAGAACATGATGGAAAGGCAAGCTTGATTTGACTTGGAAGGAAAAAGAGTGGGTGGGAAAGGGAAGTGATGGTTAATCAACAGATCCAGGCTGACATCAAAGTGGTATCTTGTCTTCATGCTGTCTAATTACGGTGCATTTATCTTGCTGGCAGTGCCTTGTAATGAATTCAAATGAATCACCCTGGAAGTTGAGACCTAGATAAATGGTAGCTGACATAGCTGGGCTGGAGATGGCCAACAGGACCCAGCAATCAGGGGGGAGGGAAGAAGGAGGCCCCCCCACTGCTTTTCTGCCTTTCCGGTTACAGCTCGGCAGGGAAAGGGAGACCAGAGAGAGGAAGGGGAAAAATATACACCAAATAATCTTTGTGCTGGCAGCCAAGATTGATCGGATGCCCCTTGGATGCAAAGAATTGCGAATGGTTTTAAGATCACATGTCACATCCATTCTCCATCCTTTCTGTTTTATTCCAGCAGCCCAGGAAGGGAAGGAAAATGTAGGCAACTAAATTAAACATGAGAACTGCAGCAGCGCCTGCTGTCTTGTCATCCTGAGGAGCTGTCAAAAAGCTGGAGTTTTCTTTGTTTTAACCAGGTGAGGGATCTTTCATCTGCTGGGTGCTGCCTTCCCTCATGAGGGCCACTGGCAAGTCACAGATGGGTGGGTGGAGCTACAGCTAAACGTGAAGATGCCACCTCAAATCTCTTGCTGATATCACCTTCTCTTCCTCTTGTTTGCTCCAGGACATGACACAAACATCTTGATACCGATCTGATTATTTACCCAGAGCTTTTTAAATTAGATCAAGAGATACCGGTACATGGCTGCATCGTCTGTTTCTGTTGAGGAAGGTCTAGAAAAGCTTGGTGAACAGTAGCTGCGCTGTGCACAGTAGCTCCCCCCCTTAATTTCTTCAGTTGAAGGATCAACTAGCATAGAACATAGAACCATAGGTCTGGAGGGGAACTTGGAGGTCCTCTAGTCTAGTCCAACATCCCTATACCATTCCAATCAAATGGCTGTCCAATCTCTTCTTAAAAACCTCCAGTGATGGAACATCCACAGCTTCTGGAGGCAAGCCGTTCCAATGATTCATTGTTCTTTCTTCTTAGTTCCAAGCTGGATTTCTCTTTGATAAGCTTCCATCCATTGCTTCTTGTCCTGACCTCAGGTGCTTTGGAGAATAGTCCACCCTCTCTTCTTTGTGAGAGCTTCTCAACTATTGGAAGACTGCTATCACATCACCTCTAGTCCTTCTCTTTGTTAGACTAAACCTACCTAGTTTCCTCAATAGTTTATGGTTTCTGACCTACATTTTTTAATCTGTTGATTCCACGGGAATGTCTAATTTGAGAGACACAACATTGTGTCCATTGCTAACTCCTTTGTGGCAAACCCTCTGCATCTCCATGGAGAATTAAGGATCTCAGCAAGAAATGCTGAACAAATGCAGCATGATAGGTCTGCAAACATCATGCCAGACACATGGATGGAAAAAAAAAATAGAACGCAATCAATTGTTTTAATGACAAAAAAGTACAGGAATGTTAACTTAAGTTCATTTGACCCATAGGATTTACAAGAGCTATGGTAAGAATGCAGTATTGCAGGCTAATTATGCCCACTGCCAGGAGTTCGATCCTGACCGGCTCAAGGTTGACTCAGCCTCCCATCCTTCCAAGGTTGGTAAAATGAGGACCTGGATGGTTGGGAGGGGCAAATAGGCTGACTTTGTTAACTGCTTAAGAGAGGGCTGTAAAGCACCGTGAAGCGGTACATAAGTCTAAGGGATATTGCTAGTGCTTTTTCTCCTTCCTTCCTTCCTTCCTTCCTTCCTTCCTTCCTTCCTTCCTTCCTTCCTTCCTTCCTTCCTTCCTTCCTTCCTTCCTTCCCTCCTTCCTTCCTTCCTTCCTTCCCAGTGGTTAGAATGCAGCATTAGAGGCTGGCTCTGCCTATAGTCAGAAGCTCGATCCTGACTGGCTCAACTTGACTCAGCCTTCCATCCTTCTGAGGTCAATAAAATGAGGACCCAGATTGTTGGAGGCAATAGGCTGACTCTGTAACCTGCTTAGAGAGGGCTGTAAAGCACTGTGAAGCGGTATATAACTCTAAAGGCTATTGCTAAGTGCTAATAGTCAGCAAAGGAGATTCTCAACTCTGGCCAAATAATAATCACATTCAGCAACTCTTTGATCTATAGTGGTGGGATCCAAACATTAGGTTATGACCTTGAGGGAAAGTAGGTCACAGACTACCAAGTAAATTGCTAGTTACAGCCCATTACTCCTGGGAGTGAATTGACTGAGATGTTTGCCTGACTCACAAGGCCTCTTAGATTCACCCTCCTGTGATGTAACGTACCCATTATCCTTTGCTTCCAGCTTTGCCAAAAGGCACATTTTAACAGGCAGCTTTCTTCAAGCGGTTAGTCCCGAATCGCCGTTCTCCCCATTGCTAAGTGAAGCTCTGAACGAGAAGTTGTGGAAAGAACATGTAGGGCTGTTAATGCTTCTGGCTGCTAAATATTCCAACCAGCCCACCTTGCCTTCTTTCCTAATTTCCCCCCCTCCTCTCGGTTTTATTTCTCTCCCCCTACATAATCAGCTGTCATTCCAGGGCCCATAAATACCAACCATCTGGACCAGCCTTGGCACGAGCAGAAAATAAAGCAGGCAGTAGATTTTAGGAAGTCATGGTGGTTGTGTTGAAGTCTTGTTCTGCATATTGTATCTAAATGGCCATGTCGGCATTGAAGAAACTGGACCTGCCTACCCAGGTTATTGAACATGGAGTGGAAAGGGTAACAAAATAACAGTGTTGGAGGGCACCTTAAAGGTCTTCTAGTCCAACGCCTTGCTTAGGCAGGAAACCCTCTACCATTCCAGACAAATGGTTGCCCAGTCTCTTCTTGAAAACCTCCAGTGTTGGAGCACCCACAACTTCTGGAGGCAAATCATTCCACCAATTGATTGTTCTCACTGAGGGGTCTTTGGTGCTCTTTGAACTTGCTTGCTTTCTTCCAGATGTTTCATTACCCAAACTAGGTAACATCATCACTGATAGTCTGATCGGTGCAATAGCCACTGCTAGTCGTCAGTACACTGATGATGTTACCTAGTTTAGGTAATGAAACATCTGGAAGAAAACAACCACGTTTGGAGAACCCAAAGGACCTCTCATTTCAACCTTGAGCTACAAAATTCCACCTAATTGTTCTAGGTTGGTTCTCTTCGTGGTTAGTTTCCATCTGTTACTTCTTGTCCTGCCTTCAGGTGCTTTGGAGGATAGCTTGACTCCCTCTTCTTTGGGGCAACCCCTGAGATATTGGAATACTGCCATCATGTCACCCCTAGTCCTTCTTTTCACTAAACTAGACATGCCCAATTCCTGCACCCGTTCTTATACCATGTCCAGAATAGTACAAAGTCTCATGTTTGAGCAAGGGGCTGGACTAGAAGACCTCCAGGGTCCCTTCCAATTCTACTAGGTTTTATGACTTATTTGGAGTAGATATTGTGACTGGAGATAGCTCCCACAGCAGCCATTTTGTGAGTAGGTTTAGAATGTGCAAGTTTGTGACAGGGCCTGCTCTTCTCTTCAAAGTTCTCAACTCTAGTCCTGAATCAAAAAGTCTGAAGGGACATTAGCATGTTACCTGTTTGACCAAGTTAAAAACCTAGCGCAGTGATGGCGAACCTTTTAGAGACCGAGTGCCCAAACTGCAACCCAAAACCCACTTATGCATCGTCGGGTGCCAGGTGGGTGTGGCCCGTTGGCTGGGTGTGGCCCATTGGGTGAGCGTGGCCAACTGGGTGGGCATGGCTGTGGTGGTAACGGCAGATTGGGTGGGACTAAAAAGTTCAATCAATCTATTCCAACTTTGCAAGAACTTTTTTTTCCCACGAGAAGTTGAAATTGACTGATTGATTGAACCTTTTTTTTTTTTTGCACACGGCAGCGGAGGCCTAAAGCAAAAAGATTTTATAAAACCCAGCTGAACGCCTAGGACTGGGGCGACGGCGCGCGTGCCCACAGAGAGGGCTGTGAGTGCCGCCTCTGGCACCCGTGCCATAGGTTCGCCACCACTGACCTAGCAGATACCAGCACCCAACATTCTTAATGTAGTTAGTGTTAATTTTGGATCAGTATTATGTTTTAGGAGATTGTGTGCTAGCTGGAGAATTCTGGGAGTTGAAGTCCACACAACTTCAAGTTGTCAAGGTTAAAAAATACCAGTCCAGTCATTGAGTCATAAACCAGAGTTTATGAGTTTGACCTCCGAATGAGATTGTTAGTCCTCACCTTTCCATCACATACTGTGTTATTCAAAGTTTCACCACTTATTATTTCTTGTTCCACACTTTGCAGCTGTAGGTCATCAAATCTGAAGTACACTTGAAGTACGCACTACATCTTGACATTTATTCTACTAATTATTCACCTTCAGAAAATCTAAATCTGGGGACGGGGAGGAAGAAAGAAGTATGTCATAAATAAACAGTATAATTGGTAGAATAATTATGCAGTGTCAAAGTGAGGCTTGGAGTCACAATGTTCATTTCAAGCTGTAGAGAACTTTCAGACTTTTAAGTCCACTCTGTAGGAACATTGAGAGAGAGATTGTTCAAGGTCCCATTACTATGAAACATGATCAAAGGAGCAGGGACCAGAAAGAAAGTTTACAACAGAATATGGTAATGAGAATCAGTCTGGTATAGTGGCTAAAGCAGTGAGATAAAAACTAGGAGGTTGTAAGTTCTAGTCCTGCCTTAAGTATGAAACCAGCTGGGGGACCTTTGGCCAGTCTTCCCTGGGAGGAAGGCAGCAAGGAGCAACCCCTCCTGAAGTTCATGCATGGACCTATCCAGGCAGTTGCCAGGAATCAGGACAGGCGCACAGAAATATACACAAACAAACATCTAACATCCATCCATGAACAATACCTACATCAGCTTATTCCTATGATACAAGTCACAGCAGATCTTCAATCCTCTGTGGCAGATCTGCCACCATGTTGCTTCAGCCTTGCTTTGCTTTGCTTTGATTCCATAAAAAGAGAGAAGAGGGAGAGTAGGAGAATATAGGGAGGGGGGATGACAGGAACAAGAGGTGACGTCCTGAATAACAACAGTAAAATACAATAAGGGAACAATCTACCAGCTGCTACACATCCTGACTGCAGCTAGGCTTGCTTTGGCGCAAAGATGGAAGAGCAAGGAAATTCCCACAGAGGAAGAGTTAATACATAAAATATTAGCATGTGCGGAAATGGACAGGCTCACAATGATATTAAAAGATAAATGTGGATCAGTTGATTATGAAACCTGCGACAACTTTACCGCTGGAGGAATTTGAAGGGGACGGTTGGGATTAAAGATGAATGTTAAGATAGAAATATAGGTTATTTAAGTATTGTATATAAATCTTAGATGTACATGTAGAGATGAAGAATGGATTGTAAAAAGTGGAATAATCTGATAAGAATGTATATACTGGAATGTCACGTTAAATCCAATGTTTGTTTGTTTTTAACTGTATTATAAATAAAATTTGAAAAAAAAAAAGAGGTGACGTCCTGAGACAGGAGCTGTCATGCCTCCGTCTGAGCCTGACTCTAAGGACCACCTGAAGTTCCCTGTTGAGGCCCAGGAGTGGGTGTCTATGGCTTCGGAGGACTGTAGGGAGGAACAGTCCTCTGAAGCCATAGAGACAGTCCGGTCTCCAACCTTCCCTTTGTGGGGAAGGTTGTCGAGAAGGTGGTGGCGCATCAGCTCCAGCGGTCTCTGGAGGAAGCCGATTATCTGGGCCCTCTGCAGTCGGGGTTCAGGCCCGGCTACAGCACCGAAACTGCTTTGGTCGCTCTGATGGATGATCTCTGGCGAGCCCGGGATAGTGGCCAGTCCTCTGTCCTGGTGCTTCTTGACCTCTCAGTGGCGTTCGATACCATTGACCACAGTATCCTTCTGCACCGGCTGGAGGGATTGGGAGTGGGGGACACCGTATTGCGGTGGTTCTCCTCCTATCTCACTGGTCAGTCGCAGTCGGTGTTTGTGGGGGGTCAGAGGTCCACCTCTAGGTTACTCCCATGTGGGGTGCCTCAGGGGTCGGTTCTCTCCCCCCTACTTTTTAACATTTACATGAAGCCACTGGGTGAGATCATCCACTGCCACGGAGTGAGATACCATCAGTACGCTGATGATACTCAGCTGTACATTTCCACTCCTGGCCATATCAGTGAAGCGGTTGAGGTGATGTGCCGGTGTCTGGAGGCTGTGCGGGTTTGGATGGGTGTTAACAGATTAAGGCTCAACCCTGATAAGACAGAGTGGCTGTGGGTGATGCCTCCCAAGGACACTTCTATCTGTCCCTCGATTACCTTGGGGGGTGAATCTATAAACCCCTCAGAGAAGGTTCGCAACTTGGGAGTCCTCCTCGATCCACGGCTGACATTGGATCATCATTTGTCGGCAGTGGAGAGGGGGGCATTTGCCCAGGTTCGCCTGGTGCACCAGTTGCATCCTTACTTGGATCGGGAGTCTCTCCTTACAGTCACACATGCCCTTGTCACCTCGAGGATCGACTACTGCAACACTCTCTACATGGGGCTACCCTTGAAGAGTGTTTGGAGACTACAACTAGTGCATAATGCAGCTGCGCGAGCAGTTGTGGGCCTTCCGCGTTGTGCCCACATTTCATCAACTCTCCGCACGCTGCATTGGTTGCCTATTGGTCTCCGAGCCCAATTCAAGGTGTTGGTTATTACCTATAAAGCCTTCATGGCATTGGACCAGGGTACTTACGGGACTGTCTTCTGCCACATACTTCCCTACGACCGGTGAGAGCGCACAGGGTCGGCCTCCTCCGGGTCCCGTCAGCGAAACAAATCACCCCATTGGGGATTTGTGATATATTCTATTTGGTGTTGTAGTGCTTAGGCATTAGGCTAGAACCTGGGAGAAAGTGAATTCTAGTTCACAAATCCAGTTGGGTAACACTTGAGCCAATCACTCTCAATAAGCCAATATTGGACCAGGATACTTATGGGACCGTCTTCTGCCACATACTTCCCTTCGACCGGTGAGAGCGCACAGGGTCGGCCTCCTCCGGGTCCCGTCAGCGAAACAATGCCATCTGGTGGGTCCTAGGGGGAGGGCCTTCTCTGTTGTGGCGCCCACCCTCTGGAACCAACTGCCTCCTGAAGTCCGCGTTTCCCCGACTCTCCCGGCCTTCCGAAAGAATTTAAAAACCTACCTCTGCCGGCAGGCCTGGGGATGATTGTTGATTGTGGTGTGACTGATGAGTATGTATGGGGTTTTATTTTTAATGTTTTTTGTTCGGATTTAGTCGAAATTGTTTTATATATATGCTGTGAGCCGCTCTGAGTCCTCGGAGAGGAGCGGCATACAAATCCGAATAAAATAAAATAAAAAATAAAAACAGGCTGAAGCAGGCCAGGGTCCTTCAAGTTTGGAACAGGGAAGGCAGAGCTCAGGCGAGCAGCAAGGCCCCTCCCCACCAGATCCCAGAGCAAGGAGAGCAGAGAGGAGGAGGGAACAACGGAGGCAGGCTCACTTGCTCGGGAGGAGTGTCACGCCCCACTCCACAAGGCACACCTGGGGAGTAGGTATTAAAGGAGATGCTGTGGGGTGGGGCATTTGCCGGGAACAAACGTGAACTCTTGTGATGTGCGCTCTTGTAACTGGACTCTTTGCATTTTGGATCAAGTTTGTTTCCTGCTGAGTTCTCCTTGCTGTCCTCAGTTTTGCAGTTTGCAGGTTACAGGCAAGCTGGGCGTGGAAAAGATCATACTTTGTTATCTGTTTTACTTTAAAGAACTGTTTAACTCTGTTGACTGTTTGATTGAACTTGTGCCAGCATATGTGGGGGCTGTTGGGTGAACGTTGGCAGTGCTTACAAAGACAATTATTCTGACCAGCTAAGTGCTTTGCCTCCGTTCGGGGCCCTGGGTCATCACAGGAGCCAACGGTTGAAAGATCCATGAAAATGGAATGCAAATGCCCAGCAAAGAAGCAACAAACTTTAGAACTATTACCAAAACACTTAGTTTCAATATCATTGGATGTTAACGAAATGACCAAGCGGGGAAGGGCCCGGCAGGAGAAGGGAAAATCACTGGGTTTACACAGGAATATTCAGATCTGGCTTTGCTTACACTGTAAGCACTTGGCTTTAGTAAAAGTGTACCTTTGACTATGAAAGGAGGAGGGTCTTTCTTTCCTAAATGCCCAAGCTGGAACAGTCCTGACACTCTGAGTTGGGTTCACATATATATGGATCTTTCCATCTTTTCTCCAAAATGTGTACAAAATCCCATCCTGTGACCCAAAATAAATAAAATAGAGGAAACCCAATTTGGGTGTGTGAGTTAGGCTCGGCCTCTCTTTTGCCTTCGCATTCAAGTCCAGCTCTTTATCGGTGAACTTTTGGCTCAGCTGGAGATTTGAGCACATAAAACAAGAAGAATAGAAGACAACAGCGATGCTTGAACGATGAATTGTTACTCCCCATCCGGATATCATGCCTCTGAAAAGAGAGCCGGCTCAAGCAGGAAACAGGCTTTCCCATTCTGCCACCTGTAATCACTCACCAGCCCAAAGAAAATCTTGGCTGCAGAAAAATCAGCTCTGTTACTAGCACACAGCATTTTAAAGAGGCCCTTGGAAACGAACAAGAGAGATAAGGGGAAACTACCGCAGCAAGATAAACATTGCAGATTGCTCATGGGTGGTTTTTTTTTTTTTAAAAAAAATGTCTGCGCAATTCACTACACATACAAAGAACCTTGAATCCTGGTGAAGTTCCACTGCTGTGTTTCTCAACCTCAGCAGGCTGAAGATGTGTGGATTTCAAGTCTCGGAATTTCCCAGCCATCATTACTGGGATAATGAAATGTCTGCAAGGAAGCTCAGAGAGCATCAAGGACTCCACAGTTCAGTCCTGAGCTACATAGGATATGTTGGAAACAGACCAATAAACCAAGCAGTAAACAACAACCTAATTAAGGAACTTCCAAGGTTAAAGCCAAATTCACACTGATAGGCTACTGTATATAAACAGGGGGCAAACCCCATGCCTGCTATCCCTGATGTTATCTAGTCAGGTAATGAAATGTCTGCAAGCAAACAACTCAGCTTGAAGAGCACCAGACACTCCACATGTGGATGAACACTAGATGGCAGCAAAGAGATGAAAGGTAGCTGCCACCTGCTGGTCACCCTACGGTAGTACAGGGGTAGGCAACCTTGGCTCTTTTATGACGTGTGGACTTCAACTCCCAGAATTCCTGAGCCAGCCTGGCTCAGCTTGGAAACCTCTCCCTTTCTCCTCAACATGGCTGGCTCAGGAATTCTGGGAGTTGAAGTCCACGAGTCATAAAAGAGCCAAGGTTGCCTACTCCTGCCCTAGTAAGTATAAACTGCGGGCGTCTTCTTCTCTGTGCCCCCATTGGTATGCCCTAGATCAGGGGTCTTCAAACTCGGCCCTTTTATGACTCATGGACTTCAACTCCCAGAATTCCTCAGGCAGTGCGCCTGGCTGAGGAATTCTGGGAGTTGAAGTCCATGAGTCCTAAAAGGGCTAAGTTTGAAGACCCCTGCCCTAGATAAATGACTAGATTCCTATTTGACTACACACCAGCCATGCAGAAGATCACAACATGGTTGGTTTTTTTTTCAAAAATCAAAAATCAAAGGACTGACTGGGGTCTTCGGTGCTGACAAGTCCCAAAGCAGCTCTGAGCTCTTCCTATGGCTGATGTTACTTAGTTGGGTAATGAAACACCTGCAAGTCAAGCATCAAACTTGGAGAGCACCAAGGACTCCACATTCATGAACCTTTGAGCAGGATCAACCTGGAAACAGCTTGAATCAACTAACCACTCTCTGGCCAAGAAGCCTAGAAGAAGAAAAGGATGCTGTAGCTAATGAGATCTTGACTTTAATGTTGAGGATTGAAAACCGATGGTGCTCTGTTGAGCTGTAGGCCTTCTGACAGAGTCCAAACGAGGGGTCTTCAAACTCAGCTCTTTTATGACTCGTGGACTTCAACTCCCAGAATTCCTCAGCCAGCGTGCCTGGCTGAGGAATTCTGGGACTTGAAGTCCACAAGTCATAAAAGGGCCAAGTTTGAAGATCCCTGGTCCAAACAAATGAAGCCCTCGCTGAAGAAATCTCTTTGTCTTGTTTTCAGAGCAGGTTCCTGCATCCTACAAGAATGAGCAGTGACATTAGAATGGATTTTAAGTCTAATTAGTACCATTCTTCCCCCCCCCTTTCCCTTACTCCTAAGCTGGGATGGATAGGCATTTCCATACTTGGTTTTAAAGAGACAGATTTATTTCTAAGAGGAGGATATTGATCCATTTAATTTATGGGCAAATTGAACCGATCACCTGCTGATTGTTTAGACCAAAGCTGTATTTATTAAGAAGTTAATTACTTCTTAGAAGGGATTCCTGCTAAGAGTATTAAGTTGGGTTTGCAGGCAATCAATACCAGCGTGGTCTGTTGTGGAGCCTTTTCTACTGTGTGTGTGTGTATAGTCAAGCACTCCCTGCAGTTCTTTTCAGACTGGAGGTCATCTCTTTTGATTAATCGACTCCTATATAGTTTTCTCCAGGGTTTTTCTGCATGTTGCTAGTATTGCAGGCAAGGCTGCAGCATCGCTCGAATTGTGGGCATGCTACGCAGGATACGCCGTGAGAAATGAAATGTTCCTCAAAAGATCCCAGCAATATTTTTCACACTGAAATGTTTAGTGTAGCAACTCTTTTGCTCTGTTCATTTTTAAGAAAAGGGGATTCTTTTTCTTTATACATGCATACGTTTTTATGAAGGATTTTCACAGAAGCAAAAGATAAACATGGCATTGTCTAGAGAGTGTAATTAAGAAAGAAAGATAAAATAGAAAAGGCAGAAAAGGCAGTGCAGATAGGAGGGGGAAAAAGGAAGAAAAAAAATGTATGAAGAAGGAACTTTTGGAAGGTTGGTCCGTTGTAACCTTGCGTGGTCGCTAAAAGACCTGTGCTTGCTTCTACTTCAGGGGTAGGCAACCTTGGCTCTTTTATGATGTGTGGACTTCAACTCCCAGAATTCCTGAGCCAGCATGGCTCAGCTTGGAAACCTCTCCCTTTCCCCTCAGCATGGCTGGCTCAGGAATTCTGGGAGTTGAAGTCCACGCATCATAAAAGAGCCAAGGTTGCCTACCCCTGTTCTAGTTGGTAAACATTTTCTTCATTTTGCAAGTCCTCCAAGCTTTCGTTATAAAACCAAAAGGGAGATTGGTTAACCCGGGGGTCTTCAAACATGGCCCTTTTATGACTTGTGGACTTCAACGCCCAGAATTCCTCAGCCAGGCACACCTGGCTGAGGAATTCTGAGAGTTGAAGTCCACAAGTCATAAAAGGGCCACGTTTGAAGACCCCTGGGTTAACAGAAGCAACAGTTTTCTGGAAACATTCTGGCTTTGCCACGGAAAACAGCCACCTGACAGGTTTTTTTTTAAAATTTATTATTATTAGATATCCATTTGTACATGCAAACAAAGAAAAAATTCAAGTTAAAGCCCTTCAGCTTAATACAATCATTTCAAATTTGTAGACCTTCTTCACTCCGTATATCAAAGTCCAACTATAAGCCAACTACATTTCACAGTTTTGACTGATTCAGATCAAGGGTGAGGGAACACCGTGTGGCCGCAAACAGAAGACTGTTAATTGGCTCACCCAATTAACTTGCTGGAATGAGACTGAATCACCAATAAATACTTTAGCTCCGTCTTCTTTGGAGCGCTAGTAACATCCTCTAGCGGTCTGTGTTGCAGAAACGAGTGTGTAAAAAACAAAAACAAAATAGCAGCACATCAATAATTCAGTCGCTCCGACATGTGCAGTGCTGGTGAATGGAGGTGAGTCAACTGACTGAGCAGAATATTCAATGTAAGCCAAAGGAGGGAGCAATAAGGGACTTTGAGTGATGAAATTAGGGCACTCTTGGTCATGTATAGCAGGGGTCTCCAACCCCTGGGCCATGGACCGGTAATGGGCTGCAGCATGTCAGCAACTGGTCCACACAAAAAGCAAAGCCCCATCGGCGGGATGCAGGCAGCACACAAAACCACGCACCCTCCGGTCCTCGGAAAAACCTCTCTCCACGTAACTGGTCCCTGGTGCCCAAAAGGTTGGGGACCCCTGGTGTATAGCAATTACAGGCAGGTGAGAGGGATGTCAAAATGATGGACCATGTATTCCAGTGTCACAAAGCAAACTATGAAGTATCTGATATGAGGACGCAGGTCTGAAAAAACAATCGTGTTTTATGTTGGCACCTTGTTATACACCTTTCATTATTTTTTCATCAGGCCATTTGTATCAGACACCTACCTGCTTTCCATGAAAAGAAAGCAGCGTTTCATGTCTTTATCCCTCCTCTTCCCCAGGTTGTGCACTACGAAAGGCTTATTCCTGGATAAGTACCATGGATGGGCCCACCATGATAGGTTCTGGAGCCCTGGTGGCGCAGGGGTTAGAACGCAGTATTGCAGGCTAATTGTGCTGACTGCTGGCTGACAGAAGTTCTGCAGTTCGATCCCAACCGGTTCAAGGTTGACTCAGCCTTCCATCCTTCCGAGGTCGGTAAAATGAGGACCCAGATTGTTGGTGGCAAGATGCTGACCACTTAGAGAGGGGCTGTAAGGCACTGTGAAGCGGTATATATGTCTAAGTGCTATTGCTATTGCCCCTCCTTCCTTCCTTCCTTCCTTCCTTCCTTCCTTCCTTCCTTCCTTCCTTCCTTCCTTCCTTCCTTCCTTCCTTCCTTCCTTCCTTCCTTCTGATCCTGACCAGCTCAAGGTTGACTCAGCCTTCCATCCTTCCCAGGTTGGTAAAATGAGGACCCAGATTATTAGGGGCAAGAGGCTGACTCTATAAACTGCTTAGAGAGGACTGTAAAGCACGGTGAAGCAGCATATAAGTCTAACTGCTATTGCTATTGCCACTGACTCATTCCATCCTTCCAAGGTGGTTAAAATGAGGACCCAGATTGTTGGGAGCAAATATGCTGACTCTGTAAAACGCGTAAAGAGGGCTGTAAAGCACCGTGGAGCAGTATGTAAGTCTAAGTGCTATTGCTATTGCTGTCAAGCCATGTAGTTAATAAATTTGGCAGAAATGGCTAAAATATCGGCATATTTGAAGGATCGCTCAAATGAACAATATATGATAGACTGGAAACATTGGATAGACTACATACAAGAGAAACACCAATCAAAGAAAATGTATCTGGCTTATAGTTAAATCTTGACACAAGGAGTGAAGAATGTTTACAAATTTAAATTTAAATCGATTGTATTAAGTTGGATAGCAGTTAACTTGATTTTCCCCCTGGTTTACATGTACAAATATATATCTATCGATTAATGGAAGATATATATTAAATGGACTAAGAATGTACTTGTTGAAGGGATGGGTATATTGACATGAAAAATATTAATTTTAATAAGATGACTTGTTTGTTTGATGTCCAATGGATTGATCTGAAAAGATAGTTAAACTTGGACACACGGAGTGAAGAAGGTCTACAAATTTAAAATGATTGTATTAAGTTGAATGGCTTTAACTTGAACTTTTTCATTGTTTACATGTACAAACGGATATCTAATAATAAAAAAAAATTATAAAAAAAATGATGACTTTCAATGGGAGGAGATGACTATATGCAGTTCTTGGTGCTCTAAGGCATCAACATTAAGAGCACTGATGCTGATGATGTCACCTAGTTGGGTAATAAAACGTCTGCAGATAAAGAACGGAGCAAACAATGAAACTCTGAGACCATCCAGAACTTTGCTGACTTTCTACTGATTTGCCACTGGTAGTTTTTTCTGAACTTCCTTTTTAGAACCTTTTCTCAATAGATCTACTTTTCTCTCTACTTGGTGTGAAACAACGTGAAGTTAAATTTTCTTTTACTTTCCAGTCCCAGCATATTCTCTGCTTACTGCCAGGCAAGGTATTCTTTCAAATCACAGACCTTTATGATTTTAACTTACATATTTATCGCCACGCTGAACATAATGAGTGTTCAGGGATGTTTTGGTATTGTTTTAGCCTAGTTCGACGGAATCCACAGAAAGAGGGAAAAATCTATATTTCAATTTGGGATTGTTTTAGTTATTTATGAGGGAGGCTTCCACTGTGTTTTGACTTGGCATTGCTCTTCTGTTGGTGTGTGTACAGCCAGGAAGATGTTTTCAAAGCATCTCCTGCAAACGCTTCTCTCTTAGTTTTTCCCCCTCCCATTTCTATTGACAGTTTGGGAAGTTGAAACACCTTGCAATATTCAGGACAAGAAAAGAAGACTTATTAATTAGCTGGTAGCACGGCAGTGAGTCATCCCTGTTTATTCCTGATCCAGCTAAGCTCAGATGTCTATCATTGCACGCTCTGAAATTGGAGTGGGGGGGGGAAGGAGGACTGATAGGGGGAGATATGAACAATCATAGGGGGTATGGGGTGTCAAGGATGGGAGAACTTGTCCTTTGCTCCCACCTAGCACTCAGCTCTCATCTGTGGCTCCCTGCAGCTGTTTTCATGCAACAATATGAGTAGAGTAGCCCAGAATAGCCCATGGCAAGATAACAGAATAACAGAGTTGTAAGGGACCTTGGAGGTCATCTAGTCCAACCCCCTGCTCAAGCAGGTGACCCCACACCATTCCAGACAAATGGATGTCCAGTCTCTTCTTAAGAACTTCCAGTGTTGGAGCACCCATGACTTCTGAAGGCAAGCCGTTTCAGTGATTAATTGTTCTCACTGTCAGGAAAGTTCTCCTTTGTTCTAGGTTGCTTCTCTCCTTGATTAGTTTCCATCTGTTGCTTCTTGTCCTGCCTTCAGGTGCTTTGGAGAATAGCTTGCCCCCCTCTTCTTTGGGGCAGCCCCTTAGATAGATATGGAACAGTGCTCTCATGTCACCCCATAGGAAAAACCCTTGCAAATAAAGGTAACAACAACAGCCTTCTGGGCAATGGCTTTGACAGGTGAAGGCAGCTGATGGGTCTTGAAAGACCCTATGTCAGCAAGTGAAGACATATTGTGGAGAATTGATTTATAGAGAAACTCATTGAGGTTTTCCCCCCCCCCCCATTTTTCCATTATTATTATTTTTTTTTTGGAAGAAAGGATCCATTCCTCAGGAACTTCAAAATGCTTCTATCGTATATCCCTACAAAGAAAAGGGGCAATCAGCAAGTATGTGACAACCACTGTGGAATCTTGCTGTGCTCTCCATCATAGGAAGAATGCTTGCAAGAGTCATGCTAAATCATTTGGCCACCTGTCTGGAGCTGGGCTTGCTGCCAAAGTCACAGTGTGGCTTCTACAGAGGTTGTGGGTCTATTGGAATGCTTCAATTTCATGAAAAATGTCGGGAGCACTTGTAAATTCTACACAATCTTTATTGACCTCACAGAAGCTTTCGATACTGTCAGTTGTCCAGCCATCTGTCTGCCTATCTGTCTGTCCATCAATCATCTGTCCATCTGTGTGTCAGTCTGTAGGTCGCTCTGTCCTTCTGACTCTCTGTCTGCCTGTCCATCTGTTCATTTGTTCACCCATCTGTTTGCTTGTCCATTTGTCTGTCCATCCACTTGTCTGTCTAGGTGTCACCTATAGATCCTTTGCTCTATGCAGTAGATCATATTTTTGAGGAGGAGTGAATTGATATGGGGGGGGGGAGAACCTCAAGCTACCCATTTTGTGACCTAGACTGCAAACAATGGAATGGTGAACAGACAACATGAAAAGCCAAGCACAACTCAAAGCAGCCAACACCACCACAGCAACAGTTGGACTGTTCCCAATCACAACCATATAACAAGCTTATGTAGAGAAAAATTGTGCAGGCTTGGGATTCTGGAAAGCTCCCACTTCAAATTGGAAGGAGATTGGCCAAAAAAAACCAAACCCGACAATGAATCAAGATGACAGCCATGATCACATAGTAAAAGGCCCTTTTTTTATAAGAATTACACATGTGATGCATAGAACTAGGGGATGTGGCTTTAGCTGCATGGTCAAGGACATCTTTTTGACCTCGCCACATAGACACCTGTGTCAAGAGTGATGGCAGCTATTTTAAACCATCTGCCATGCCCATCTCATCCAGCAGTCTTCACACAGTGGCCAACCAACTATCCAAGGAAGTCTACTTATCTTCAGACCTTCAGAGGCTATCCCACTATCCTCAAAGCTAAAAGCCAGGAATGGCAATGACTTCCATTGAAATGATCCAACCCACCCACCACCACCCCCCTTTTTTTTGAAGCTACTAAAGCTGGTAGCCGGCATTACAACTTGCGGTACTGAATTCCAAAATTTAAATAATGCACGGTGTAAAATATACTTCTCTATTTCCTGCTGTCTGTCTCAATTTTTTTTTCAGGATTCAATTTCATTGGGTGAATTTCCAGTTCTAATATTTTGGAGAAAGAGGAAAAGAGCTTCTGCTCACCTGTTGATTCCCACCATCCATAATTTTGTACAACTCCATCCTCTCCTCTCCCCTTCAACTCCTTCCTACACTAAAAAGCCTCAAGTATCAAGCATGTCACAGAGAAGGGGGTGGGGTGGGGTGGGGTGTTGACCTGTTCTTCAAAGCATCTGAGGGCAGGACAAGAATTAATGGGTGGGTGATCATTAAAGAGAGAACCAACCTAAAATGAAGGAGAAATTTCCTGATAGCAAGAACAATTAATCAGTGGAACAGCTTGCCTCTGGAAATTATGGGTGCTCCATCTCAAGAAGAGACTGGACAGCCATTTGTCTGAAATGGTATAGTGTCTCCTGCTCAAGCAGGGGGTTGGACTAGAATATGGCTTTTCAACCAGTGGTACGGGTACCACCTGTGGTCCATTGGCACCTGGCAGGTGGTACGCGACCATCCTAGAAAAGTGGTAGCGGGGGAGGGGACTGAGCTGAACCGGTGGCAGCACCGCACAAGCCTGAGCGAGAGACGGCTGGAGCTGCAGGGCTGTCAGGGCTCAGCGGAAGCGCCAGGATCAGTGCCGCTTTCCAGCTGATCGGTGCTTCTTCGGGGCTATCAGGGCTCAGTGGAAGCGTCAGGATCAGTGCCAGGCTCCAGTTGGCGCTCGGTGCTGATCCTTGCGCTTCTGCTGAGCCCTGAAAAAGCACCAATCAGCTGGAATGTTGCAGCCTCTCCAGGGTCTTGTGATTTACATTCAGATGCTTGGCAACTGATTCATATTTATGACAGTCACAGTGTCCCAGGGTCATGTGAAGTGACCAAAACCTGCTGCAACCACCCAGCAGACGGGGGGAATAAAAACCAAACACCCCCACCCCACCCCCGCTGCCAATCCTCAACAGAAATGCTCACAACGATGAAAACCTCGGACAGGAGGAAGAGCGCCGCCGGATGGGCAGGCAGGTGTCTTGCTCGGCTGTGGCTTGGGGGGCACTTTTTTCAGTGCCATTGTAACTTCGAAAAGTCACTAAGCGAACTGTTGTAAGTCGAGGACTACCTGTACTTTATCACTTTTTCCTTCTTCTTTTTTTTTGGTCATCAAGTTTTTGACACCTTGCTAGGCGACTGGTGGTCCTCGGATGTTGCCTTATCCTAAAAGTGGTACAATGGGTGAAAAGGTTGAAAAGCCCTGAGCTGGTCCCTTCCAGCCCTATGTTCTATTATAATGTTCTCCTAGGTCACTTTCTTGAAATTTCCTTGAGTTTCGCTCTTTTCTTTCTGACACACAGCTCATACCTTCACAGCAACTGCAGAGCCTTTTCAATGGCTGCCTAGATTTTCAAGCCAGTTAAAGGCCAAAAATAAAATGAAATGAAATAAAATAAATAAAATAAATAAAATCAGAGTAAACAAAGATCTGAAACCCCAGCAGGATGGGATTTCCCGTCCCAATGCAAAGGTAGAGATTGAGAAGGTTTTGTGCCCTGAAATGAAGGTTCGTAAAAAAGTAAGTTGCTTCTGAGGCTCTCCGACAAACTCAGAGTTCTGGATAATCTCTTTAATGGGGTTTTATTAACTTCTGCCAAGGTGATTAATTACATCCATTTGAACTTTCTGCTTCCACTGCTGGTGAAACCCTCCCTTTCCCCTCCAGCCCCTCACTTCCATTGTCATCTTAACACTTTGCACTTTTCAAAGCAGCTTTTCTGAATTAAGCCCTCCTGGATTCATGCCCTTTTCTCACTGTCCGTTTCTGGCACCGCATTTTAATTTTCTTTTCTTTTTACTTTAAAAAAATGTCCTTTGCTTGCTATTGCTCCAGATAGGGATTTGACTACATCCGGAATGAGGGAGCAATATTAAACCATCATATAATGTTGCTTTTGGTGAACTTCTGCAGAATAAAGCTGGAAGCACCCTAATGAGATTTGCTGGACCATCAAGCAGAACTAGTCTAAAAGGGTGTGGGTAAAATTTGCATACAGTTCCATGCCTTTCCATGTCCGTTTCTCCAGGTCCTGTTTCCTGGTTAGCTAGGATAATGGTCTAAAAGGCATATTTCATTTAAGAAAGCGATGTTATTTTAATAGCAGACTGAACAGCAGTGGGTGTCAATCAATACAAAACAGGAATTGGAAAGAATAAGCCAGGAGATGATAGATAGATAGATAGATAGATAGATAGATAGATAGATAGATAGATAGATAGATAGATAGATAGATAGATATAGAGGATAAAATAGGAGAGAGAGAGAGAGAGAGAGAGAGAGAGAGAGAGAGAGAGAGAGAGAGATGCTGATATATAAGCTGATAGATAAGCTGACAAGGCTTGCTATTCATATAACTCCTGCCTTTTGGGATGTTTTGGTTCTTAAAGAGTTATGTTAATTATGAAAATCTGGTACTGTGTTGCAATATTTACACATAGTTTCAGGGAACTATCTTCTTACTGAAACATCAATAGTGTTGTCAAAAGGAGCTTTTTAAAAACCAGAAATGGCTCAGAAGAACTTAAATTTCTACATCCTACAGTTGCCATGGGTATGGGCTTTGAGTCTGTCCGATGGCAACAGAGCATTCTCAGATTCCAATTGGTTCTTCATCGGTCCCCCTGACTGGTTCATTGGCTTTCAAGATATTCTAGATTTGGAACAGGGTGGCTATTAATAGGCTGCCTTTGCTGCAGAATACCTCCTGTTCTTCTGTTCCTCTTCCCTAGCTTTGGTTCCGTGCATTGCTTGAAAAAAAAAATACTTTAGAAATGGGCTCTGCAGCTCCTGGCATGAATTTCCTCCAAGTATTGATTGGATCAACATTATCTGGAGAATCTGAACGCATCCAATCAATGGGGAGGGGGGGGAAAAAGGAAGATTCATGTTTTTTTTCTACCAAGTTTTGTCTATCTCGAAAGATGGTTTTTGTCAGTTAGCAACTCACCCTGCATTAATCGTCTCCGGATTTCTTTTTTTTTCAATGTGTGTCACTGAAACGGCTCAGTGGGAATTTTCATTGGGTGCCATTTTTAGGTAAGGAAAATGAAAAGAGCATCTTATTTGCGAAACCACCACCAGGCAACACTCTGGGTTGCCTGAAACTGTAAGGCACAAACTATGCAGCTGAACAACTGAACATAAGCAATTACGACTAGTTCGTTTGGATGGGCCATTTCTCTGAATTCCTCCATAGGAGGAGAAATGATAGCAGTCTTCCAGTATCTCAGGGGCTGCCCCAAAGAAGAGGGAGTCAAGCTATTCTCTAAAGCCCCTGAAGGCAGGACAGGAATAATAATAATAAACTTTATTACGGTCGTAGACCAGCAATAGTCAGGATCAGCGCCAGGCTTCAGTTGGCGCTTGGTGCTGATCCTGGCGCTTCTGCTGAGCCCTGAAAAAGCACCAATCAGCTGGAAAGCAGCACTGATCCTGGCGCTTCTGCTGAGCCCTGAAAAAGCACCAATCAGCTGGAATGTTGCAGCCTCTCCAGGGTCTTGTGATTTACATTCAGATGCTTGGCAACTGATTCATATTTATGACGGTCACAGTGTCCCAGGGTCATGTGAAGTGACCAAAACCTGCTGCAACCACCCAGCAGACGGGGGGGGATAAAACCAAACACCCCCCCACCCCACCCCTGCTGCCAATCCTCAACAGAAATGCTCACAACGATGAAAACCTCGGACAGGAGGAAGAGCACCACCACCACAGAGCATCACTTTTTACACTATATTAAATAATAATAATAAAAATAGTACAAACATTAATAGTAAATAATAACATCCCTGTTAAGAAAATGCATGTTCTCAAAATGTTAGGGTCACTCCCTAATTTACGTGAACGGATAGCCGATCAATGTGTGAGTAAATATAATGTTCCAAACATAATTAGAGATATCTCCAAAAAAACTGGCACAAGTTGACGACTATAAATCTGTAACCAATTTTTTTCTTGTGGACATTGCCACAACACAGTATTTTGCCACGGCATGCGTGATAGAAGGATTTGAGTCTTGGAGGAGAAAGCCTACATAAAAATTGTCTGCCCTCAGGGTTTATTGGAAAAATATACACATGTGGTTAGAAAAAATATTGGATGAACAGGTGGATTTTAAACCTGAACTCTTTTTATTAGGCATTACACCTGAAAAGACTAATAAGCAGAAATTATATCTAATTTTACATATTACTACAGCAGCAAGAATAATTTTTGCACAATATTGGAAAAATGAAGCTTTGCCACAAGAAGAAGAAATAATCAGGAAGGTCTTGGAATGTGCAGAAATGGACAGATTAACCATGAGGCTAAAAGACAAAGAAGATATAGACCATTACCAAATTTGGAACTTATTTTATACTTGGTTAGAGAAAAGAAGCAAGGATTAGGAATTGAATATGTATTAGTTTAGCAAATTTCAGACAATTTGTTGATTGGAAAATCTGCATATATGGGGGAAAAAACTAATAAAAAAGATTGAAAAAAAATTGTCTGCCCTCCTTGGCAATCTCTCTAATAAAGGGAGAATATACGCTGTCCTATAAACTTGGTATAACTCACAGTAAGGCAGGACAGGAAACAAATGGATGGAAACTAATCAAGGAGAGAAGCAACCTGGAACTAGAGAGGAATTTCCTGACAGTTAAAACAATTAACCAGTGGAACGACCTGCCTCCAGAAGTAGTGATTGCTCCACCACTGGAGGTTTTTAAGAAGAGATTGGACATCAGTTTGCCTGGCATGGTATCAGGTCACCTGCTTCAGCAGGGGGTTGGACTAGAAGACCTCCAAGGTTGCCTTCCAACATTATTATTATTATTATTATTATTATTATTATTATTATTATTATTATTATTATAATATTATTATTATTATTATTATTATTATTATTATTATTATTATTATTATTATTATTATTATTATTATTATTATTATTATTATATAAATTCTCCAGCAGTTTCCCAAAGGCAGAATTTACCCGTGCCCACGTGCTCGTTGCCATTCACACGTTGCTGCTAATAAAAGAAGCAGTTGTGTTTATAATGCACTTTCCACCAGAGAGGGGTCCGACGGCAATCAAAATGAACCAAACTGAAACATCGGCTAAAAGTGCACAAAAGCCACACAGATGATCTTCAACCTCTGGCCTGTATTTGGACCAGAATTTCCATTGCTAAGCCAGGCAGTTGTTAAGTGATTCAGGACCAATTCTACATCCTATTTGCTTTCGTGGTTAAGTGAACCAAGCAAATCCATCTTCCCCAATTGACTTGGGTTGTCAGAAGCCAGCTGCCACTTCTCATAAATACATGCCCATTGCCAAGCGCCCAACTTTTGATCATATGACTGTGGGCATGCTATGACAGTTGTAAATGAGAGGAGTGGTTACTTCTTTCAATGCTGTCATATCGTCAAATGGTTACTAAATGAATGGAGGAGGAGGGGGGACAATGATTATGGGGTCCTTGGTGCTCTCTGAGCTTGCTTGTTTTCTTGCAGACGTTTCATGAGCCTAACTATGTAACATCATCAGTGTTAGAAGGGAGTTGGGGTTGTGGAGAGGAGGAGGAGGAGGAGGAGGAGGAGGAGGAGGAGGAGGAGGAGGAGGAGGAGGAGAGGGACAATGATTATGGGTTCCTTGGTGCTCTCTGAGCTTGCTTGTTTTCTTGCAGACATTTCACTACCCTAATAGGTAACACCATCAGTGCCAGCAAATTAGCCATCTTAATTTGTTCGTAACATTGATTAAAAAATATTTCTGTAGTCTCGGTGTCAACCTCACAACATAGATGGTTCTGTTTAAGAACTGAAGCTCTACTTACAAATAAGGGAAGTTTTTAAACAAGGAGAGAGCCAAGCTGGAACAAAGGAGAAATTTCCTGACAGTTAGAACAATGAATCAGCGGGATGACTTATCTCCAGAAGTTGTGGGTGTTCCATCACGGGAGGCTTTTAAAATGAGATTGGACAACCATTTCTCTGAAATAGCACAGGGTTTCCTACTTGAGCTGTCACAAAGAAGAGAGGGTCAACCTGTTCCCCAAAACACCTAAAAAACATCCGGCGGCGCTCTTCCTCCTGTCCGAGGTTTTCATCGTTGTGAACATTTCTGTTGAGGATTGGCAGCGGGGGTGGGGTGGGGGGTGTTTGGTTTTTATTCCCCCCGTCTGCTGGGTGGTTGCAGCAGGTTTTGGTCACTTCACATGACCCTGGGACACTGTGACCGTCATAAATATGAATCAGTTGCCAAGCATCTGAATGTAAATCACAAGACCCTGGAGAGGCTGCAACATTCCAGCTGATTGGTGCTTTTTCAGGGCTCAGCAGAACCGCCAGGATCAGCACCGAGCGCCAACTGGAGCCTGGCGCTGATCCTGGCGCTTCCACTGAGCCCTGACAGCCCCGAAGAAGCACCGATCAGCTGGAAAGCGGCACTGATCCTGGCGCTTCCGCTGAGCCCTGACAGCCCTGCAGCTCCAGCCGTCTCTCGCTCAGGCTTGTGCGGTGCTGCCACCGGTTCAGCTCAGTCCCCTCCCCCGCTACCACTTTTCTAGGATGGTCGCGTACCACCTGCCAGGTGCCAATGTACCACAGGTGGTACCCGTACCACTGGTTGAAAAGCCATATTCTAGTCCAACCCCCTGCTTGAGCAGGAGACACTATACCATTTCAGACAAATGGCTGTCCAGTCTCTTCTTGAGATGGAGCACCCATAATTTCCAGAGGCAAGCTGTTCCACTGATTAATTGTTCTTGCTATCAGGAAATTTCTCCTTCATTTTAGGTTGGTTCTCTCTTTAATGATCACCCACCCATTAATTCTTGTCCTGCCCTCAGATGCTTTGAAGAACAGGTCAACACCCCACCCCACCCCACCCCCTTCTCTGTGACATGCTTGATACTTGAGACTTTTTAGTGTAGGAAGGAGTTGAAGGGGAAAGGAGAGGATGGAGTTGTACAAAATTATGGATGGTGGGAATCAACAGGTGAGCAGAAGCTTTTTTCCTCTTTCTCCAAAATATTAGAACTGGAAATTCACCCAATGAAATTGAATCCTGAAAAAAAAATTGAGACAGACAGCAGGAAATAGAGAAGTATATTTTACACCGTGCATCATTCAAATTTTGGAATTCAGTACCGCAAGTTGTAATGCCGGCTACCAGCTTTAGTAGCTTCAAAAAAAAAAGGGGGGGGGGTTTGGATCATTTCAATGGAAGTCATTGCCATTCCTGGCTTTTAGCTTTGAGGATAGTGGGATAGCCTCTGAAGGTCTGAAGATGAGTAGACTTCCTTGGATAGTTGGTTGGCCACTGTGTGAAGACTGCTGGATGAGATGGGCATGGCAGATGGTTTAAAATAGCTGCCATCACTCTTGACACAGGTGTCTATGTGGCGAGGTCAAAAAGATGTCCTTGACCATGCAGCTAAAGCCATATCCCCTAGTTCTATGCATCACATGTGTAATTCTTATAAAAAAGGGTCTTTTACTATGTGATCATGGCTGTCATCTTGATTCATTGTTGGGTTTGTTTTTTTTTGGCTAATCTCTTTTTGTGATCTCTTGATCTCTGGAGAACAGTGGCATTTGTGTGCCCATCCTTGGGAAGAATGTTAGAAGGTGTGTATGCATCTAAAATAGCTGTGTATTTGAGTAAATACCCTGTGGCAGATATTGCCCTGGAGATAATGTAGCTGTGAAGAGGAAAAATCCCAGAAAATTGCCATAGCCACAACGGAGTCACTAGTGGCTCACAGTTGGCGTTTACAGATGGACGTCACCATTCACACTCACATAGAATCGGTTTTTATTGCCCAGTAAGAAATTCATATTAATATAGTGAATACATATGTTTACAAATAAACAAATTTAAAAAAACAAACATATTTTTAAGGGTAGGAAGTGATCTCAAACTCTTGTTTTCGTTAACAATTATTAACACGTGTACTTACAGAACATACATTTACTAAAGTTGCGTCCACATAAAAAGATGCCCAAATTTACACAAAGAAAACCTTGAGGGGGTTGTTTGAGTGCAGTTGCAGTGTGTTCCTTAAGCACGTGAAGGAAACGGCGACATTCCACTTGGGGGGGGTCAAAGGTAGAGCCTGGTTTCACATCGCAAGGAAGTGGCAGCTGAGGAATGCACACCCCAAGCTGTGCGCTTCGGCCAGGGGCTGTGTGCAAATTAGCCTCTCACATTTCTCCGTTTCCTTTGCAACTGGAGAAGTTGGAAGACGGTCATTGCACTGACAATTTCTCCAAGAATTACACAGGAGGAAGATTGGGAGGTTGAGTAGAACTCTTTGAGTCCCAAGGCAAAGCTCTTTGGTGGAACCCCCATCCATATCATTGGGATGTTATGGATGTATAATATGTGGAGAGAATGTATTTAGCTCAGAGCTGAACAGTGGAGCCCTTAGTGCTCCCTGGAATTGGTTATTTGCTTGCAGATGTTTTATGACCCAACTAGATAAATTCACCAGTGCTACAAAAAGACCAGAATGTATTCTCCCCAGATAAGCAGGGATTAACACCAGACAAACAATCCAGCAGAAAAGAATTCTTAAAGCAAGAAACTAACAAGGATAAAACCATACCCCCATAAGTATTGGCAGTGGAAGCTACTGTATACAAACAGGGAGCCCACCCATACCCATAACATCATACGCTGATGATGTTAGCTAGTCAGATAAGGAAACATCTGCAAGTAAAAAACCAAGCTCGGAGAGCACCATGGACTCCATTATGTGAATGACCACTTGAGGGCAGCAAAGAGATGAAGTGTAGCTGCCATCTGGTGGTCATTTTAGGTGTGTTGGGGAAAAAAAATTGAAGGACTGACTGGAGCCTTCTATGTTGACAAGTCCCAGAGCAACTCTTTTCTCTTCCTGGACTATATTTCTGCTGAAGAAGATAATTCTCCAACAATTTTCCCAGCATTTTTTCTAGGAGTAAAATAATTCTCTAAGAATTGTTCTTCCCCCCAAAAAATCCCAATATTATTTAACAGTTTCTCCAGCAAACTGCTGGGATGAAAGGCAATCCAGCAATAATCTCTGAAGACAGAGGGGAAAATTTGGTGACATTCTCAAGACTATCTCTGGGGGGGGGGAAAGGGATATCCATTTATTTTTTAAATGAGGAGAAATTCCCCTTCAGAACAAAAGGTGGACAGGTTCCCAACAGTTTTAGAGTAATAATGATATTTTAGGGGAAAGGTGTTACAAATAGAAGAGGCAGAAGCATCAATATTTTACCATTTTGCAAACTGACCCTCTACTTTAAATTTATCATAATTCTAAATTGTGGAAAGGACACCAGAAAGTTCAATAAATAACGGCAGAGGATATTTATAAAAATCATGTAAAGCAGCGTTATTCAAACTTGGCCACCTTAAGATGTATGGATTTCAACTCCCGGAATCCCTCAGCCAGCATATAAAATATCCTTGGAAGATGGTGAAGGACAGAAATCAGAACATCTAAAAATGCATTCTGAGATACTTTGGTTCAGATCTATGTTTCCATATGACAAAGTCCCCGATTTCTTTTGAAGAGTAACCAGAAATAGAGAAGGTAGGAAAATAGGACGGTTGAAAATGAGATCATTTTTGCCTTTGATCGTGTTGCTCTTTTAGCATTAAATTGGAACGAACCGGGAGGCAGGCCCTAAAATTGACAAAAGCAGTTGAGTTGGAAATGGTTTAAAACAGGGGTGTCAAACTGCCGGCCTGTGGGCTGGATGCGTCACGCCAAAACCGCGCCCATCCCATTGCCGGCAACGGGAGAAAAGTCACGATAGGTCACAACATGTCACGTGACGTTGCAAGTTTGACAGCCCTGGTTTAAAAGGAAAAGGTGAAAGGATCAGAAAGTCTAAGAAAAGTGGGAGGATGGATCTGTGGCAGGATGATCCAACCAGGACCGTGCTGGACTGCTTCGGGCTCCCCTGGAGATGTTTCCACCCCTTTTTATGTGATGGAAGTATATGATATTGTATGCAGATACTCCTCGCCATACAACCACACATGAGCCCAAAATTTATGTTGCTAAGTGAGACAATTGTTAAGTGAGTTTTGGCCCCCTTTTACGAGCTTTCTTGCCACAGTTGTTAATTGAATCCCTGCAGTTGTTAAGTTAGTAACACAGTTGTTAAGTGAATCCGGCTTCCCCATTGACGTTCCTTGGCAGAAGGTCACAAAAGAGGATCACATGACCCCGGGACAGGGCAACCGTCATAAATATGAACCAGTCGCCAACTGCCACGTGACCATGAGGATGCTGCAGTGGTCGTAAATGTGAAAAATGATCATAAGACACTTTTTTCAGTGCGGTTATACCTTCGATCACTAGCTGAGTGGTTGTAAGTTGAGAATTACCTGTATGTACAATACATACATTGCATACATAGAAACAAATGGATTTTATTCAGGTCCTTTTCATTTCTTTGCTGACTTTTGGGCTAAGGCTCCTGATGTATCATTCAAAGTAGCCCCAAAATTAAGAGCGTGAAGTTCTAGAAGATTTTATAAATGACTGTATAGCTAAATAAGTAACCACACCACCTTCTGAAGCCTCTTGATAGCTTTGAAATAAACAACAGGCCCTATTTATTTTCCAAAGATGCGTTTACAAATGAAAAAAAAAAGCATTTTTCTCATCTGTATCAGCCCTCTTTCAGATTTATTTCTCTCATTCGATGAATTTTGGATACTAAGATCAATACTAAGATTTTTTTCTCTCCTTGACTGTCTTTCAAATGCAGGTCATCCTTGATTTAACAACCACAATTGACCCCAAATTTTTGCTTGCAAGTCATTGCAGTAGTTAAACAGGTCACCATGTTTATATAATGGTTGTTAAATGAGTCAGCATGGTGGTTAAGCAAATCACATGGTCCTGAAGCCAATCCAGCATCTCCAATGGGCATAGCAAGAATTTTGTCCAATCTTCATTGAGCAGAGATGATGTTTGGGTAGTACAAATCGGATGTCTATGGAGAACAACAACCATCCAGGTCATGATTGTCCTAGAGGTGCTTTTTCCAAAAGGCAACTGGACTTCCTTGGTTAATACAGCAGCCAGTTTTGGTCACCATATCACAAAAAAGATGTTGAGAGTTTGGAAAAAATTCAGAGAAGAGCAACTAAAATGATCAGGGGACTGGGGACTAAAACATATGGAGAACATCTGCAGGACTTGGGTTTGGCTAGACTAAAAAAAAAGGAGACATGATAGCAGTTTTCCAGTATCTGAGGGGCTGCCACAAGGCAGAGGGGGTCAGGTTGTTCACCAAAGCATCAAGGACAGGATGAGAAACAATGGTTGGAAACTGACCAAAGAGAGAAACAACCTGGAATTGAAGAGAAACTTTCTGACAGTGAGGACAATTAACCAGTGGAACAGCTTACCCCCAGAAATCGTGGATGCTCCATCACTGAAAATTTTTAAGACTGGACATTCACCTGTCTGAGACTGTGTAGGTTCTTCTGCTTGAGCAGGGAGCTGGACTAGAAGACCTCCAAGGTCCCTTCCAGCTCCTATTCTATTCTATTCTATTCTGTTCTGTTCTGTTCTGTTCTGTTCTGTTCTGTTCTGTTCTGTTCTATTCTATTCTATTCTATTCTATTCTATTCTATTCTATTCTATTCTATTCTATTCCATTCCATTCCATTCCATTCCATTCCATTCCATTCCATTCCATTCCATTCTATTCTATTCTATTCTATTCTATTCTATTCTATTCTATTCTATTCTATTCTATTCTATAGAAGCTTCTTCAGTTCTTCAATTAGAACTGAAGAAGCTTCTTGGACAAGAAACAAACATTTTAAAATTAAAAACCAAAGGAGTCCAGTTGCCTGTTGAAAAAAAGCTCCTTTGGGACAGAAACTCTTGAGTTCTTTTTATTCCACTCATACAACAGACTAGTCTCTGCTGGCTGCAAGCTGTTTTGTCATCGTTTTGCTTTTGAGTTGCTTCCTTATGCTGTGTTATTCCTTTTTGGAGGAAAACGGTGCTCGTATTTCTAGACTTTCCAAAGCAATTAACCAAGAAATTAATTGCAAAAACCTCTTCTGGAGGTTACCCTGTTTCCAAATTGCTTTCAGCCAACAGCTTTCCAAACTTCACCGGAGGTGTGTGGTGTGCCTGGCTCCAACTGACTTTAGCCCGCTGAAATTGCTCTTAAGCCAGGCATGCTCTGAAGGCCTGATTGCTGGTGAGGCGGAAAGAAATCCCAAAAATCAAACAGGTTTTCTACACATTGCTTGAGAAACGACGTTTGTTTCCTTGAGAAGAAGAAAGAGGGATCTCAGACTTAGGAGCTACCGTAGGAAGGCGCTGTGGATCGAGTTGCAATTCTGCAGGGGGGTTTTTTTGAGAGGGGGTGACAGCACCAATGAGATCAGCAGGGCTTACTTTGGAACAGGTATGTATAAAACCACACTGTTAAAGACATTGAGAAATGAATTAGAAAGTCCCTGATTTCTGTTTGGTCTTCACCTGAAGAGAAGGACTGTAGCTCAGCAGGAGAAAACGGGTGCAGAAGCTCCCCAATGCAAGCCCTGAACATCTACTTCCAAAGCAAGCAGGAAGCAAGGGATGGGCAGTACCCTTCTCTTGACATAGAAAGTCACCACCAGCAAATGCTCTTTAGATCTTGGTTTCCGTCCTTTTAGCCACAATGACTAGAGCTAACGGATGTGGTAGTCCGAAGCTTCAGAGAGAGGCACCAGTTTGGGCCTGGGCGAAGCAGGAATGAGATGTAGGGGCCAACCAATCTGGTGCCAGGTGAATTTCTATATTCTTTCTTTGAACTTCCCATTCGCTTGAGGCCTGATCAGTTGATCTTCCTTCTTCTACTCTTTCCCACAAGGCAGGGTACAAACACCACTGACCTACCAGGAAGTTTTTGCAAGAGCAATGACGTAATGAGAGTGAAGCACTTATATCAAGTAAAAGGTTAGCCATTACATTCAGTAGAGGTGGGGAAGCCTCTGACTGGCTGGTGGAAGCCAACAGAAACCCATCAGAAATCTATAAAAGGGGCAGAAACAGCATAGAAAAAGCTATTTCCGAGAGTTAAGAGAGGATTGCCATGGAGTGTCTGATCTAGTAGAAGCTCCCTCCAATCAAGTCCCTTTGAGGGATCACATTTTTACGATAGGTCGGCAGGGTGCTGCTTAAGATGCAAGCTTGAAAATTGGGATGCAAAGTTCACAAAACTCTCTTGAACGAACGAAGCTCAGAAATCAACTCCACAAAGCTTCAGACCAGGATTAAGCTTAGAAAGCGCCCACATTCTTCCCTAACTAGGATAAAGCTCAGTCATCAAATGAGATTAATCTTTATTACAGACATAGATCGGCCAATTCTCAACCATTGTCACCTCCCCCTCAATCTCCTGAATGTGGTCCTCAGCCCAGGTTCCTCACCAGCCCTTCCCTCTCATAACCATCCTGCTGCCCTTCCACTTCTGTCCTGGTTTTTTTCAAGGAGCCCATGTGCCAAAAACGGATGAAATGGGAATAAATTTCTCTCTAATTCTCTCCCTCCCCAGCCCATCTTCATAAGGGTGTAAAACAGTGGATTGAAATGACTAGCAACGAGCATCGGTTTAATGTCAGCAAGTACAATTCTTTGGCAACCAATCCATAAATACTTCTATCTCCCCTGGTAGTCTACTGGGAAGGGGCAGGAAGATTGATTAAGAGTCAGACAGGAAGTATGGCAGAAACAGTGAGTAGCCCTACTTAGAAAAGTTTACGAGTTTTCCATTGGTGGCAACGGCTCCACTCCTACCTAGTAGCAAGCATTATCCATTAGGGAAGAGGGAAAACCAAGTCACCCACTCTTGGGCAGACCAGTTCTGGGGTGAAGAAATCCAGATGACCCTTACAGATACAGGAAGTCCTCGACTTACGATCACAATTGGGACCAGAATTTCCAGATAAGTGAGTCACGCCTGATTTTAACAACCATTTTTTTGCTGTGGTTGTTAAGTGAATCCCTTCCATTAGTAAGTGATCCATGTGGTCTTTAAGCACATCTGGCTTCCCTCACCGAAACCCGGCTGGGAAGATCACAAACGACAATCATGCGATCCTGGGGCTCTGTAGCCATCATAAATTCACGCCCAGTGTATTTATTTTGATCGTGTGAATTTTGATCATGTGACGCGCGTGGATGTTCAGTGGTCATAAGTGTCAGGACTGGTTGTGAACCACTTTTTCCCAGTTCTGTTGGAACTCTGAATGGCTGTAAGTCGAGGACTCTCTGTAGGTGCCACACAGGGGTCATAAAGACTTTCTGCAACTTGGATCTGATGGTATTAGATCAGGCCTAGAGAACTAGAGAACAGAAAGACACAAGATAGGAAATAAAAGAGAAATACAATGTAATCCGTGTTCCAGAATGTTCTTTCTGAAGGAGAACGGGGGAAACTTGCTGGTCAAGATATTGTAAATGCACAGTGATTGTGGAAATTTTGAGACCACCGAAATCAGGGTCCAGGAGACACCCTTGCCCTTTTCATTGGTTTGTTCAACTTTGGTGTCACCCATACAAGCAGTCCCTTAACATCCCCAGCTGTTTCTGTGGGTTTATTTACATGAACAAACACATTGAAATAACTATATTTTTAAACACTTTTTTTTTTTTTTACATACAACCTTCTTTTAAGGGGAAGTGATCACAGGCCACATTCTCCAACCCGCGTGTCCCTTTCTTCCCTCAGAGACCTGCAAATAACAATCAGCAGAGAGAGAGAGAGAGAGAGAGAGAGAGAGAGAGAGAGAGAAAAGGGAAGGAAGGAAGGAAGGAAGGAAGGAAGGAAGGAAGGAAGGAAGGAAGGAAGGAAGAGAGAAATATTCAAAACAGACTTAAACAACTTTTAAGGGAACATAAACATCAACAACAAAATACTCCGAAAATCAGAGGGCAGGGGAAGATAGTTTTCAACAGGAGAAAAGACCAGGAAGGACTGACAATTCCAGGCTTTGCAAACAAAACAAAACAAAACCCATTGTAAAATGTGACGTTCTCAGCTTTAAAAAAAGGAAAAGAAAGAAGGACATTTGGGAATAGAAGCCTTAGAGGTGAGGGAAGCATCTGAAATCGGTACAGATTTCACTTAAAAACAAGACAGTCATCAAACATTAATAATACGGTAAAGGCACCACCCACGCTTAGTTATTGTCAGTCCCAAAGTAATTGAAAACTCGGAATAATTAACTAGGTTAAGAAGAAAAAAAATGCCAAGCAGGCTGGAGAGAAACTAACTTGAGTGCACAGCTGTGGGATGAAGGGTTTAGGGCAGGATAAGGGGTTCCTGACCATGTCACTCTTGGCCTGTACGAATCTGGAAAAACGGATGACATAAGACTGAAAAACACAAAGCTTTTCAACTGATGAGAAAGTCTTAGTAATTCCTTCAATGGTAACAGTCTTGTAAAGTTTGCACAAGAGTCTCTGCTCTTTTGTAACGCGAGATGTGTGATCTCTACGGGTTTTTTTTTTTTTTTTGCTTGCTTGCTTGTTTTGTTAAGCGTTGGTACCAAAAACAACCAGACACTCATCAGGATTATGCCCTGTCGGTCTTTGCTCTTGGTTTCAGCCTTCTGTTGTTCACAGATTGAGTGACTAGAGAACATTCTGAAAAGTTGTAGCAAAACAAAATAATAATAATCCTCGTAATAACAGGAATAATCCTGACTGTATCAAAGTGTTCCCTTCCCCTCCTGGAAGGCGGAAAGATTTCTCAAGCCAATGGATGGTGTCTCTAAATTGTGCTACTGTCTCATCATGGATCTCAGTTTGGAGAAGGAAGAGAAATTCAGTTGGAAGGGGGTCAGTTTCCCAGGTGAAATAGAAAAGTTTCAGCAAACTTCGGAATATTGCTATATAGCGCTGACCCAGTCTTTGACAAGTGCTTTCCTTGAAGAGATGCCCCACCTGTCTTCAACCAGGGATGTTGGACTTGCCTCGCTTCAAGTTAAACCTGGGTTGTTGTTGTTATTGTTTTTCCATGGTGGTCCTCTGACAGATCTTTGTTTTGTTTTTAATTTTTTAAAAAAGGAGCCCAGAGGGAATTTGTTCTCAAACAGTCACTTCTGTCTTGCTGTTAGTGATGAAATATGGCTGTGTGGGTAAATAGTGCTGACTCCGTGTGGTCAGTGGGTCTCTGGCGGTGGGATCGCCCATGAGATTCCTCCCTTTGGTGGCGTAGGCTTGCCTCCGAAGGGACTGGTCGCTAGGATCCCAGGTCTTGTAAGCCAAGGGGTGCATATGCGGCCTGGCGGCTTTGGACTTCTGTCCGTTTTGTTTCATGGTGCCCCCTTCCAAAATGTAGGGCCGGTCCTCTTCCACGT
The DNA here is from genome assembly GCA_034064705.1 of Bothrops alternatus. Classification (NCBI taxonomy): domain Eukaryota; kingdom Metazoa; phylum Chordata; class Lepidosauria; order Squamata; family Viperidae; genus Bothrops; species Bothrops alternatus. The sequence goes on from JARGCV010000288.1 coordinate 79,838, forward strand.
GCACCGGGTGCAGAGGTAAGCTCCCTTTCGCAGTCAGCTCGGCCAGATGGCGCCGTTTGGAGTAGAAATCGTCACTACCTTTGTCTGCTAGTTTTAAAAGAAGGAGAAAAGAAAGGGAGGGTTAGCCCGGAGGTAGGAAAACGAGGTTTTAAAATAAAACATACCATTGCCAGACTGCAACGTATAAATAGACAGTGGGGTGGGCTAAAATTAAGATCTCCTTCCAGATGGAGATAACAGCCAGATCATAAATAGGATTTGTAAGAAATTACAAGCCTCCTTCCCTGTAGAGACCAGCGGAATCTTAGCAGCAGAGAGCATTGTAAACTCCTGGCAGCTAGTCAAGAATTCATATAGCTATTGGAGGCTTATCTTACGCACACATGCGTTTGGGTGCGTGCGTGCATGCACACTCACACGCACACACACACGAGAGAAAACGAAAGAGAGAGAGAGAGAGAGAGAGAGAGAGAGAGAGAGAGAGAGAGAGAGAGAGAGAGAGAGAGAGAGAGAGAGAGAGAGAAATTGTTTTCAGTGGCTTTGCTCTCTCATTTATCTGTGCAAATGAAAGACTAATTCAACCACAGCACGCTTCTTCTGGGTGGCCCCCTATCTCTGGAGTTTCCCTTTTGAAAAAGTCCAGCACCAGGATAGTTCTAGGCATTCTTAATATTTCTCAGGAAGGTGGAGGAGCAAGGCTCCTTCACCATATGGTGGGAAATTAAAAATAAAAGCAAAGACCCAGTTGCCTTGCACTTCACTGTAGGCAACATCTGCAGCAAACAAGTCACAGATGAACAAAATAGGTCATTAGACAATTTGGAACCCAAGGCGTCCATCCTATATCCAGGATCAAGCTTGGAACTAAACCTGACTGTTTGTCATATGCAGTTTCTTGCCCAAAAATGTCTACTGAAAGAGTCTTGCAGTCAATGGGGAACCACTTTCTAATTCTTGAATTTAAGTGGAGTTGAGATGTTACTTGAATCTTTGTGAAGCATAAAAGATGCTAGAGTGTTTCAGTGCTTCTAGTTATCTGGAAAGGGACTGTAAATCAGAATAAATAACAGAATAACACAGTTGGAAGGGACCTTGGTGGTCTTCTAATCCAACCCCCTGCTCAACCAGGAGACCCCATATCATTTCAGACAAATGGCTGTCCCGCCGCTTCTTAAAAGCCTACACTGATGGAGCACCCACAACTTTTGAAGGCAAATCATTCCACTGATTAATTGTACTCACTGTCAGGAAATTTATCTTTACTTCTAAGTTGTTTCTCTCCCTGATTAGTTTCCATCCATTGTTTCTTGTCTTGTCTTCTGGTGCTTTGGCAAATAGGTTGACCCCTCTTCTTTGTGGCAACTCCTCAAATATTGGAACACTGCTACCATGTCACCCCTTCTTCATATAATAGTTTTAAAACTGAAAATGTCTGGGTACTCAAAGGTTCTTCCTATAGATAAATGGACTTAGGACATATATGCTGTGTCCAGGATCAAGTTTGGAACCAAACCTATTTTTCATATGGTAGTTTCCTGCCCAGCAGTGCTTACTGAAGGATCTTGCAACCAATGGAGAACTCACTTTCTAATAATTGAACTAAACTGGAGATAGGATTAGATGTAACTTGGAATTTTGTGAAGCATAAAAGACGTTAGAATGTTTCAATGCTTCCAGTTATCTAGAACAGGGCTTTTCAACCTTTTCACCCATTGTACCACTTCTAGGATATGGCAAATCCGAGTACCTAGCAATGTGTCAAAAACTTGATGACCAAAAAAAAAAAAAGGGAAAAAGTGATAAAGTGATAAAGTACAAGTAGCCCTCGACTTACAACAGTTCACTTAGTGACATTTTGAAGTTACAATGGCAGTGAAAAAAGTGCCCCCCAAGCCACAGCTGAGCAAGACACCTGCCTACCCGCCCAGCCAGTGGCGCTCTTCCTCCTGTCTGAGGTTTCCAATCTTGTGAGCATTTCTGTTGAGGATTGGCAGCGGGGGTGGGGTGGGGGGGTGTTTGGTTTTTATTCCCCCCATCTGCTGGGTGGTTGCAGCAGGTTTTGGTCACTTCACATGACCCTGGGACACTGTGACCGTCATAAATATGAATCAGTTGCCAAGCATCTGAATGTAAATCACAAGACCCTGGAGATGCTGCAACATTCCAGCTGATCGGTGCTTCTTCTGGGCTCAGAAGCACCAGGATCAGCACCGAGCTCCAGCTGGAGCCTGGCGCTGATCCTGGTGCTTCTGCTGAGCCCTGACAGCCTCAAAGAAGTGCTGATCAGCTGGAAAGCGGCACTGATCCTGGCGCTTCCGCTGAGCCCTGACAGCCCTGTAGCTCCAGCCATCTCTCGCTCAGTCTTGTGCGGTGCTGCCACCGGTTCAGCTCATTCCCCTCCCCCGCTACTTTTCTAGGATGGTTGCGTACCACCTGCCAGGTGCCAATGTACCACAGGTGGTACCCGTACCACTGGTTGAAAAGCCCTGATCTAGAAAAAGACTGTAAATCCTAATTTATTAAATTGTATTCAATTTTAGATATATTATATAGACTGGGGACTGGAGGCTAAAACATATAAACAACGGTTGCTGGAATTGGGTATGTCTAGTTTAATGAAAAGAAGGGCTAGGGATGATGTCAAGTATTGATTTAACAGCTAACCAGCTTACGTAATGTAAGATTTAAGATGTAATGATGGGAGTGACTTAGCAGGGTCTGTGTCTCTTTAAGAGCCTTTGTATAAATGGAAGGCTCTGCTGATGTGTTCTCCCTCTTCCATTTCCTGCTGTAACTGTGGTTTGTTGGCTCCTGCTGTATTAGCATGTGTATGTATATTGTTCCTGGTGTATGATATTGTAGACAGTGTAAGATAAATCACAATTTAATATAGACCACTGTTTACTGTGTTTACTCCTCATGCAATAAGACTGTGCACGCTCTGACAGGTGACATGATAGCATTGTTCCAATATCTAAGGGGCAATGGATGGAAGCTATGGAGAGAACTAACCTAGAAACTAATGAGAAATTTCTTGACAATTACAACAATTATTCAGTGGAATGGCTTGCCTTCAGAAGTTTTGGGTGCTCCAACACTGGACATTTTTAAGAAGAGATTGGACAATCCTTTGTCCGAAATGGTATAGGGTTTCCTGCCTGAGCAGGGCGTTGGACTAGAAGATCTTCAAGGTCTCTTCCCACTAATTCTGTTATTCTGTTCTAATAATATTAAAATAATAGTTTTAATCTTGAGAATACTCTCTGGATGCTCAAAGGCTCCTCAGATGGATCACTGGAAGGAGTTAATGAGTTCCAGACCCAGCAGATGGGCCCTGGGCTCAGTGTAAACTTCATCTGCAGCTCTGGCATCTTAGTCTTTATTGGCAAGGAACAAGGGCATGTAGCTGTTTAACAGCCTCCTATTTGGGAGTTTCTTTTGGGTACCATCATGCACATCTTCTTCAGAGAGATGCTTCTTTTCTTTTTGCTTCCTCCTCTTCCTCCTTTTTGCTTCCTCCTCTTCCAGATGAATTTAAATTGCTTCTGAAAAAGCCCATGTTGTCAAATTATACTCTACATGCTTTACCTGCCTCCATCTGTCTCCTTGTTAATTGGCATCTTAGTGCTTTTATATAACATGCAGGTGCATGTTTTAATTAAAACACGGAATGCAGCTAATGGCTCGTTTCCATTTCAGAATAGGATCTGAGATCAGAAGAGAGAGCACCCTTCAATGCCTCCTCTTAGAGAGATCAGGAACTGATTAACCAGGCACGTTGTGTGGGCTAATCTCGTTCTGTTGTGCCATGTTTTGCAACAAGGATGCTATGGGGGGGGGTGTTGTCCTTATTTACAGTCATGCCACGTGCAAATGGAAAACCTGGCAACAATACAGGAGAAGCTACCTTGGCTAGACCGCATATCCCCTGACAGCATCCATTCAAACGGTAGCAATATATCCTGAATTTTGCTGAAAAGGCAGTGCTAAGTGACAGCACTCAGGCCTCGATTTTATCATTTTGTAACACATTTTATACTAGGCGAGAAATCCCCAATGGCTTGACAGACAAGCGTTCTAAAAAAGTTAATAAAGATGACACCAGATCCTGACTGAATTGAAGGCAACCTATCTCGCCATCAGGCTTCATACAAGAGCCAAAAAAAAAGTGCCTATAGATTGGTGGCTTAAAGAAACGCTTAATTATAATGAATCTGGGGGTTCGTAAATTCTTTGAAAGGCATTTGATGCCCTCATGCATTATTGCTAACAATGTTAGCTTAATCCTGTGTTAATCCTGCTGATTTCCTCTTGGTTTGCTTCAGTTGACTGAATACTTTGGGAGACACCTTTTTTGATCATCAATGGATATCCTCGCGGTATTCCAGAATCATGAATTAATTACTGTATGCATCTATCAGCAGTTGACCTAAAACTGCAAATGAAATATTGGCTGCCTTCATTTGGCTTATATGGATATTACACATATTATTTTCAGAGGAAAAAAAAACATAATGTTCCATTAATCCTAAGGAGTTTAGTTTTGGCCCCAAACAGAGATGAACTTGTTGGGAATTGAATTAACTTCTCCCTCTGTCAATTAATGCTCAGTTTCATGTGAACATTGATTTAAATCAGCTGTATCCAACCTTGCAACTTTAAGGCCTGGGGATTTCAATTCCTAGCATGGCTGGTTGGAGAATTCTGGGAGCTGAAGTCCACAAGTCTTAAAGTTGCCAAGGTTAGGCACCCCTGATTTAAAGATAGGTGTCTGTCTTGACAGCAGTCATCAAGTGAAAAGTCCTAGAGGGCCCCCATATAGTAGACCTGTCTGGGCAGTCTTGTCTCTGTAGCTTTTGGGGATTTCATATTTTGCAACCATAGACAAATGAAAAAAAAAGAGGCAGAAATGAGTGTAGGTTCCTATTGTGCCAAACCATTATTTTTTAATCATTGGGAAGGGAAAATGAATGACAAATATAGGACTTGGAAACAGTAGCTTCCTTTGGGGGACTGTTAGTAGCTGGCTGATCAACTTCCTTATCCAGGATTATAATCTTATCATGATAATCTTATCATGGTCTTTGACCAGGATGGAAGTTGTATGGATTAAACCAGGGGGGGGGTCTTCAAACTTGGCCCTTTTATGACTTGTGGACTTCAACTCCCAGAATTCCTCAGCCAGCATGCCTGGCTGAGGAATTCTGAGAGTTGAAGTCATAAAAGGGCCAAGTTTGAAGACGCCTGGATTAAACCCATTTGGGTATGACATTTCATGCCCCTCTTTTTCTCAGCTAAATTTAAACATTCTCATCATCCCAGTTCAGTTCCATTCCTTCATTCTGTTTAATGTGGAGACGGTTTTTCTTTGGGGAAGATTTGGAAGAACATTTCAATCTTCATAGGATTTTATTTTTTACATTTCCTCCTATTAAAAACAGGCACCAGCTCCAAGGAGCACCTGAGAGTAACAATCCTTTCCATCAACGTCGATGGATGACTTTTTCCCCACTATTGGAAAACTGCTCAGAAACACTGAGAGATATCATGGGATGGGCTGCTAGAACTAATTCATCTCTGGATATTTCAGACAGATATTTCTTAGATAAAATATCGGAAGGGGAAACCCCCCCCTAGTTTAAAGCAATTCAAAGAGTTTCCATTCAAGACTTCCTAAACACTAGTCTTCTGCCAGCACAATGTTCTCCATATTGTGCTAAACAATTTCTTTCATGACTAAAATGTTCTTTCTGATTCAGTCAAAGTGGGGAAAAAGTGGGATATGCAGCTCCTGGGGACTCTCCCTGACAGCCAGAATGTCTTCTTAATGGATCTTAGTAACAGAAAGACAACTTTTTAATGTGCAGTTTTGTCATATCAGCAAGAACATCTCACTAAGTGCTTGGAGGGTGACTCCATGTTTCTTTTCTGCAGACAATGGTGCACTGAAACTATTGGGGCCTTCCCCCCATATATACACTGAACTGGATAGTAATTTCAAAACCTAGCTGGTGAAAAATACCTTGAGTTTTTCCACAAGAAAAATAATGGAGGCCAAGATCACCACCAACATAGGGGTCAAGTACAGGAAATTCAGGAAATCCAGGAAATCCAGACAAATATAAGGGTTTATTGTTAAGTTAAGAATCTGAACTACTAACAATCAAAGCAAATTGGCGGTAGATAAGAGTCAATGGAATGCAAGGTGGGCTGGATTTAAATCTTTTGTGGGCGCAAAGGTACTCCAGATTAATGACATGTTTGACCCCTCCCTCGGGCTCAGCCCGGTTTTCTCCTACAATAGGCTTAATTCAGAATGAAATGGTAGATCTGCCTCTTGTCCAAATCGCTTCCAATTTTTAAAAATTATTATTATTATCACGAAACTTATCAAAGTAAAAAATACAAGTAAATAAATATAAAGATAGTTGGAAGGAAGGGAACGGATTTGGGGAGAGAGGAGTGTAGGGTGAAGGGGAAAAAAGAATTTCAATTCTTTTCAGCTCAGGAGAATAAAAGTAATAACATTACAACCTCAACGTTTTACTTTTGCGTACTTAATATATATTAGCCATTTCTACAATAACAAATTTATTTAAGCAGCATATCCCAAATTCAGAGTTTCTTCCCCCTCCCCTATCTGAGGCATAGAATCTAGAAACAGTTTCCAAATTCTTGATGGTTCCTCCAGACCAAAACTCAAAATACCAATGGATGAAATGAATGCTGAATTCAGTTCCAGCTCCAACAGGCATCCAGTCTTGAAAATGACATACAATGCTGATGGTATTCAAGTGGTTATTCTTATTAGAAAAGACGTTAATTTGCTAACTAGGTTATTTATTACCCATGCTCCTTACAATGTTTACAAGCCATCATAAAACCTTCCCAACTATCAAACATTCCTGTCCAGTTCCAGCAATACAGTCTTCATGGTTTTCTGGATGGTTGTAAACAGCTCAGAGTCCCTAAGGAGATGGTGGTACATAAACATTGTAAGAAACATCTCCACATAAATAAAAGGTGAACTCTGTGGCTTTCTTTGCCTGCCCTCCTCTCTGAATTCAAATCCCAGTTTGGAATTCATCTCCTTGACAGATTGGTCAAGCCTGTTTGTAGAGATGAAGCAATCAATATGTGAGGAATTATGGATAAGCAATATGGCTGGTCTGGGAACACGTTTTCCAAAACAGCTCTGCATTTGAATTATTATATGCAGCAGTGGTGTCATGAAAGACAAATACTAATGACCCAAATAGTGTTGCCTTCTGGAAAGACTTGAAGATTGGGATCTGTCATCTAATTTGGCCAATATGGTATGGAGCCTGTAAAATGATAGTGTTACTGTTAGGAAGCAAATTTTTGTAGCTCAGGGTTGAACTGTGGGGCCCTGGGTGCTCTTTGAGCTTGGTGGCTCTCTTGCAGATGTTACATAGTTTGGTAAGGAAATATCTGCAAGAAAACCAGCAAGTTCAGACAGTACCAAGAACCCCAACAGATGGTTGTCTTGTCAGCAAAACTCATTTTTAAAATGGTTTTAAAACCTTTTGGCTGCTGTTTTTTTGTCGTTTGTTGTAACTTTATGCAGTTTTAACTTTATGAATTTTGATCACGTGACCATGGGGCTGCTGCAATGGTTGTAAGTGTGAAAAACGGTCATAAGTCACTTTTTCAGTGCTGTTGTAACTTCAGATGGTCACTAAGTGAACTATTGTAAGTCGAGGACTATCTGTATGCTCTCCAGTGTTTCATCTAGGAGATGGGGGGAGCTACATAAATTTATCAAATAAATTAGTCCCAATAGCTCTATCAGCTGATGAATTTCCATCAAAACAGAGAAGAAAAGGAGTAAAGATAGAAGGAGCTGCCCATCTTTCGTAGATTCTTTTTTAGCCTTCCTTTTTCTCCATCTCACCACAAAAGGAAACACAATGATCTATTGGTTGAAGGTTTTCTCCCTGGCTTCATTCATCTGGTGCCCCAAGAAGATGGTGACAACAATTGCTGGGCAAACATACGGGCCCTATCCCAAATCCCTGAGACAGATTGGCTCCTTTGCTACCCCTTCTAATTCTTGATATCCCTGAAAGGTCTTGCATGAAATGATGGATCCCTTGAGCGTTTTGGTCTGATTGTCCTCGTCCTTGAAACAAGTTCTTTAAGTCTACCCAGAATGGTTTCCTTTGATCTCATGGTTCCCAGAGGTATTTTCACACCACATTTCAGACAAGGATGCTCTGAAGTGTAAATGTCCAGTGTGAAACTGTTGAATTTCTCACCCCTATCCCCAATTCTTCCCAAAGGACCAAAGGACGCCTGCTGGAAAATCAGTTAGGCACACACTTTAGTCTGAACAGAGAGCATCCATTTATTGCTGTCAAATCCAGCTCTTCCTTTCTCCACTTCCTTGGTATAGGGGACTCCATATTTTAAACCAGAGCTAGGGAAAGCAATGCCTGCCTGACTTTAATGTGACCTCTGAAATTCTCAATCTTCTTGACCTATTCGCTTTTAAAATTCTTTTAATTAAAAGACAAGTGAATTGGGAGCCAAGCACTTGAAACTTTGTTCCTAACAGTTCCTAACAATTTGAGGCCCACAATGGCCCCTCTGATTTTATCCATCTGTTACTTCTGGTCCTGCCTTCAGATGCTTTGGAGAAATAGGTTGACCTCCTCTTCTCTGTACCTCTTCAAATGCTGGAAGGCTGCTATTGTATCACCCTAGACCAGCTGTTCTCAACCTGTGGGTCGCGACCCCATTTGGGGTCGAACAACTGTTTCACGGGGGTCGCCAAACACCGCAGTCTGCCATTTTTATTTTCCCCATTTCCCCTTGCCGCGCATGCGCGATTTGGCCCGCCACGCGCGCCGGGCATGCGCGGTTCGGGCTGCCACGCATGTGCGCCGTGCATGTGCAGTTCGAGCTGTCGCGCCACGCATGCGGAATGCAGGCTGTCGCGCGCGCCATGCATGCGCGGCGCTGGTCGGGGTCGTGCCACGCATGGGCGGCGCAGGTGGGGTCTCGGCCTGAAAAAGGTTGAGAACCGCTGCCCTAGACCTTCTCTTTGTTAGACTAGATATATTGAGTTCCTGCAACTGTTCTTCCTATACTTTAGCCTCCAGCCCTCTAATCATCTTTGTTGCTCTTCTCTGCACTCTTTGTAGAGTCTCAACTTCTTGCAATATTCCAACAGGTAGAGTCAGTTCTTTTCTGGTAAGCAAGTGCATCACAGTTGGCTGTGTCCTTCAGAAGTACAATTTTGCCCACTACGTACTTTGAAATTCTACACGTACTTCAGTTTTCAAGGATTTGCCTGTCCTTATTAATATTCATCTCAGATGTCGACAATCAAAGCAGGTTTACTTTGCTCTTTTCCTTTTTTGTAAAAGAAAAAGGTAGATGAACAGGGAGAAATCTGTTGAGGATTTAAGAAGAAAGATGCATAGATACAACCAGAAAGATGGAAGGATGCTCCAGAAATTGAGGCCATCCTTCTGACTAAGTCTTTTCAACATTATTTCAAAATCATTTCCCCTCCTACTGGACACGGCTCCCTCATTTCTGCTCTGTATCTATACATCTGAATCCAAATAGATATCTAGACTTGTTCCAGACATTTTTTTTTAAGCGCAAAAGGCCACATTTTTTTCTGTATGACCTGCCTCTACAACACATCTGTGATGTGATATTTTGTCCCCATTAGCTGCATAGTTCTGAGGACAATTCGCCCTAATAGACAGGTTTTATTGTGCAACTTTTCCTGATGCACTTACTTGTGTAGGCAAGTTTTGAACTGGGAGCTGCATTGGTAAAAACAGAAAATATAACTGGGAATGGATTTTATGTACGTATTATTGGACCCAAGGAAAAAATAACAATTGAAAAATCCAAGCGCTTCATTTGAAACAGAAAGGGACGGGACAACTCAGCACAGTCCCCTCTTGCAACAGCCAATTCACTGCAGCCAACTTGCCAGGTGGCTACTTGATGCAGGACAATTCAACAAGGATTTAATGATTTAAAATCATTTTTAAAATATCTCAACAAGATCTCAACAAGCAAAGACATCAACAAGATCATTCACTCTTTGTGTGTTGAGCTGAAAAATAAAATAATAAAACATCAAGGGCAGAGACAATTCTCTTGAGAACAGTGTCAATCTGACTAAAATATTTCCATCATATAAATAAAGGCAGCTGTCAGATTTGTAGGCTATATAACTGAGAAGCAGATTACCTTTAACCTTTCTTCTGGTTTAAAACTATCAGCTAATCTTTGGTTTATCTTGACACTTGATTTAACCAGATTTCCATCCTCGTGGAGCCCTTTTCAGATTTGTTTGTATTATTTCTTTGCTCATCTAAATAATTTGAACTTGCTTTATCCAGCTGACGCACCTCTGATTATTCTCTATCCTGTTTAAAACTTCCACTGGGTTTATACTCAACTCTTCATTATTAGTTGTCAAACAGACACAATTCGTTGCTGTGTTGTTGTTTTCTCTAGATAAGAACAGAGCAATCTGACTGTGTTTTTCATATTTGGCAACTTGAAAAATTTGTGCAGACTTCAGCTCTCAGAATCCCCTAACCAGCATGCTACCGGTAGCTGAAGAATTCTGGGAGTTGAAGTCCACATATCTTTAAGGGAGCTGGAAAAGATGGCATATATGGTATGCCTGCATGTGTATACACTTGTGCTAAATTTTGAGAGAATTGGTGATGCCTATATGTATCAGGCAGAACTGTCTATGACTGATTGATTTATCTTTATCTGGCCTTTTATTATTTTTATAAATAGCTCAAGGTGACAAACATACTTAATACTCTTTTCCCCATAACAGTAACCCCATGAGATGGATTGGGCTGAGAGAAAGGGACTGGCCCCAAGTCACCCAGTTGGCTTTCATACCTAAGACAGGACTAGAACTCCCACTGTCCTGGTGATTGGCCCAAAGTCACCTATCTGGCTTTCATGCCTAAGGCGGGACTAGAACTCACTGTCTCCTGGTGATTGGCCCAAAGTCACCTATCTGGCTTTCATGCCTAAGGCGGTACTAGAACTCACCATCTCCTGGTGACTGGCCCAAAGTCACCTATCTGGCTTTCATGCCTAAGGCGGGACTAGAACTCACCGTCTCCTGGTGATTGGCCCAAAGTCACCCAGTTGGCTTTCATGCCTAAGGCGGTACTAGAACTCACCGTCTCCTGGTGACTGGCCCAAAGTCACCTATCTGGCTTTCATGCCTAAGGCGGGACTAGAACTCACCGTCTCCTGGTGATTGGCCCAAAGTCACCTATCTGGCTTTCATGCCTAAGGCGGTACTAGAACTCACCGTCTCCTGGTGACTGGCCCAAAGTCACCTATCTGGCTTTCATGCCTAAGGCGGGACTAGAACTCACCGTCTCCTGGTGATTGGCCCAAAGTCACCTATCTGGCTTTCATGCTTAAGGCGGGACTAGAACTCACCGTCTCCTGGTGATTGGCCCAAAGTCACCTATCTGGCTTTCATGCCTAAGGCGGTACTAGAACTCACCATCTCCTGGTGATTGGCCCAAAGTCACCTATCTGGCTTTCATGCCTAAGGTGGTACTAGAACTCACCGTCTCCTAGTGATTGGCCCAAAGTCACCTATCTGGCTTTCATGCCTAAGGCGGTACTAGAACTCACTGTCTCCTGGTGATTGGCCCAAAGTCACCTATCTGGCTTTCATGCTTAAGGCAGGACTAGAACTGACCATAACCTCTGGAGATTGACCCAAAATCCCCAAGCCACTTTCACACCTATGGTGGAACTAGAACTCACAATCTCCTGATTTCTAGTCTGGTTACTTTCATCACCAGACCAAACTCGTTCTCAAGGGTTTTTTTTTTTTGCATCATTTTACTTTGATCATCAGCATAGCAAATATAATATTTGAGATGAAATCCTTTAAATTTCCGGTACCTGTGCAACTCCCCCCCCCGATGAACATTTGGCTGTACTAAAACAGTGGAGAACTTTATTCAAATGAAATAGCAGACACTCAGCGCTTGCTATTTATAAGAGAGAAAGGAGGGTTGCAATGATTATTTGCTTAATTATTCCATGCCAGTTATAAAGCACGCATATCTGACGTCTACATCTCTCCACATGTCAAAATCTGGGGAACTATTAAAAGCATCTTTGGGTTTTTGAATTGTTTCCTATCAAGAACAAAAGAGCACAGATCTACACACCTTCCTGGACTTTAAAATTGTGCATTGTAGACAAATGGCTCTTGTTACATCCTGACGAGATCATAAAAACAGCTTAGCCTCTTTCTTCCTTCGTCCCCAATATATCTCTTCTTAGAAGTGGAGCCTGTGGCTGCATTCATTAAAAAAGTGTCAAGCTGGCTACTGAATTAAGCCATTGTCTGGCTTCCCACAATACAGCAAACCACAAACTACCCAATGGACTTCCTTCATAACACTCTCAGCTAGAAGGAACCATATTAGATGCTGTAATTTGCTGTGAAGTCTGCTTTAGTGAGGGCAAAAACTCAAAATGAAGATGCTTACTAATATCACCTTTGCATCACATCTGGCCAAACCAATTTTGTACAGTAATTTTGAAAATCGCTCTAATCTATTGTCATTAAGACTGATTTTTTTTTTTTTTTTTGCAAAGCATGAGTATTGTAATTCCCTAGTTAGAAGTTGTGATTTGGACACTTTATGCAAGAGAGGAGATCTAATGCAGGGAAGGATGGAAGCGAAGAGAAAAAGATAATATCCAACGGATGGTGGATGGACTGTTACAGCTATGATGGTTGCTCCATTGGAAGACCTGAAGGTCCAGGTTAGGGACATATCCCCCTAGTGAAACCGTATCTACATGATGGTAGGAATCTATAATATGTTGATGGAACATAATGAATTGAACAATGGAAAAGCTCATCTCCCTTGTGAAGGCCACGGTGGTGGGAAAATACTTACGGGACCGTCTGCTGCCCCATGAAACCCAGCGACCGGTTAGGGCCCACAGAGTCGGCCTTCTCCAGGTCCCGTCAGCCAGACAGTGTCGCCTGGCGGGGCCTAGGGGAAGAGCCTTCTCTGTTGCGGCCCCGGCCCTCTGGAATCAACTCCCCCGGAGATGCGTATTGCCCCCACCCTCTCCGCCTTTCGCAAATAATTGAAGACCCATCTTTGCCGGCAGGCCTGGGGCAGTTAACACCTTGCCCCAGCCAGTGTATGTATGTTTGTATGTCTGTTTTTGGATGATTGGTTTTAATTAATGGGTTTTACAACGTATTTTAATTCTAGATTTCTTCATGTTAAGTATTCATGTTGTGAGCCGCCCTGAGTTCTTGGAATAGGGCGGCATAGAAATCTAAATAAACAAACAAACAAATAAATAAATAAATAAATAAATAAATAAAGGTGGAAGGACAGAGAAGATGATGACCAAAAGCAAGGTGGATGGATTCAAATTAGAGCAATGATGGGTTGGAAGACCTGAAGACCAGGTTAGGGACTGATCATCATGGAGAAAATCATTCTGTGTATTCGCTAAGTGTTGACACCAACTTGATGACACACAATTGATGTTGGAGAGCAACTGTCCCCATTAAGAGGAAGGCTCAAAGGACACAAACACGAAAGAGCTAGGTCTGCCCTGTCCTGAATGCCTTTGAATCTTCTTCTTCTTCTTCTTCTTCTTCTTCTTCTTCTTCTTCTTCTTCTTCTTCTTCTTCTTCTTCTTCTTCTTCTTCTTCTTCTTCTTCTTCTTCTTCTTCTTCTTCTTCTTCTTCTTCTTCTTCTTCTTCTTCTTCTTCTTCTTTTTCTTTTTCTTCTTCTTCTTCTTCTTCTTCTTCTTCTTCTTCTTATTATTATTATTATTATTATTATTATTATTATTATTATTATTATTATTATTAATTATATTTCTATGCTGCCCTATTCCAAGAACTCAGGGCAGCTCACAACATGAATACTAACATAAGGAAATCTAATATTAAAATACATTATAAAACCCATTAATTAAAAACAACCAATCATCTAGAAACAGACATACAAACATACATACACTGGCTGGGGCAAGGTGTTAACTGCCCCAGGCCTGTTGGCAAAGATGGGTCTTTAATAATTTGCGAAAGGCGGAGAGGGTGGGGGCGATACGGATCTCCGGGGGGGGAGTTGATTCCAGAGGGCCGGGGCCGCAACAGAGAAGGCTCTTCCCCTAGGCCCCGCCAGGCGACACTGTCTGGCTGACGGGACCTGGAGAAGGCCGACTCTGTGGGCCCTAACCGGTCGTTGGGTTTCATGGGGCAGCAGACGGTCCCGTAAGTAACCTGGTCCGATGCCATGTAGGGCTTTATCTGGTCTTTCCCAGGTGAAAGCTCCCAGTTTGGGGAGATTCCTGTGGAATAGGCATAGAGAATAAAGTAGCAGGTTTGAACACGACATATGTGGATCTAGTTGTTGCCCCTGACAATCAATCGAGTTAGATGTATGGAAATATTTAGTGCCCAATGATAGCTGAGTCTGGAAAATGAAGGTGCTGGGAGGGGGGGTGTCCCATTTTTCCTCTTTTTGACATACTTGTGTCCATTTTCCTACTTTCTATTTTCCTCTTCCCCGCTTCTACATTTCTTTTTTCCCCACACTGTAGGAAGAAAAGTTGGAACTTCTTCTGAATGATTTCAACGGATAGCTTGCAATAGACTTTTGAAAGAAGGCGGAGGAAAATGTGCCCCCCCCCGGGAGCTACCAATTGCTGGTGTTTTCCACCTTGATCTACCCAAGATTTTGATCTCCCTTTGGTCTTCTGCTCAAGCAATTCACTCAGAACACCAGAGGAAAATAATGATGATAAAAATCAGGAAAAAAACGCTCTCAATTTCTTCCCCTGGAGAAGGTACTTTCATTTATGCCCCTCATTTTTTTTTCAACCGGGTCTTTTAAACACCTCTCTCCATGTTCAGAAGCTTGTCAGGTTGTCTGAATTCCCTGAACTGGAAGATCAGGTCAAACCCAGCTAGGGTGTCCTGCCTGCTTCAAATGGTGAGAATACACCGAAGTTCACTAGCATCGTTGCAGGTTGATCTGGTCGTACAAGATAGAAATATGAGGGAGCCATGGTTTTCTCTTTTTTACGCCAAGGCTCACACTGATTTGATTAAATTTATTTCCTCTAGGTACTTCTAGAAGCTGCAAATTCAAGAAATTGCAGTATAGGCAAAGAGGAAACCGATGATCTGCTACTTAGTCTGCAGTGCCTGACGGAAATCACATTTTTACAAGTCTAGCATCATTGAGGTTAACAAAGGGGGATATGTTAGAATGCACAACCTCAATTCCCCCTGTTCCAAAACAGATTTTGGCCTGCAGCCCTGCTTTGGTTTCCCCTTTTATTTACTTTATAAGAAAGCTGTGCAGTTTCCTAGAGGGCAAAACATCTTCCATTCTTCTATTCCTAAGATTTGCTTTATATCCACCCACAATGTAGCAAAGAATAACAAAATTGGAGGTCTTTTAGTCCAGCCCCTTTCTCAAGCAGGAGACCTTATACCATTTCAGACAAGTGACTGTCCCATCTCTTCTTAAAAGCCTCCAGTGATGGAGCACACACAACTTCTGAAGGCAAGCCCTTCCACTGGTTAATTTTCCTCACTGTTAGGAAGTTTCGAAGGGCTGATTGGAAGGACAATGTACTTATTCCATCTTCCAGAAGTAAATCTCATGTAGCTTTCTCAGATTTATTGATATGGAGGCATCACAAAATTGCATCTCTGGAAGCAATGTTCCCTGGTCTCTTCAAGGGGGAACATTTTCATCCCAGTCTTGCAATCCCTCAAATTAGAGAGAATATATTTGCAAGGGATAAGCATCTTGAGCTGGGATGGCATAGTGGTTAGAATGTAGTATTGCAGGTTAACTCTGCCGACTGCCATGAGTTCGATCCTCACCAGCTCAAGCCTTCTATTCTTCTGAGGTCAGTAAAATGAGGAGCCAGATGGTTGGGGGCAACAGGCTGACTCTGTAAACCACTTAGAAGAGGGCTGCAAAGCGCTGTGAAGTGGCATATAAGTCTAAGTGCTATTGCTATTTCCACTGACTCAGCCTTCCATCCTTCCAAGGTCAGTAAAATGAGAAGTGGCAAATACGTCTAAGTGCTATTGTGAAGTGGCAAATACGTCTAAGTGCTATTGCTGACTTTGGGAAAGAAGCCCCCTCCGCCACCCACCTCAGAGTTATCTGAGTGACCAAAAGCAAGCCAGGTTGGAGATAGTTATGCAGCCCTGGACCTCAGAATTATCAGGAATGAACTCCTTTCTCCAGCCAACTGTGATGAATAAATTCAGCTTTGTTCTGCTCACATCCCGGGCACACGAATGAGCAGCGACCATTTAAATACAAGAGTAAAAAAAAAACCAACTGCCCCAAGTTTGATTAATCAGAGGGGAAAAAAGAAAGAGAGAATCTTTCCACATTCAGCAGTTTTTCCACATGAATAATAAAGTGCTACAGAAACCCCCGAGAGACCACCCTACCCTAGCACGAAGACAAGCCTGAAAAGCAGGCTTTTGACTTATTATTTTCTTTTAACAATCTCACTGGGAGAAGTGAGTAGTGCAATTAGTTATTCGTCTTCCTTTGGTGCTGGAGAAGTCAAGGGGTTGCAAGACATGCAATTTCCTTGTGCTAAGAGAAAAACACATCCTGCGTTTAAATAGGCTGCTCTTGGATAGCAAATAGATTTCCCCTAATTAATGGGCCCATCATCCTAGGTGGCATCTTCATAACAGCCACAAGTATTCGTATTGTTCACGAGAGAATTGGCAAACACACACTTATCCGACTTCACTCATATCCACAACCGACAGGAAGTAGCATAATTTTGGGAAGGTAGCATCTTCATAACAGCCGCAAGTATTCGTATTGTTCACGAGAGCATTGGCAAACACACACTTATCCGACTTCACTCATATCCACACAACTGACAGGAAGTAGCATGATCTTTGGAAGGCATTTGTGGAGCACATCCTGAAATGAGGAGGACAGGAAGTTGTGAGCAATCTGTTTGGCGGGTGGGATTATAGTGTACTGCTTCTTTGGATGGTGGGTCCACTAAGCTAAAGGTCAGCAACTCCTACGAACAATAACTTCTCTTAGTGATAGACAATGAAATCTCCAGACGGTACCCCTTCGACACTAGTTCTTCACGTCTCAGTTGAACAGATTCAACCGTGGAAAATAAAGTTCTTATAGAAGAGAATCTTTGTAGCTCAGAGATGAACTGTGAGGATCTTAGTGGTCTCTGAACTTTGTTGTTTTGTTGCAGATGTTTCATTGCTCAACCAGGTAACATCATCAGTGGTAGAAGAGAGTGGGGTTTGTGGGGGGGGGAGGAGGAGGGAGGAGGAGGACTGTCAGGTTGTTGGTACTTTCTGAGCTTGCAGACATTTCATTATCCAGCTAGGTAACATCATCAGTGCTAGAAGGGAATGGGGGTTTGCAAGGAGGAGGAGGAGGAAGAGGTCTATGGGGCCCTTGGTGCTTTCTGAGCTTGGCTTTCTTGCAGGTGTTTCATGACCCAACTAGATAACATCATCAGTGCTAGAAGGGAGTGGGGTCTCCAGAGAGGAGGAGGAGGAGGAGGAGGAGGAGGAGAACTATGGAGTCTTTGGTGCTCTCTGAGCTTGGTTTTCTTGCAGATGTTTCATGACCCAACCAGGTAACATCATCAGTGGTAGAAGAGAGTGGGGTTTGTGGGGGGGAGGAGGAGGGAGGAAGAGGAGGAGGATGGAGGAGGAGGACTGTCAGGTTGTTGATGCTTTCTGAGCTTGCAGACATTTCATTATCCAGCTAGGTAACATCATCAGTGCTAGAAGAGAATGGGGTTTGCAAGGAGGAGGAGGAGGAGGAGGAGGTCTATGGGGTCCTTGGTGCTTTCTGAGCTTGGCTTTCTTGCAGATGTTTCATGACCCAACTAGATAACATCATCAGTGCTAGAAGGGAATGAGGTTTGCTGTCTGTTTATATGCAACCAAGTCACAAGCAACAGCCCAACAAAGCCTCAACCAAGGAATCACCACTCAATCAAATAGTAAACGATCTCCTAATCAAGGATCCACCAAGAACATTCCCACCAACTCTGATAGGGCAAGTTGCTTGTATATAAACAGAGAGCAAATCTTCTCCCTTCTAACATGGATGATTTATCTAATCATCATTACGTAATGAAACATTGTGTAATGAAACATCTGCAACAAAACAACCAAGCTCAGAGAGCACCAAGGACCCCACAATAAGACACGTCCTAGGCTTCCCTGTAGAAAAGGCCTTTATGCATGCTCCAGTCTTCAAGACCATAACTCTGTCTTCACAGCGTCCTCCCTTCACCTCACCCTTGCTTTGTTTTAAGCAAATGAAAAGTTGTGAAGCTGAGGTTCTCTTAGGCAGAGTGAACGTTCAAGTCTCCCTTGGGAAAAAAAATGTGGCTTAACCTTTCTGGAAGACCTTGAGTTATTTCCCACGAATTCTTAGAGCTACAGCTAATTACAAGGTGAAATTACAGGCCTGGGGAGGGAAAGAGGTCTGCTTTTGTTCTTTGAAATGCATCCATATAAAATCTCGTATTTAAATCTGAGACACATAATAGCCTTTTCAGCTCTGACCGCCCTCTGGGAGCTGAAACAGGTGCTCTATCCGCTTTTAGCCTCCTCATTAATTAACAACAATCTCTCCCTCTTTGGTAACTCCTCTGAGATTCTCTGAGCACAATACTTTCTCTCTGCATACTCCTAGATGCCTGGCTGTGCCAGTCCTGAGGAATGGAGGTGGTTAATTTGCTTAAAGGTTAAGGATTCCCTCCCCCCCACACACTTTCCAAATTTGCTGGACAAGCAAATTGTAAACACTTGATCCTCCAGATGTGGCTGGAAAACAAGTTGACTTCTACTTTCCATTCTTTTCTCTTCCCTTGCTTTTTCACCCTACAATGGGTAGAGCTATGGAAATATGCGCACCTATCGGGATCATACTGGAGGTAGGCCTAAAACGGAATTCAGGGCATCCTAATGGTTTGAGCCTAGTATTCTACTCAGCTCAGCATTTTCATAGCCTGAATACATAATCCAGTCTTCAATTTTGGACTTGCTTTCAGGATTATTTCCCCATAGCTTGTCCTGCTGCACAGATTTGCTGGCGTCTCAGATTATAGAAGTTAACATAACTCTTTAAGAACCAAAACATCCCAAAAGGCAGGAGTTATATGAATAGCAAGCCCTTTCAGCTTATCTATCAGCTTATCTATCAGCATCCATCTCTCTCTCTCTCTCTCTCTCTCTCTCTCTCTCTCTCTCTCTCTCTCTCTCTCTCTCTCTCTCTCTCTATCTATCTATCTATCTATCTCTCTATCTTCATCATTATCTACACACACAAACATTTAAGAGACTTCTCTCTCTCTCTCTTTATCCATCCATCCATCCATCCATCCATCCATCCATCCATCCATCCATCCATCCATCCATCTATCTATCTATCTATCTATCTATCTATCTATCTATCTATCTATCTATCTATCTATCTATCTATCTATCTATCTATCTATCTATCTATCTATCTATCTATCTATCTATCTATCTATCTATCTCCATCTTCTATCTATCTATCTCCATCTTCTATCTATCTATCTATCTATCTATCTATCTATCTCCATCTATCTATCTATCTATCTATCTATCTATCTATCTATCTATCTATCTATCTATCTATCTATCTATCTATCTATCTATCTATCTATCTATCTATCTATCTATCTTATATTCTTGTATATTCTTGTCACCTTCATATGGCACCAGACAGCAAGAACTATTTCACTGGAGAGAGACTGGCAGAATTAATTGGGTTTTGGAGTTTACAAAACACATGCCACCTTATGTTTGAGTCAAGCACGTTGGGCAAATAAAGTCTAAATCTCTCTCTTTTCCAGACTTTTGCTGAAGCAGCATCTCTGCTAGTGAGCACATACACCAAGATCAATTTACCCTCATTAGTGCTGTCCAAAGTCCTGAAGTTTCTGGTCAACTGCACCAGGCAATCCTCATCTACGGTAAGCAACCACTCATGTAGTCATTTTGCTAGTCTGAAGTTCCAACAGTGATGGAGAAAGTGACTTTAAAAGAGAATATTTGCAGCTCAGGGTTGAAATGAAGGGTCCTTATTGCGCTCTGAGCTTGGCTGTTTTCTTACAGGTGTTTCATTATCTAAACCAAGTAACATCATCACTTTACAATCGATCCCTGTACTGTATTTATGATCTTCTCAGGTCTGTAAAGCAAAGGAAGGCTACAACCAGATCGTAAGCACAGTTGTGTCTATGGAGATTCTCCATCATCCAAGTCACGGTTGTCCCAAAGGTGGTTTTCAAAAGGCAACTGGACTTTCTTGCGTGTGTTTTTTATCCCTCGTGAAACTATTTCACTCCCTATCCAAGAAGTCTCTTCAATTCTGAAGTGAACTAAAGAAAACTCTTGGATCAGAAGTCAAACATATTCAAAGAGAAAACCAAGAAAATCCAGTTGCTTTTTGAAAAGTACCTTTGGAAGCAATTAGTGCTGGCTTTGCTTAATGGCCAAGTTGCTCTTCCCGATTGTTGGTCAGTAAAAGAGAGTGGCCTGCAATCCATCACTCCCATGAACGTTGAACCTGCAAAATTGTTCTATCTTGAGATTTCTTCTGGAACAGAACAGATATGAAAAATCAATGAGATATTTTGAAACTGCTGATGGGACACACAAAGTCAAGAGAAAATGGCATTTTACTGTGCTTACCTACGGCTTTCAGGGATGCATACTTATTCAGCTCCTTTCCTGGAGGCTGTTGTTCATATGGATTTGTAATCTGTCCCATGCTTGGAAAGGAGTGTGGGTGAGCCAGTTGTGGAAGTAGAGGGGATGTCGGCATGACATTATTCATCTGGGTTGCATCTGTGGAAAAAAAATAAATAGAAGAAGTCACCTTTCTGAAAACAAATAGGAGTTCAACCAGTATCCAAGCACGCACCCCCCCAAAAAACCAATTATGATTAACACTGCAGGCCAGCTTATTAGCTTGGCCATGCCAAATAGTCATTCGTATTTTTCCATGTCTAACTATTTAATGGGTGAGATATACTGTAAGCACCAAACAACCCAGCTCTTGAATGTCAATCTTTTTTATTAATTTTTTTTTCATCAACATATGTTAATTTTTCCAATCAACAAATTGTCTGGAGTTTGCTAAGCTAATACATGTTCAATTCCTAATCCTTCATTCTTTTCTCTAACCAAGAATAAAATAAATTCCAAATTTGATAGTAGTGTGTATCTTCTTTATCTTTCAACCTCATAGTTAGTCTGTCCATCTCTGCACATTCCAATATTTTCCTGATTATTTCTTCCTCTGATGGCAATCCTTCATTCTTCCAGTATTGTGCAAAAAATATTCTCGCTGCTGTGGTAATGTGTAGAATTAAATATAATTTCTGCTTATTAGTCTTTTCAGACATAATGCCTAGTAAAAAAAGTTCAGGTTTAAAATCCACTTGTTCGCCCAATATTTTTTCTAACCACATATGTATGTTTTTCCAATAGGCCTTTGCCTTCCCACACGTCCACCAAATATGATAATATGTGCCTATATTATGTTTACATTTCCAACATCTATCTGACATA
This sequence comes from Bothrops alternatus, assembly GCA_034064705.1. Taxonomy (NCBI): domain Eukaryota; kingdom Metazoa; phylum Chordata; class Lepidosauria; order Squamata; family Viperidae; genus Bothrops; species Bothrops alternatus. The sequence goes on from JARGCV010000288.1 coordinate 101,523, forward strand.
TTTTTAAACATTTTTGCTAATCTTGCTGGTGGAAGGTGCCATCTATAAAACATTTTATACAGATTTTCTTTGTATGAAGTTGACATTGTTAATTTATAGTTTCTCTCCCATAAGATTTGCCATTTTTCTAATTCTATATTATCACCAAAAATTTTTGCCCATCTTATCATTCAAACAACCCAGTTCTTTAACTGACTCCAACCTGTTCATTATTATTATTATTATAAGCCAGAAGGTGTCTCTGTGTTTCAAGCCCTGTGTGAAAGGAACTTGAGCACTCCTCCAATCACCATGCCATTTTCCCTTTCTTTATTATATTGCATAATATCACTAGAAGATAATGCTTATAGCTCAGGATTGGACTGTGAGGTCCTTGGTGCTCTCTGAACTTGGTTGTTTACTTGCAGACATTTCGATACCTAACTAGGTAACATCATCAGTGCTAGGAGGGAACGTGAGGTTTGTGGAGAAGAAGAGGTGGAGGACTATGGGGTTATTGGTACTTTCTAAACTTGATTATCTACTTACAGACATTTCATTACCTAACTAGGTACTATCCATCAATGCTAGAAAGGAATGGGGCTTGTTCTCTTCTTTGTATCATATTTAAACATTTGTTTGCAGCCACAGCTTTTAGCAAGTTGCGTACAGCAATCATATCACTTCAATGCATCTGCTTTAACATTAACAGCACTATTTGCCAGAAGGTGCCTTCATATCTTCCTTGCAGTCATTGCCAACAATGCAACTCGTTTTATCACATGGTTCTCTTCATCAGACAACAACAACAACGAAAAAAAAATAGATGTTTTTCTTCTTCTTCTAAGCTAGACTGATTCCATTGGATTAACAAGGGCGTAATGAATTTAGCTCTAGGTTCCTAGCAAAATTTGCACGGTAGTAAGTAATGGGTCATATTACCATCAAAGATGATTAGGGGACTGGAGGCTAAAGCATACAAGGAACGGTTGCTGGAATTGGGTCTGTCTAGTTTAACGAAGAGAAGGACGAGGGGGGGGACATGATAGCCGTGTTCCAATATCTCAGGGGCTGCCACAAAGAAAAGGGAGCCAAGCTATTCTCCAAAGTGCCCGAAGGCAGGACAAGGAGCAACGGGTGGAAACTAACCAAAGAGAGAAGCAATCTAGAACTAAGGAGAAACTTCCTGACAGTCAGAACAATTAACCAGTGGAACAACCTGCCTCCAGAAGCGGTGAATGCTCCAACACTGGAAGTTTTAAAGAAGAAACTGGACAGCCATTTGTCTGAAATGGTATAGGGTTTCCTACCCGAGCAGGGGGTTGGACTAGATGACCTCCAAGGTCCCTTCCAACTTTATCATCATCATTATTATTATTACCTCTGATTACAAGCCAGAAGATGTCCCTGGGTTACAAGCTGACTGTGAACAAAGCTTGGCCATACCTCTAACTACTCTACCGTTCTCCCTTTCTTTAGAACCCTTTGCGTTGAAAACCTCTTCCTAGAAGCCCACGAGGAAAAGAGCAAAAAAATAAAATAAATAAAAATGAAATGATTGCTCGGGGCATGCCTGAGTTTGGCTGTGTTTTTCTCTCTCTCAATGGAGCTTCGAGTGCTTATGCCCCCCGAAGGAGGAATTGTCAACAAGAGAAGCAGAGAGCCGGGTAAGGCGAGACAGAGAAAAGAATCAGGAAACAGAATCTATTACTAAATAAGCAGTTGCAAAGAGAGTGGAAAATGAAAGGAGACAAGAAACGGAAGAAAACAAGTCGGGGAGTTAGGAGAGGGTGGAGAAAGAAAGTTAAATCTATTTTTCCCCCTCCTTCTCTTGTATCCTTGAAGTCAGCTCTGCAATTTCACCCCGTAATATTTAAAGAGAGATGGAGGAAGAGAAGAGATCGTCACCTAATTTTTCTGGGGTCCGCACCAGAAGGATATTGCAAAGTAGAACTGGCTTGCAAGGGGGAATATATATATATATTCTTGAATGGCTAGATACACATTCTGGAGGATGTAATTAAAAATGGGGGTAAGGATTGTTTGAAAAAAATGGCAGAAAAGTCTCATTTAAATGTCAAACCTTGATGGATCTTTGAAATTAATCGGAAGGGGTTTTAAATGCTACAGCGCATTAGAGGCCACAGTGCCAACTCTTGATACGAAAAGATGGTGCTCTCTGAAGGAGTTTGCTGCCTTCGTCAGAAGGAAGCAACAGAAGTACACATAGTCCTTGACTTATGACCACAGCTGAGCCCAACATCACTGCAGTTGTTAAGTTAGTAACATGGTTGTTAAGTGGCTTTCCTCCTGACCTTGTTTGTCAGAAGGTCATAAAGGATGATCACATGATCCCAGGACACAGCAACCATCATAAATATGAGCATCTGAATTTTAATCACGTGACCACTGGGATGCTGCAAAGGTCGTAAGTGTGAAAACCGGTCATAAATCACTTCTTTCACTGTTGTAACTTTGAACAGCCACTAAAGCAATAGTTGCAACTCAAGGGTGACCTGTACAGAAAAGCCTGAGCTTGCAAGGTGATGCTGCTGTACCAATTTTATCATTCTTCTGCCATCCTTGCCCATCCCCAGATGCTGCGGAAAGGGGGTGCATTATAATGTCTGGACATACTGGAGTCCTGCCCATGTGTTGACAACGGTCTCTGAGGTCTGGCTCCCCATCAATCAGGGCATCTCATTCTGCTTTCCCATCTTGATTAATGACAATTAATCAATAAAAGCCTCCCAGTGGATGACAGTAGAAAACCATTTTCATCTTCCTGCCAAGAAATGATGTGGACGTGTCTAAGGGGATAATCAGAGAAGACAAGGAGATTGCTGAGAGGCTAAATGACTTCTTTGCCTCCGTTTTCACCGAGGAGGATAGAGAACATTTGCCTGCCACTGAATTAGTTTTCCCAGGGAGGGAAATAGAAGAATTTAACCTGATAGAGATAAACAAGGAAGATGTTCTTGTATGCCTTTCTAAACTAAACGTCAACAAATCGCCGGGTCCAGATGGCATCCACCCTAGAATTCTCAAGGAACTCAAGTGTGAAATTGCTGAACTTCTAGCTAAAATATACAATCTTTCTCTAAGATCAGGCACTGTACCGGAGGATTGGAGGGAAGCAAATATAACCCCGATCTTCAAGAAAGGATCCAGAGGTGATCCAGGAAACTATAGACCAGTCAGTCTAACCTCAGTTCCAGGCAAACTGATGGAAACCATTATTAAAGATAAAATTACAAGGCACATAGAAAAACAGGCATTGCTGAAAGAAAATCAACATGGTTTCTGCAAAGGCAAATCATGTCTTACTAACTTGTTAGAATTCTTTGAGGGTGTAAATAAATACATAGATAAAGGGGCCCCAGTTGATATTGTATATCTTGACTTTCAAAAGGCTTTTGACAAAGTTCCTCACCAAAGGCTCCTAAAAAAGCTCTCCAGCCACGGAATTAGAGGACAGGTCTTGTCCTGGATTGGTAACTGGCTAAATTGTAGGAAGCAAAGGGTGGCAATAAATGGACAATTCTCCGGATGGAAAGAAGTGAGAAGTGGTGTACCCCAAGGTTCAGTTTTGGGACCTTTACTTTTTAATTTATTCATCAATGATCTGGATGTAGAAGTTAATAGTGAGGTAGCCAAGTTTGCTGATGACACTAAATTGTTCCGGGTTGTGAAAAGTGAAACTGATTGTCGGGAGCTCCAGAAGGATCTCTCGAAATTGTGTGAGTGGGCAACAAAGTGGCAAATGCATTTTAACCTAAACAAGTGCAAAGTTATGCACATCGGGGCAAAGAACCCCAATTATACTTACCAACTGATGGGGACCAAACTTTCTGAGACAACCCAAGAAAGGGATCTTGGGGTTTTGGTGGACAGCTCGATGAAGATGTCAACCCAATGCGCAGCAGCAGTAAAAAAAGCAAATTCCATGCTTGGCATGATTAGGAAGGGAATCGAAAATAAGTCAGCAAGTGTTGTATTGCCTCTGTACAAATCGATGGTGAGACCACACTTGGAGTACTGTGTACAGTTCTGGTCACCGCACCTCAAGAAGGATATAATGGAACTGGAAAAGGTGCAAAAAAGGGCAACAAGAATGATCAAGGAAATGGAGCGCCTCCCTTATGAAACCAGATTGCAACGCCTTGGTCTCTTCAGCCTTGAAAGACGGCATTTAAGGGGTGACTTGATCGAAGTGTATAAAATCATGCATGGGATAGAAAAGGTGGATAGAGAAAAATTCTTTTCTCTATCACACAATACCAGGACAAGGGGGCACTCCCTAAAGCTCGTAGGTAAGAAAGTGAGGACAAATAAAGGGAAATATTTCTTCACCCAGAGGGTCGTTGATTTATGGAATTCACTTCCAGAAGGGGTCGTGACAGCTTTCAGCCTTGACAGCTTCAAGGCAGGGCTAGATAGATTCATGGATGCAAAGTGTATTGGTGGTTATTAAAACGGATGTCCATGTGCCGCCTCTATGTTGGTTGAGGCAGGCAGGATTCCCTTGAGTACCATTTGTTGGGGGTCAAGGGAAAGGGAGGGTTTTGCCTTCTCTTTCTGCTCAAGATCCCCATGTACAATTGGTGGGCCACTGTGTGACACAGAATGCTGGACTCGATGGGCTTTGGCCTGATTCAGCATGGCTCTTCTTATGTTCTAATGTTCTATGAAATCAGCCAATGGAACAAATAGAGAGGAGGCATGACAGTTATACCATTATGTTGTCCAAAGGTTTATTTTTAAAGGCCTCCTCCCCAAATTCTGATCACTCAACAGAGTTTTGATCCATCTAGGTGTATGACGTGGTCCTGCCCACTTTGCAACATCATTCCATCCACTGTGATCCTCATCCTCCCTTCCTCAAGGCTGTAGGCAATCTACATCATAGACTGTATAGCAAGGGTCTTCAAACTTGGCCCTTTGATGACTTGTGGACTTCAACTCCCAGAATTCCTCAGCCAGCATGCCTCGCTGAGGAATTCTGGGAGTTGAAGTCCACAAGTCATCAAAGGGCCAAGTTTGAAGACCCCTGCTGTATAGCATAGATATCAGTGGCTAGAGCAGTGTTTCTCAACCTTGACAATTTTAAGGTATGTGGACTTCAACTCCCAGAATTCCACAGCCAGCATTCCACAGCCAGAATTCTGGGAGTTGAAGTCCACATGCCTTAAAATTGTCAAGGTTGAGAAACACTGGGCTAGAGAGTCATCATGGGAAATGATGTCAGCTCTTTTGCCCATGCTTGTGAGGTTCATTGATCCCTTTGGTTGGCCACTGTGAGACCTAGAAGACTTAGATGGGATCTCTTTAGGTTTTTCTTGTGCTCTTTTGCTCATTCTGATAAGACGCGTGTCCCTTTAAGTATCGGCATCTACATTTCGAGTTGCAGAAGACCCAGCCTTTAAGAACAGCAAATATTTACAAGTATTGTCAACCGAAGAGAAGGTCTAACACAGTCTTGTTTTGCTGTCCCTATTCTCTATTAGGAAAAGAATCCTCTTGTCCATCATCATCAACAGCCTGTCCTCTGGGATCGCGTTAGAATTCACAATGTGAAAAAGGCACTCACCCATACAGCCTCTAATTATTTGTCATGTTCAAATGCTGCTCAGGTCGTTGTACACCAGGAAGAAAAAAAAGAGAGAGAAGCAGCTACACAAGATATCTGAGATCATCCTTTTCTTCCATTCTACACCCAGAGGTTTAAAATAAGCTATAACCCATCAGAGAGAGAGAGAAAGGGCAAGAAAAAAAATGGAGTCTAAAGGCAGAAGGACAACATGATGTAGTAATCAAAAGTAGATTTAATAAATCCAATTTTGCATTTATGGTTAGTTTATTTATTTATTTATTATTTAAACTTATATGCCGCCCTTCTCCTAGGACCCAGGGTGGCTTACAGTAACAATATAATAACATTTATTACATTCATACAGCATACAACCACAGTCAACACACAGTCACTGATGGAGGGACATTCCTAGGCCTAGGGGCAGAGTGCAGTTCACACGCCCCAAGCCTGTTGGCATAAATGCGTCTTCAACAATTTCCAGAAAACTAGGAGGGAGGAGGCAGTACGAACCTCTGTGGGAAGCTGGTTCCAGAGGGCTGGGGCAGCAACGGAGAAGGCCCTTGCCCTAGGCCCCGCCAGATGACATTGCCTAACAGACGGGACTCGTAGGAGGCCAACCCTATGTGCCCTAACCGGTCGCTGGGATTCATGAGGCAGAAGACGGTCCCACAAGTATCCTGGTCCATTGCCATAAAGGGCTTTATAGGTCATAACCAACACTTTGAATTGTGTTTGGAGACCAATTGGTAGCCAGTGCAGCTCACGGAGAGCTGGAGTGATATGAGCATGTCTTGGGAGACATGCTCATGTTCTCGACTTACAATCATTCATTTAGTGACACTGAAAAGAAGTGACTTACGACTATTTTTCACACTTATGCCTGTGGTAGCATCCTCCTATCCATGGGACAAAAATTTAGGTGCTTGGCACTGTCCTGGTCTCCTGTGATCACCGTTTGCAGCCTTCCCAGCTGGATTCAGACAAGCCAAGTTCATGGGGGAAACTAGATTTGCTTAACAACTGCATGATTCACTTAGTGGCAGTGCTTTGCTTAATAACCATGCCCAAAAGGTGGTAAAATGGAGTGCAACTCATTCAACAACTGTCTTCCTTAACAGTGGGAATTTTGGCTTCAGCTGGGGTTGGAAGTCGAAGACTGCCTATTCTTTGTAGACCAGCCTAACATAAAGGACTGGAGGAGCAGAAATGAAAACTTATGGTGGACCATTAATCTGTGGTCTTCTGAAATTCACTGTTTGGTGGTCTTCCCCGGATGCGTTTAATCAAGCGGCGTTGATTCATGTATTGTTGGCATCTCCAAAAAGGGTCTAAGGCAGGGGTCTTCAAACTTGGCCCTTTTATGACTTGTGGACTTGAACTCCCAGAATTCAACAAGTCATAAAAGGGTCATGTTTGAAGACCCCTGGTCTAAGGAAACTAGATTGAATCCAAAGAAGACTAAATCTTTCATTAAACCAGCTCCACCAAGTCAGCTTTCTTACCCTTCCCATGTTATGAAAAAAAAAATGAAGACAGCCCCCCAAAGAGCACTCCTGCTGATTAAATCTCCCACCCCAAATTGTGTGTTTCTGCATGCACAGGAGATGTTTGATCACCATCTATAAAATGTTTGAAGGCAGGGGAACATGTTATCTGTGGGCTGTCTTTCTCCAATTGTTTTTTTTCTTCTGTCATCTCTCCAGATCTAGAACAACAAAGATGATTAGGGGACTGGGGGCTAAAACATATAAAGAACAGTTGCTGGAATTGGGTATGTCTAGTTTAACGAAGAGAAGGATTAGGAGCGGCATGACAGCTGTCTTCCAATATTTGAGGGGCTGCCACAAAGAAGAGGGAGTCAAGCTACTCTCCAAAAGCACCTGGGAGCAGGACAAGAAGCAACGGATGGAAACTAACCAAGGAGAGAAGCAACCTATAGTACTAAGGAGAACTTCCTGACAGTGAGAACAATGAACCAGTGGAACAACTTGCCTCCAGAAGTTGTGAGTGCTCCATAACTGGAGGTTTTTAAGAAGAGACTGGACAGCCATTTGTCTTGTAATGATATAGGGTTTCCTGCTTGAGTAGGAGGTTGGACTAGGAGATCTCCAAGGTCCCTTATTGTGTTATTAAATAGTGCCATCTAGCAGGACCTGGGTTTTCCTACCTGGCCACTGCCAGCATTCCTGCCACATTAGCAGTAGCAGCTTGCAGTTGCACACATTAATACCCTTCTTTAATGTGACTTTATTGTGCTGAACTAATTGGCAAGGAAGGATATGTGCATACAGCTGTGTTAATGAATAATATAGCTTCAAGAGTTCTAATGAAGGTAGAAAAAAGAGGGGAACAGGGGAAGAAAAATGGTTATGTACAGAACAAAAAAATTGACTCAATTGCTTGGCAATTTTCTTGGTGCTCTTGTCAAAAAAGAAAACAAAAATGAATTCAAGTGCTGACAGTCAACACATGTCAACAATCTATTGCTGCGAATTAGATGTTGGTTCTCCTTCCCGTGTGGCTGGATCGCTCCTTAGCCAACCCTTGTGCCTGCAAAATTCACAGTTCTTGAGATTCTGATGGATTCCAGACATTGAAGATAAAGCCAAGAAATATGTACTAACACCCAGGAAGTGACACCAAGAGACTCATTTATACCCATCTTTGCATCTCTATCTCTCTCTGTAACAGTAGCAGAAAAGTCTCTATTTTTAATACATTCATTCATTCATTCAATGGTAGCCTTGAGTCTACATCCCCACATTCTTGCCAAATTAATTACACGCTTTTGGTGAATGGCTCTACCAAATCTCCAGCTCTATGTCCCCCATCTAAATAATAATTAATAAATAAACATTTCCCCAGCTGCTATGCGTCCTAGATATGGAGAAATACAAGTTTGAGAGAAGAATGCAATATAGAAGAAAATCTTAGCTTTTCACACTAGCCCAAGTTGCAACCGCTTTTTAAGGGGTTGAGAGATCATTCAAAGGAATCAGTTTGTTTGATTATCTGTAATTCTTGAAGATGGGAATCTGAACGTTTCAAATTTAAATCTGGTATCATCTTAATTAGGATTAAACAAAAAGAAGTGTATCTGTCACGTATGCTGTATAAACCATGAGTCCATCTTCCATTCTACCTGGGTTTTCTCTTAAAATGCATCCTTTTAATTGTATTTTAACACAGCTGAAACATGCTAGGATAGCGGTACCCAACTTTTATGGCTTGGCGGCCCGGGGTGGGGAAAGGGAAACCAGCCCACTGCTCATGCAAGTCAGATTGTGCACAGTCATGTGTCGGCCAGCCACTCGCATGGCCAAATTCTGAACAGACCATGGTCCAAAACGGAGCCACAGCCCAAGGTTGGGGACCCCTGTGCTAGGATGTTCAGAATGGACAGCGTGGATCAATTTGTTTCAGTCAGGATATTAAGCTAGGCCATCACCTAGTGCAATGCCCAAATATCACATCCCAACTTCTGCCTTATTTTAATATTCTTCTCTGCTTCTTTCTCAATTCCTTGCAAAGATCATTTAGTGCGGGGGAAAAAAACTGCTCAGCTGGCAAGGTGAAAGAGCTGCTTCTGGTTTTTAAAAAGTCATTTCTGAAGCATTAAACTTCATTAGTCCTTATGTTTTTGTTTCTGTATTACTGCAGAGAGCTCTCAATTGCAGGCCTCCGATAATGATATTCAAGAATATTTGCTGGTAGAATAACAAATGACCCAAAGAGAGATTAGGAGATGCATTATTAAGCTCTGGAGAAGTAATTATATCACAAACATGGGTGGTGGGGGGAAGGGGGGTAGACTTACCAAAACACTTCAAATATTCTGAAGATTAAGTTGTTATGATTTGAAGTCAGAGACCAAGAATTTGTCTCTTTTTATTTCTTTATTTATGAGACTTGAGAATGAATTGGCTTTGAATGGCATGCAACTTCCCAGCTCTGCAATCTGAATTAAAACAAAAGCCTAACGGCCAAAAATTAAAAATTTGAAAATGTCCAGCATGTCTGCAGGAGAACTCCTGTTGAGGTCATGGTGTGCTAGACTTCCTTGAAAGAGTGAGGATGGCATTACAGTGGAGATTGGCAGCTGGAGGGTGGATCCTGGTTTGCAAAATCTCCCTGGAGAAAGGAGAGATTATGAGATTGCCCAAATGTGCTCCTTTGCTAGTAGATGGCAGGAATTGAGATTTCTGGTTGGCTGGTGAACTGAGCAGCTGGGAGTTGAGGGATTCCAATAAAGCTCATAATAAGAAAGTTGTTATTCTGTTATTTTGTTGGTATACTGTTATTCTGTTTTTCTATTATTGTTGTTATTCTGTTATTCTGTTGTCATTCTGTCATTCTGTTATTCTGTTGTTATTCTGTTATTATTCTGTTGTCATTCTGTTATTCTGTTGTTATTCTGTTATTCTGTTGTCATTCTGTTATTGTGTTATTCTGTTTGGATGGAGACTATGCCCATTGTACACGTTTTACTGTGTTGTGATTGACGCTAAGATTACAAAATCCTGGGACAACCAGACCAATGTTGCTTGAACTAATATATGGAAATTTCCCGTATTCATGTCTATAACTTTTGTTATTAAACAGTGGCCTCATTTGGGGCACCACAGCCTCGAGGCCAAAACGGGCGATTTACTCGTCACTGTTCATCTCCTTTTCTCTCCCATCAGGCCTTTAACATTCTTGTGCTTTGCAATCCAAACAGCAAACATTCCAAATTATTTATGAAAATGACCCCTTAGTCAGGAAAACATAAAAGCTTGATGATCGTAAAGCAAAACTTCCCTAATTAACACCACTGGGATTTTCCACCTCCCCGCCTTTCCACCCAGAAGTAATGGTTTCTTCATGCTAAACTGTTTTTAATGTTATGGTAAAATATGTTAACTACGGAAACAGCCCGACTTGATAGATGAAAAGATGCAAAAAACGTAATCTGTCACCTGCCGCTCTTATGCCACCTAGAAATGTTGCTGTTTTCTGTATTTACATAATGTGAGGACATTTAGCTTGGTTACTAATTGCACCGGCATCTGAAAGCTATTCATCTTCCCACTAAGTTATTAGCACTGAGGGTGCCATGGGAGAAGAAAGTGCACCTAGAACTGAGAAAAGTAGGATTATACGGGGAAGAGACTTTTTTTGGGGGGGGGGAGAACATCCAGGCAAGTCCCTTCCACAACAGAGGAGATGCATTGCCATGGTGCAAAGCTTTGATCAAATCTAAATTTTCTTGATTGAAATGGATGGCTCAAATTGCCTGGGTGAATCAAAAGAGAACGCTTTGCAGACAATCAAATCAACCTGATTCAAGCCATTGTCACAAAGGGAGAAAGCAAAAGGGCATCATTTTTTCCAAAAGTATGCAGATTTCGGCTAAGGGGTTGGGGTGCACAAAGTCTTCCCCCCAGAATCTGTTCCCCACCAGAAGCATCCCACGGTCTTCTCAATAGAGGTAGTCTTTTATTCTTATTCTTATTCTTATTCTTATTCTTATTCTTATTCTTATTCTTATTCTTATTCTTATTCTTATTCTTATTCTTATTCTTATTCTTATTCTTATTCTTATTCTTATTCTTATTCTTATTCTTATTCTTATTCTTATATTTTTTATTTTTCCAAACTCTCCCCGATACATACACCGTGATATTTATGAGATGTTAACATACATTCCTTTTACATTCATATATAAGATACTTTTAATAAAATGGAATAAATACATACACATGACTTTTGGTGTTGCTCGCCCATTTCCCCTTTCACTGTATCCACACTCCTCCTTCTCTACCTTCTTTCTCCCTTTCTTCTCTTCCCTACTTCCCTCTTCTCTTTCCTTCACCACTCTCCTCCCCTTTCTCCCCACTTTTCCTCTTCTCCTTCAACCTTCCTACTTCCTTCTCCCCTCCTTTACTCTTTTCTCTCTCCTCTCCTTTTTTCCCTCTCATCCCTCTTCAGATTTTTTATTTATTATTTATTTATTAAATTTCTATGCCACCCTATTCCGGGAACTCAGGGCGGCTCACAGCATAAATAGAAATCTAATATTTAAAAGCTACATAATACATATATAAAAATACATATATAAAAAAGAGAACCCCTAAATTAAGAAACCATTCATACAACAAACGTACACACAAACATACACTGGCTAGGGGAAAGATGTCAACTGCCCCAGGCCTGTCGGCAAAGATGTGTCTTAAGGAGTTTACGAAAGGCGGAGAGGGTGGGGGCGATACGGATCTCCGGGGGGAGTTGATTCCAGAGGGCCGGGGCCGCAACAGAGAAGGCTCTTCCCCTAGGCCCCGCCAGGCGACACTGTCTGGCTGACGGGACCTGGAGAAGGCCGACTCTGTGGGCCCTAACCGGTCGCTGGGTTTCGTGAGGCAGCAGACGGTCCTGTAAGTAACCTGGTCCGATGCCATGTAGGGCTTTATAGGTCATAACCAACACAATTCAGGGGTAATGTTCGACCAACTCCTCAATAGAGGTAGTCTAATGTGCAGCTGAAGCCTATTCAAGTCCCATTTAGACTCTGAAAAATCCCCCCCCTTTTCAAAATGCCCCCTTCCAAAAGCATTTGGGTGGGGTGGGAGGAAATGTGGGCTTCTCCATTTCTGGGGAGCTCTGGGGAAAGAGCAGAAAAGTGGTGTTGGCACTCTCCATTTCTGTACCTCTGCTTTAAGACTTGGCTTCCTAGTGACTGCTCTGTATTACTTTTACAAATTACCTGCAAATGTTTTATTTCTATATATATAGGTCTTTGGTTCTTCGGGTTTTCTCCCACGTAGAATTTGAAGTGTCTTGGCGACGTAGCAATATTAAAATTTTCAAAGAGGAACGCCAAAAAAGGAAAAAATAATAATAAAAAAATCCTTTGAGGCACAGAAATCCTCGCTGCACCTTAGCGTGGTGGGTACATTTGTCTCTCCGAAGGGGGCATCTCCCCATGCATGTTTGAAAAGATGAAAATGAAGACTGACAACTCGGCACGCAAAATGTGTCCACAGGGCTGTTTTGCGGGCGTGCTTTTCTTTCTACCTCGATGCTTGATGAGAAATAATTCGTTCCCAGAGGACACCTCCCCAAATCCCTCATATTCTAGACTCTCAGGGGTGGGGTGAGGGCAGAAAGTTAAAAAACAAACAAACCCAGAAAAACAAAAATAGAACGCTCGCCATTCTCATTTGTGATCTAGATAAAAGAGAGAGTTCTGATAGGAAAAGCTTGTTTTGCAGCCATTTGAGCTAAAGCACGGCGATCAAATGAAGGAGAGGAAGCTGCAAGGGTAGAAAGAGGAGGAGGAAGCTGAGAGTGACACAGCTTCTCAGCTATGGACACTAGTTTTGTGAGTTGGGGCTATTTAAAGGCCTTGGGAGACCATCTAGATTCTTCTGGTGGACAGATCTAGCTCATTAAACCAGACATACCCAATTCAAACCCTCAAATTTAATGACTGGAGGGATCTTTTGATTTGGAATACCTAGATCAATGTTCCTTGACCTCAGCAACTTTAAGATGTGCGGACCTCAACTCCAGACTTCTCTAGCCAGCCATGGAATTCTCAGAGCCAAAGTCAAGAGACCTTAAGCTTCCTAAGGTTTTGAACCTTAACCCAAGTTAAATAGGTTATATCAATAGCATCAGTGGAGAGAACGCTTTTGAGACTAGACTAGACTAGACTAGACTAGACTAGACTAGACTAGACTAGACTAGACTAGACTAGACTAGAAGAATAGAATAGAATAGAATAGAATAGAATAGAATAGAATAGAATAGAATAGAATAGAATAGAATAGAATAGAATAGAATAGAATAGAATAGAATAGAATAGAATAGAATAGAATGGGGAATAGAATAGAATAGAATAGAATAGAATAGAATAGAATAGAATAGAATAGAATAGAATAGAATAGAATAGAATAGAATAAGAAATATAGATTCATGGATGCCAAGTGTATCGGTGGTTATTAAAACGGATGTCCATGTGCCGCCTCTATGTTGGTTGAGGCAGGCAGGATTCCCTTGAGTACCATTTGTTGGGGCTCAAGGGAAAGGGAGGGTTTTGCCTTCTCTTTCTGCTCAAGATCCCCATGTACAATTGGTGGGCCACTGTGTGACACAGAATGCTGGACTCGATGGGCTTTGGCCTGATTCAGCATGGCTCTTCTTATGTTCTTATGTTCTTAAATAAAACAGAATAGAAATAGAATATTCTTTTATCAGTCGAGTGTGATTGGATGCCTGAGGAATTTGTCTCTGGTGCATAAGCTGTTAGCAACAAAGTGCTAAATCATAAATCATAAGATACAACCATAAATCGTAAGATACAACCAACAAGTGATAGTCATAAGATACCAATAGGAGTATCTTACGGAGATCTATGATCTATGAGTTCCCATTGCTAGGGAATTGTTATGAGAGGGCTGAATTATCTGAAGCTGAAGGGATCTTGCAATTCTAGCCCAACCGTGGTTATAAATTGTTCTCCGAAGATGTCTGGTTACTGATACGTACTCCTTTGGAGGAAAACCCTGGTGGGTTTAGTAGAGCTTCTTTAGTTAGTACATTTAGTTAGTTCATTTCTGTACATAAGATCAGTTTATATGGCTTTCATTTCTGAGAGATCCCAGCGAGAACTGGGATCTCTCACTCTATCCAAAGGCATCCATGATGAAGGCTCCTCCATCATGTCATCATTGTGCAAATGAAATAATCCGTGCCATTTGTGTGAGGATGTCATGATACTCATGAGGTCACATGGATTCTTCGCCAACTCCTGTGGGAAAAACCCTTAATTACAACCAAAACTCTTCTTTAAAAAGAGCCAAATAGAACTCTTTTTATTAGGCTGTACTTTCCCCCTATACAGAGATATACATGCAGATATACATTTCTTAATTGTATACTAATTATGCAATTAAGAATCCAGTAACCAAGAATAAACTAGGAAAACGATTCTCTTAATAGGACAAGCATCTCTAGGGAGGTAGAGGCTGCTGATTGTTGAGACCCACAAAAGGTTGTGGACCCGCAAAAGGTTGTGGTAGTGAACTTGACTGATCCATCAAGAGTCAGGTTGCAGGTTGTTGCTAAGGAAGAACCTTGATAATCAGGTGCTAAGGTCTTGTCAGGAGGCACATCAGAAGCCATTAATTCTAGGGCACAAATTACACTCTCCGGTCTGAGCAGTTGTGTGACGAAGCACTCATGCAATGTGCCACAATTATCCTCTAAATTTAGTTATCTAATTATAGGAATAGCATCAAGAGGAAGAAGCTTAACTATGACTTATTGAAGATCAGCACTTCTTTTATTGCATCCGGAAAGACGAAGAAGAAGATGTCTTGCCACGTTCCTCAAGCTGCCCAGATGCAGTGGAGTGTGTGTGTGTGTTTGTGTTTGTGTCAAACAGCCTCCTTCAATTATTGTGATGACACCCATCCCAACCCATATGCATAGACAATAAGACTGGCAGATGAGTCATCTTTCAACATGGACAGGGTTCTCCACCTTAGGTGAGATGTCAGCCAGTTGCAAAGTGGTGGGAATTTTCAGCTCAGAAATGATATTACCGGTAGCAGGTGATACGGTCAGATCTTTGAACTGAGTTGATGATTCAGAAGGTCTTCTGCCTAGGTGTCAGAACCCTTTCATTCACTGACTCAGATTGACTTGATTTTCCAAATCAAATCATATTTTCAGACCAAACTGAATCAACACAGTAGCCTAAACTGAATTAATGACCCATAATGACCCTTAGAGACTTGCTTAATGGGGACAGAGCAAGACAGTCTTCCAACTTCCAAGATAGTCAGAGAAAAAAAAGAAAAGCATCCAGGGCAGAGAAGTAACTTGAGAAAATGTCTCAGACTAGACCTTCCCCAGGTCTCCTGAAGATAAGGAGAGGGAGAGGGGGGCAAATTCAGATTCTGTTACCCTAATCCTATAAGAAAAGTAGTTTTAGTATTCATAACTTTGGTTTCCTAGCCTGGTCTACTTCAAACGGGTGACATCACAGGACCCAATTTTAATTCATTTAAAATCAAATGACAGTTCCTATCCACAGAAGAAGATCAGCCATTATTTCTCATCTTGCCTTTTGTTGCTTTGGACAATAGTTTGACCCCTCCCCATCTTTATAGGAGCCCCTCAAATATTGGAACACTGTCTCTCCTAGTCCTTCTTTTCATTAGCCTACTCCTATCCGATTCTGGTAACCATTCTGAAACCACCAAGAGAAATTTGAAAGAAATCCTCATGCACTCTGAGAATGTGGGAGAAAAACCGAGGCTGCCTTTGCAGACAGAGGATTTGCAAAGCCAATCCTGGCAGTCTTCAGAAGCAGCCTTCTTTGATTTCTCCATGAAAGCAACACACTGGCATCAGAATGC